>LR990540.1:14073031-14524682 GCA_905147745.2 Phlogophora meticulosa | reverse complement strand
CCTAACCTAACCTAACCTAACCTAACCTAACCTAACCTAACCTAACCTAACCTAACCTAACCTAACCTAACCTAACCTAACCTAACCTAACCTAACCTAACCTAACCTAACCTAACCTAACCTAACCTAACCTAACCTAACCTAACCTAACCTAACCTAACCTAACCTAACCTAACCTAACCTAACCTAACCTAACCTAACCTAACCTAACCTAACCTAACCTAACCTAACCTAACCTAACCTAACCTAACCTAACCTATCCTAACCTAACCTAACCTAACCTAACCTAACCTAACCTAACCTAACCTAACCTAACCTAACCTAACCTAACCTAACCTAACCTAACCTAACCTAACCTAACCTAACCTAACCTAACCTAACCTAACCTAACCTAACCTAACCTAACCTAACCTAACCTAACCTAACCTAACCTAACCTAACCTAACCTAACCTAACCTAACCTAACCTAACCTAACCTAACCTAACCTAACCTAACCTAACCTAACCTAACCTAACCTAACCTAACCTAACCTAACCTAACCTAACCTAACCTAACCTAACCTAACCTAACCTAACCTAACCTAACCTAACCTAACCTAACCTAACCTAACCTAACCTAACCTAACCTAACCTAACCTAACCTAACCTAACCTAACCAACCTAACCTAACCTAACCTAACCTAACCTAACCTAACCTAACCTAACCTAACCTAACCTAACCTAACCTAACCTAACCTAACCTAACCTAACCTAACCTAACCTAACCTAACCTAACCTAACCTAACCTAACCTAACCTAACCTAACCTAACCTAACCTAACCTAACCTAACCTAACCTAACCTAACCTAACCTAACCTAACCTAACCTAACCTAACCTAACCTAACCTAACCTAACCTAACCTAACCTAACCTAACCTAACCTAACCTAACCTAACCTAACCTAACCTAACCTAACCTAACCTAACCTAACCTAACCTAACCTAACCTAACCTAACCTAACCTAACCTAACCTAACCTAACCTAACCTAACCTAACCTAACCTAACCTAACCTAACCTAACCTAACCTAACCTAACCTAACCTAACCTAACCTAACCTAACCTAACCTAACCTAACCTAACCTAACCTAACCTAACCTAACCTAACCTAACCTAACCTAACCTAACCTAACCTAACCTAACCTAACCTAACCTAACCTAACCTAACCTAACCTAACCTAACCTAACCTAACCTAACCTAACCTAACCTAACCTAACCTAACCTAACCTAACCTAACCTAACCTAACCTAACCTAACCTAACCTAACCTAACCTAACCTAACATAACCTAACCTAACCTAACCTAACCTAACCTAACCTAACCTAACCTAACCTAACCTAACCTAACCTAACCTAACCTAACCTAACCTAACCTAACCTAACCTAACCTAACCTAACCTAACCTAACCTAACCTAACCTAACCTAACCTAACCTAACCTAACCTAACCTAACCTAACCTAACCTAACCTAACCTAACCTAACCTAACCTAACCTAACCTAACCTAACCTAACCTAACCTAACCTAACCTAACCTAACCTAACCTAACCTAACCTAACCTAACCTAACCTAACCTAACCTAACCTAACCTAACCTAACCTAACCTAACCTAACCTAACCTAACCTAACCTAACCTAACCTAACCTAACCTAACCTAACCTAACCTAACCTAACCTAACCTAACCTAACCTAACCTAACCTAACCTAACCTAACCTAACCTAACCTAACCTAACCTAACCTAACCTAACCTAACCTAACCTAACCTAACCTAACCTAACCTAACCTAACCTAACCTAACCTAACCTAACCTAACCTAACCTAACCTAACCTAACCTAACCTAACCTAACCTAACCTAACCTAACCTAACCTAACCTAACCTAACCTAACCTAACCTAACCTAACCTAACCTAACCTAACCTAACCTAACCTAACCTAACCTAACCTAACCTAACCTAACCTAACCTAACCTAACCTAACCTAACCTAACCTAACCTAACCTAACCTAACCTAACCTAACCTAACCTAACCTAACCTAACCTAACCTAACCTAACCTAACCTAACCTAACCTAACCTAACCTAACCTAACCTAACCTAACCTAACCTAACCTAACCTAACCTAACCTAACCTAACCTCCTAACCTAACCTAACCTAACCTAACCTAACCTAACCTAACCTAACCTAACCTAACCTAACCTAACCTAACCTAACCTAACCTAACCTAACCTAACCTAACCTAACCTAACCTAACCTAACCTAACCTAACCTAACCTAACCTAACCTAACCTAACCTAACCTAACCTAACCTAACCTAACCTAACCTAACCTAACCTAGCCTAACCTAACCTAACCTAACCTAACCTAACCTAACCTAACCTAACCTAACCTAACCTAACCTAACCTAACCTAACCTAACCTAACCTAACCTAACCTAACCTAACCTAACCTAACCTAACCTAACCTAACCTAACCTAACCTAACCTAACCTAACCTAACCTAACCTAACCTCACCTAACCTAACCTAACCTAACCTAACCTAACCTAACCTAACCTAACCTAACCTAACCTAACCTAACCTAACCTAACCTAACCTAACCTAACCTAACCTAACCTAACCTAACCTAACCTAACCTAACCTAACCTAACCTAACCTAACCTAACCTAACCTAACCTAACCTAACCTAACCTAACCTAACCTAACCTAACCTAACCTAACCTAACCTAACCTAACCTAACCTAACCTAACCTAACCTAACCTAACCTAACCTAACCTAACCTAACCTAACCTAACCTAACCTAACCTAACCTAACCTAACCTAACCTAACCTAACCTAACCTAACCTAACCTAACCTAACCTAACCTAACCTAACCTAACCTAACCTAACCTAACCTAACCTAACCTAACCTAACCTAACCTAACCTAACCTAACCTAACCTAACCTAACCTAACCTAACCTAACCTAACCTAACCTAACCTAACCTAACCTAACCTAACCTAACCTAACCTAACCTAACCTAACCTAACCTAACCTAACCTAACCTAACCTAACCTAACCTAACCTAACCTAACCTAACCTAACCTAACCTAACCTAACCTAACCTAACCTAACCTAACCTAACCTAACCTAACCTAACCTAACCTAACCTAACCTAACCTAACCTAACCTAACCTAACCTAACCTAACCTAACCTAACCTAACCTAACCTAACCTAACCTAACCTAACCTAACCTAACCTATCCTAACCTAACCTAACCTAACCTAACCTAACCTAACCTAACCTAACCTAACCTAACCTAACCTAACCTAACCTAACCTAACCTAACCTAACCTAACCTAACCTAACCTAACCTAACCTAACCTAACCTAACCTAACCTAACCTAACCTAACCTAACCTAACCTAACCTAACCTAACCTAACCTCACCTAACCTAACCTAACCTAACCTGACCTAACCTAACCTAACCTAACCTAACCTAACCTAACCTAACCTAACCTAACCTAACCTAACCTAACCTAACCTAACCTAACCTAACCTAACCTAACCTAACCTAACCTAACCTAACCTAACCTAACCTAACCTAACCTAACCTAACCTAACCTAACCTAACCTAACCTAACCTAACCTAACCTAACCTAACCTAACCTAACCTAACCTAACCTAACCTAACCTAACCTAACCTAACCTAACCTAACCTAACCTAACCTAACCTAACCTAACCTAACCTAACCTAACCTAACCTAACCTAACCTAACCTAACCTAACCTAACCTAACCTAACCTAACCTAACCTAACCTAACCTGACCTAACCTAACCTAACCTAACCTAACCTAACCTAACCTAACCTAACCTAACCTAACCTAACCTAACCTAACCTAACCTAACCTAACCTAACCTAACCTAACCTAACCTAACCTAACCTAACCTAACCTAACCTAACCTAACCTAACCTAACCTAACCTAACCTAACCTAACCTAACCTAACCTAACCTAACCTAACCTAACCTAACCTAACCTAACCTAACCTAACCTAACCTAACCTAACCTAACCTAACCTAACCTAACCTAACCTAACCTAACCTAACCTAACCTAACCTAACCTAACCTAACCTAACCTAACCTAACTTAACCTAACCTAACCTAACCTAACCTAACCTAACCTAACCTAACCTAACCTAACCTAACCTAACCTAACCTAACCTAACCTAACCTAACCTAACCTAACCTAACCTAACCTAACCTAACCTAACCTAACCTAACCTAACCTAACCTAACCTAACCTAACCTAACCTAACCTAACCTAACCTAACCACCAACCTAACCTAACCTAACCTAACCTAACCTAACCTAACCTAACCTAACCTAACCTAACCTAACCTAACCTAACCTAACCTAACCTAACCTAACCTAACCTAACCTAACCTAACCTAACCTAACCTAACCTAACCTAACCTAACCTAACCTAACCTAACCTAACCTAACCTAACCTAACCTAACCTAACCTAACCTAACCTAACCTAACCTAACCTAACCTAACCTAACCTAACCTAACCTAACCTAACCTAACCTAACCTAACCTAACCTAACCTAACCTAACCTAACCTAACCTAACCTAACCTAACCTAACCTAACCTAACCTAACCTAACCTAACCTAACCTAACCTAACCTAACCTAACCTAACCTAACCTAACCTAACCTAACCTAACCTAACCTAACCTAACCTAACCTAACCTAACCTAACCTAACCTAACCTAACCTAACCTAACCTAACCTAACCTAACCTAACCTAACCTAACGTAACCTAACCTAACCTAACCTAACCTAACCTAACCTAACCTAACCTAACCTAACCTAACCTAACCTAACCTAACCTAACCTAACCTAACCTAACCTAACCTAACCTAACCTAACCTAACCTAACCTAACCTAACCTAACCTAACCTAACCTAACCTAACCTAACCTAACCTAACCTAACCTAACCTAACCTAACCTAACCTAACCTAACCTAACCTAACCTAACCTAACCTAACCTAACCTAACCTAACCTAACCTAACCTAACCTAACCTAACCTAACCTAACCTAACCTAACCTAACCTAACCTAACCTAACCTAACCTAACCTAACCTAACCTAACCTAACCTAACCTAACCTAACCTAACCTAACCTAACCTAACCTAACCTAACCTAACCTAACCTAACCTAACCTAACCTAACCTAACCTAACCTAACCTAACCTAACCTAACCTAACCTAACCTAACCTAACCTAACCTAACCTAACCTAACCTAACCTAACCTAACCTAACCTAACCTAACCTAACCTAACCTAACCTAACCTAACCTAACCTAACCTAACCTAACCTAACCTAACCTAACCTAACCTAACCTAACCTAACCTAACCTAACCTAACCTAACCTAACCTAACCTAACCTAACCTAACCTAACCTAACCTAACCTAACCTAACCTAACCTAACCTAACCTAACCTAACCTAACCTAACCTAACCTAACCTAACCTAACCTAACCTAACCTAACCTAACCTAACCTAACCTAACCTAACCTAACCTAACCTAACCTAACCTAACCTAACCTAACCTAACCTAACCTAACCTAACCTAACCTCACCTAACCTAACCTAACCTAACCTAACCTAACCTAACCTAACCTAACCTAACCTAACCTAACCTAACCTAACCTAACCTAACCTAACCTAACCTAACCTAACCTAACCTAACCTAACCTAACCTAACCTAACCTAACCTAACCTAACCTAACCTAACCTAACCTAACCTAACCTAACCTAACCTAACCTAACCTAACCTAACCTAACCTAACCTAACCTAACCTAACCTAACCTAACCTAACCTAACCTAACCTAACCTAACCTAACCTAACCTAACCTAACCTAACCTAACCTAACCTAACCTAACCTAACCTAACCTAACCTAACCTAACCTAACCTAACCTAACCTAACCTAACCTAACCTAACCTAACCTAACCTAACCTAACCTAACCTAACCTAACCTCACCTAACCTAACCTAACCTAACCTAACCTAACCTAACCTAACCTAACCTAACCTAACCTAACCTAACCTAACCTAACCTAACCTAACCTAACCTAACCTAACCTAACCTAACCTAACCTAACCTAACCTAACCTAACCTAACCTAACCTAACCTAACCTAACCTAACCTAACCTAACCTAACCTAACCTAACCTAACCTAACCTAACCTAACCTAACCTAACCTAACCTAACCTAACCTAACCTAACCTAACCTAACCTAACCTAACCTAACCTAACCTAACCTAACCTAACCTAACCTAACCTAACCTAACCTAACCTAACCTAACCTAACCTAACCTAACCTAACCTAACCTAACCTAACCTAACCTAACCTAACCTAACCTAACCTAACCTAACCTAACCTAACCTAACCTAACCTAACCTAACCTAACCTAACCTAACCTAACCTAACCTAACCTAACCTAACCTAACCTAACCTAACCTAACCTAACCTAACCTAACCTAACCTAACCTAACCTAACCTAACCTAACCTAACCTAACCTAACCTAACCTAACCTAACCTAACCTAACCTAACCTAACCTAACCTAACCTAACCTAACCTAACCTAACCTAACCTAACCTAACCTAACCTAACCTAACCTAACCTAACCTAACCTAACCTAACCTAACCTAACCTAACCTAACCTAACCTAACCTAACCTAACCTAACCTAACCTAACCTAACCTAACCTAACCTAACCTAACCTAACCTAACCTAACCTAACCTAACCTAACCTAACCTAACCTAACCTAACCTAACCTAACCTAACCTAACCTAACCTAACCTAACCTAACCTAACCTAACCTAACCTAACCTAACCTAACCTAACCTAACCTAACCTAACCTAACCTAACCTAACCTAACCTAACCTAACCTAACCTAACCTAACCTAACCTAACCTAACCTAACCTAACCTAACCTAACCTAACCTAACCTAACCTAACCTAACCTAACCTAACCTAACCTAACCTAACCTAACCTAACCTAACCTAACCTAACCTAACCTAACCTAACCTAACCTAACCTAACCTAACCTAACCTAACCTAACCTAACCTAACCTAACCTAACCTAACCTAACCTAACCTAACCTAACCTAACCTAACCTAACCTAACCTAACCTAACCTAACCTAACCTAACCTAACCTAACCTAACCTAACCTAACCTAACCTAACCTAACCTAACCTAACCTAACCTAACCTAACCTAACCTAACCTAACCTAACCTAACCTAACCTAACCTAACCTAACCTAACCTAACCTAACCTAACCTAACCTAACCTAACCTAACCTAACCTAACCTAACCTAACCTAACCTAACCTAACCTAACCTAACCTAACCTAACCTAACCTAACCTAACCTAACCTAACCTAACCTAACCTAACCTAACCTAACCTAACCTAACCTAACCTAACCTAACCTAACCTAACCTAACCTAACCTAACCTAACCTAACCTAACCTAACCTAACCTAACCTAACCTAACCTAACCTAACCTAACCTAACCTAACCTAACCTAACCTAACCTAACCTAACCTAACCTAACCTAACCTAACCTAACCTAACCTAACCTAACCTAACCTAACCTAACCTAACCTAACCTAACCTAACCTAACCTAACCTAACCTAACCTAACCTAACCTAACCTAACCTAACCTAACCTAACCTAACCTAACCTAACCTAACCTAACCTAACCTAACCTAACCTAACCTAACCTAACCTAACCTAACCTAACCTAACCTAACCTAACCTAACCTAACCTAACCTAACCTAACCTAACCTAACCTAACCTAACCTAACCTAACCTAACCTAACCTAACCTAACCTAACCTAACCTAACCTAACCTAACCTAACCTAACCTAACCTAACCTAACCTAACCTAACCTAACCTAACCTAACCTAACCTAACCTAACCTAACCTAACCTAACCTAACCTAACCTAACCTAACCTAACCTAACCTAACCTAACCTAACCTAACCTAACCTAACCTAACCTAACCTAACCTAACCTAACCTAACCTAACCTAACCTAACCTAACCTAACCTAACCTAACCTAACCTAACCTAACCTAACCTAACCTAACCTAACCTAACCTAACCTAACCTAACCTAACCTAACCTAACCTAACCTAACCTAACCTAACCTAACCTAACCTAACCTAACCTAACCTAACCTAACCTAACCTAACCTAACCTAACCTAACCTAACCTAACCTAACCTAACCTAACCTAACCTAACCTAACCTAACCTAACCTAACCTAACCTAACCTAACCTAACCTAACCTAACCTAACCTAACCTAACCTAACCTAACCTAACCTAACCTAACCTAACCTAACCTAACCTAACCTAACCTAACCTAACCTAACCTAACCTAACCTAACCTAACCTAACCTAACCTAACCTAACCTAACCTAACCTAACCTAACCTAACCTAACCTAACCTAACCTAACCTAACCTAACCTAACCTAACCTAACCTAACCTAACCTAACCTAACCTAACCTAACCTAACTTAACCTAACCTAACCTAACCTAACCTAACCTAACCTAACCTAACCTAACCTAACCTAACCTAACCTAACCTAACCTAACCTAACCTAACCTAACCTAACCTAACCTAACCTAACCTAACCTAACCTAACCTAACCTAACCTAACCTAACCTAACCTAACCTAACCTAACCTAACCTAACCTAACCTAACCTAACCTAACCTAACCTAACCTAACCTAACCTAACCTAACCTAACCTAACCTAACCTAACCTAACCTAACCTAACCTAACCTAACCTAACCTAACCTAACCTAACCTAACCTAACCTAACCTAACCTAACCTAACCTAACCTAACCTAACCTAACCTAACCTAACCTAACCTAACCTAACCTAACCTAACCTAACCTAACCTAACCTAACCTAACCTAACCTAACCTAACCTAACCTAACCTAACCTAACCTAACCTAACCTAACCTAACCTAACCTAACCTAACCTAACCTAACCTAACCTAACCTAACCTAACCTAACCTAACCTAACCTAACCTAACCTAACCTAACCTAACCTAACCTAACCTAACCTAACCTAACCTAACCTAACCTAACCTAACCTAACCTAACCTAACCTAACCTAACCTAACCTAACCTAACCTAACCTAACCTAACCTAACCTAACCTAACCTAACCTAACCTAACCTAACCTAACCTAACCTAACCTAACCTAACCTAACCTAACCTAACCTAACCTAACCTAACCTAACCTAACCTAACCTAACCTAACCTAACCTAACCTAACCTAACCTAACCTAACCTAACCTAACCTAACCTAACCTAACCTAACCTAACCTAACCTAACCTAACCTAACCTAACCTAACCTAACCTAACCTAACCTAACCTAACCTAACCTGACCTAACCTGACCTAACCTGACCTAACCTGACCTAACCTGACCTAACCTGACCTAACCTGACCTAACCTGACCTAACCTGACCTAACCTGACCTAACCTGACCTAACCTGACCTAACCTGACCTAACCTGACCTAACCTGACCTAACCTGACCTAACCTGACCTAACCTGACCTAACCTGACCTAACCTGACCTAACCTGACCTAACCTGACCTAACCTGACCTAACCTGACCTAACCTGACCTAACCTGACCTAACCTGACCTAACCTGACCTAACCTGACCTAACCTGACCTAACCTGACCTAACCTGACCTAACCTGACCTAACCTGACCTAACCTGACCTAACCTGACCTAACCTGACCTAACCTGACCTAACCTGACCTAACCTGACCTAACCTGACCTAACCTGACCTAACCTGACCTAACCTGACCTAACCTGACCTAACCTGACCTAACCTGACCTAACCTGACCTAACCTGACCTAACCTGACCTAACCTGACCTAACCTGACCTAACCTGACCTAACCTGACCTAACCTGACCTAACCTGACCTAACCTGACCTAACCTGACCTAACCTGACCTAACCTGACCTAACCTGACCTAACCTGACCTAACCTGACCTAACCTGACCTAACCTGACCTAACCTGACCTAACCTGACCTAACCTGACCTAACCTGACCTAACCTGACCTAACCTGACCTAACCTGACCTAACCTGACCTAACCTGACCTAACCTGACCTAACCTGACCTAACCTGACCTAACCTGACCTAACCTGACCTAACCTGACCTAACCTGACCTAACCTGACCTAACCTGACCTAACCTGACCTAACCTGACCTAACCTGACCTAACCTGACCTAACCTGACCTAACCTGACCTAACCTGACCTAACCTGACCTAACCTGACCTAACCTGACCTAACCTGACCTAACCTGACCTAACCTGACCTAACCTGACCTAACCTGACCTAACCTGACCTAACCTGACCTAACCTGACCTAACCTGACCTAACCTGACCTAACCTGACCTAACCTGACCTAACCTGACCTAACCTGACCTAACCTGACCTAACCTGACCTAACCTGACCTAACCTGACCTAACCTGACCTAACCTGACCTAACCTGACCTAACCTGACCTAACCTGACCTAACCTGACCTAACCTGACCTAACCTGACCTAACCTGACCTAACCTGACCTAACCTGACCTAACCTGACCTAACCTGACCTAACCTGACCTAACCTGACCTAACCTGACCTAACCTTGCTTAAAATGAGTTAATTTATCAAGACAATAATGTAGGTGTTTTAGAATACGAACTAGGCTATCGGTCTCTGTGTATACCTAGAGCAAGGTCATACGCAGAAAGCGGCCGGCGGCGCGGGGCGGCGCGGGGGGCGGGCGGCTCGGGGGGCGCGGGGGACGCGGGGGGCGCGGGGGGCGCGGGGGCGCGGGGGGCTCGGGGGCGCGGGGGGCGCGGGGGGCGGGGGGCGCGGGGGCGCGGGGGCGCGGGGGCGCGGGGGTCGCGGGGGGCGGGTGGCGGTGGCGGCGGGGGTTAAGGCGGGTCCAGACATGTATCATTTGCCCGATCCGATCACCGTATCCGTATCGTCGACGCGTATCATGATCGCATATGTGGACGGGTGATATACGTATCATGATACGGAATCTCGATACGCCGTTATGATACGGCCCGTCCCATGTCGTGTCGGTTTATGTCCGATCATCAAAGGTGATACAGATACGGACGTGGGTCAGTCTGGACACGTCACTCGCGACGCTCGGTCGGTTAGGTCTCTCATCAAAGCTCTTCCTCCAAGTCTGTTTCTGTTTCTAAATAATTAAGTTTGCCACCATCGTCTCTGTTTTGGTTTTGAGGTTAGAATGTTGTGAATGACAATAAAACAGGCTTATTACATTTCAAAGAACTGCGACGACATGTTTGATCGAGAGCAGAAACTGAACTGGGCAATTTGATACGCGATCTCATGATCGTATTTGCTCCGTATCCGTATCTTCACAATAGTCATCTATTGTGAAGATACGGATACGGAGCAAATCGCAGGCGTCCACAACTTGATACGGGGCTTGATACAATACGCAGATACGGATACGGTGATCGGATAAGGTGATAGGAACGGTCAAATGATCATGTCTGGACCCGGCTTTAAATGTCGACACTCACGCACACCGCGACATACTCGTACATATGCTAATTCCGAAACTTTGATTTTTGTTGTTGAATTTACTTTTTTGTCATTCTGAAATACTGTCTTGTGTCTGTTTTGACGTTCAAAAAGTGCTGATTCTCAACCTAATTTGAGTAAATGAATTTTGATTTGATTTGATTAGACCACCATTTAAATTGATAATTTATGTATTTTGTGACAACCTCTTGAATTATGCAGAGGATGCAAAACAACACGTATATAATTATTTTGAAGCCAATAATATGTTTACTAATTAGCAATCTGACGTTCGAAAAGGTAAGGCGACTATCGATGCGCTCACACTATGCTTTACTAAACTGGAAAACTCAAGGTGAGCACGTTTGAAAGAAACTAAATCAGTTTTCATATGCCCTCTACATGTCAAGCACAGTCGCACACCAGAGCACGGTGTGCGGACAGAGCACGGTGTGCGGACCGAGTACGGTGCTATGTGTTTATTGTGGGAGCAAAAAGGGAGGAAGCTCTTAAAGCTCACAAAATGTACACTTAAAAAAACTGATACTTTATCCTACTATAATATATAATATAATTATATATATATAAATATAGTAGTAGGATAAAGTATATATATATATATATCGTACTACTATCCTTTACTGCCTACATAATTCTTGTTTATACGCAAATGTAACATAATTTATTTATTTTCATAAATATAAAGTATCACTTAAAAATATAAAGTACGTAAGGTTTTTTGAAAATATATTCAAATGGAGATATTGATAGTGACGTACATAATGATTGTTGATTTCAATTTGTTTGTTTTTAAAATTTGCAATATAAATCAATTACTAACGTTACGTAGCTGTAACGTTAGTAAATAATCACAGGCTATCGAAAACTTCATCTGCATCGCTGTCAACGGGAAAAGTGATTCTTTGGCCAAAAAAAGGGCCAGCCCTCTGGTCACGTGAAGAGTCGACCAAACGCTTCGCGATTTCTCGAAAAACTAAATGGGCACACGGACCCCATGGCCCTAGTGTTTCAACCCCAAACGGCTCAAACATATAACTTCGCCATTTGAGGTTTTCTGCACCTGCACCATCGTACTTCGAAGATGGAACGTCGCAACGGTGTCGACACGTGTTACATCCCACACCAAAGGCCTACCCATCTTCCAAGGTGTTATGGTCAATCCATCTGGTCTCTTCCCATCGTCGCGTGCCAAGCCACTGGGTTCTAAAATAGCTGGTACCCCGGCGGTGGCAAGAACACGACGGATGATGTTATTAACACTGGCGTGACGAACTATACGACCTGCGCTCTTACTGCAGGATAGGCCATGGTGTCTGAGGCAATCAACTGCTTCACCGCATTGACAACGATATGTAGCCCCGCAAGGAGTGCCTAGGCGCAGACATGTAGCGAGCTGGAAGGTAGTGTCACCCAGCATGGTGCCAATGTTGGGAGACGGTGGAGCCTGAAGCCAAAGGCCCGACTCCCACGCACCCACAGCCATCAGGCGGGCACGCTCAGCAGTATTGGTGGACGTATTAATAACATTATTCCGTACTACTGCAGAGCGGCTCATCCCACTGTCTCTGGGAAGATGGGATCACGGGCCTGTCTGTATCCGGGCAAGCGACTTTCCAGGCGTTTACCGCATCCTTTATTAACGTTTATCGAAAGTGCATTATTGAGTGAAAACTTCTTTAGCGGCGTTGTACACTTTCTTGTAATGGGTACAAAATGTTAAACTCGCGTCAGGACACGTGACCTGGTCGGAAATTCGTAAGACGGAAATTTCTTTAGCGGCGTTGTACACTTTTTAATAATATTTTTATTTATAAATAATATATGTTAGCGCAAGAAATAAATATTGTATTCTACCACATAAATGATAGTACTTTTATACTGATAATTAAAGCAATTCGTGCAAAAATATTCCCTAACCATTCCAAAATATCAAAAATGCACAACGTTAGTATTCAAGTTTTCACTTATCACTACTCCCGCACTCCCGGAGTGCAACCTATCGTTTTTTTGTTTGTTAATAGTTATAATAAGTAAAAAAAGGTTTGTATACACCCTTATGAATTCCTGCCATTTCCCTTTCTGTTTATGTCCCATTTGAATACGTTCAATATGAATTTACATATACATGCAAATTCCTCTTTAACTTATTCATATAAGTATGTACCTCTGGTACCTATAGGTACAAGTCGCGAAACAACGAAAAAACTCCGCGGTGTGAGCCAACAGTCTTCCGCTTACACTGTTTCAGTGAGCAGCATATCTTATCTTTTGTAAGTATACTCAATACTTTTATTGCTTCCACAAGTTTACTTAGATGTTAGGTTTTACAAAGTTATGATCATTGTGGACCCTGTCGGGCACTGCAGTAGTACGAGAGAGGAAGAGGGTTTATTTAACTATATTTACTTTTATTTAAGTAAGTACGTAACTAATTTAACTTACTTACTAGTCAACACAAAAAGTAGCGGTTGGGCAAACGTGGGTAACATTGAAAACCTTCGACGAAAAAAAATATAAGTGAAAAATAAGGTACCTATGTCACTTTTTAAGTAATTACTGAAATATTGTTCTTTACTTTTAAAATCATTAAGCTCTATCGCAAAAAGCATAAAATAACCTTTCTAAAAATGTAAAATACTGCATATCTGTACCAAGTATTTTTTCACAATTGAAACATGTAGGTACCTACCTATACTCAAGTCTTTGCCTATAACCTATACGCAAAGACTTGAGTTTGGCACTTCTGTCTTCTATGTATTTCTATCTACGAAAAAAAAAATCGCGTATTAAGTGAAAAAATCCTAATGAATATTATAATTTAACTATTAGAGAACCTAATAAAATAGCCATATTATCCAAATTATGATATTCGTAAAAAGCATTTTTGATATGCGCTTGTTCTACCATTTTCCGTAGTGCGCCGCGATGCCGCCGCGCCCCGCCCACTTCCACGCAATCACGTGTTTTAGGATTTTTTGGAATTCAACTCTTAGTGTCTAAAGACACATTATTATTTTGATATAATTATTTTTTTTTGACATGTGTTGTATACTTTGTATAGTTTGAAGTTCTTCAAACTATGCCGAAGTAACGCGACCGTAGTTCAGCACAATACGCCTGCAATGCTATTTGAATGCTACTGCCACCATTATGATCGGGTCGGATATCGCTATTGCAGACGCAGGTCGCGGATATAGAGCTACCCTACGTCTGTCAACATCACCTCCTATGTCACTCGCTGACAGCTGTCGCTGGGTTGATCGCTGTAGCTTGTAGCTTCTGAGTTTATCCATAGCAAACAAACACTTAAATCTTTCCTCTTTATTATAATGCAACCGAAACAATTTGAATGGGACACCATGCACCCCACTCTTTTTTCCATTAATATACATACATTTGTTTCTAATTTACGCTTTTCTTTATCTAAATTTACTAAATTTTTATTTTCTTTTTTTTGGTTGGATTTTCTATAAAACCGTGTTTTTTTTAGTTATTTAATCTATTTTAATTTGATGAGTCTATTACAGAGCTTTTTGTTTGGGGTGAGTAGTAGTAGTAGTATGATTAAATTGAGTTTGTTTCGTGTAAGAGTAATGTTTAAAAATGTGCGTGTTGGATCTCGCTACAGAACAGATAAAAGAGGATCGCGCACAGGAAAGGATTCCGAAGCCAGGATTAACATTAGGCACAGAATTGATGTTGTCGATTGCAAAAATAAGTTTTATAAGTAGGTAGACGACCATGTTTCAAAGAAACTATGAAAAATAAAGTTATGCGTGCTGTTGTAACTACCGAAACGCATATCTCAGTAATTATTGACCGAAGCAAAATAACTAACATTTAGTTCGAAATTTTCCCTTTTCGTCCGTAAAACCCTACTTAGTAGTTTTGCTGCTGTGTTAGTTTTTCTCCCAACTTAGTTATATGATATACGATTTGAAATTTACATTTAAACATATTTTAAACTGGAAATCGCATATAGATATTTTAAATAAGAAAATTTATAAATCAGCGTATGCTTTAAGCTCTCTATCACCGATAATATCGACAGACGCACTCCTCACTGCCTATTATGGTATTGCAGATCCCATTTACGATATGGTTTAATATTTTGGGGCAACGGTCAATGTTTAAATTAATGTCTACCGACAGTTGTGTGCCATATTTTAAACAGTATAAAATATTAACCTTGCCTTGCCTTTACATTATGGAAGTAGCTGTATTTGTGAAAACCAACCCAAATCGTTTTACACGTCTCGCAGACATAGCTCCTCGAAATAGGCGCGATGATAGCAGATTATGTATGCCAACCTCAAATACAGCACTCATGCGCAAAAGTGTTTTCTGTATGGCTCCATTCATTTACAATAAGCTACCTAAATCTTGGAAGGCATTAAATCTACCTTCATTCAAAAAAAAGCTACGCTCTTTTCTAGTGGGTAAAGCCTATTACAACATTTCAGAGTTTTTTGCAGAAAAAGAAAATGCATTTGTTTAACTATTAAACACGGCTATCACTAAATGTTGAATGTTATTATGTAATAATTATTTTTGTTGCTGGTCTTGTACCTTTCGCATGCCTAATGGTAAAATGTGGCTGAACTTTGCTAATAGTTTGTTACCCCATGTACTGTACCCATATTTGCGAAATTAATAATCTTATCTTATCTTATCATTTATTGAGGAAGCAGGTCGGCTATTCTAGCTGTCCCCTTTTAGTCGCGTCTCGTGAGGTATTTACAATAAATAAAACCCGACTAGAGTTAACTGGTTTAATAACGAACTAACTAAATGGTTGCACATAAATCTAAAATGCATAGAATATAAGGCAAACTTAGTTTAAACCTAACGCGTGTCTCGTCCAGGCGACGATCCAGACTGGTCCTGCCTTGGGAAGAGTCCCTTCGTAATCCCTCCTTGTGTTATATTTATATGACACGTGACGCCACGTATACTTATGACACGTGACGCCACGTATACTTATGACACGTGACGCCACGTATACTTATGACACGTGACGCCACGTATACTTATGACACGTGACGCCACGTATACTTATGACACGTGACGCCACGTATACTTATGACACGTGACGCCACGTATACTTATGACACGTGACGCCACGTATACTTATGACACGTGACGCCACGTATACTTATGACACGTGACGCCACGTATACTTATGACACGTGACGCCACGTATACTTATGACACGTGACGCCACGTATGCTTATGACACGTGACGCCACGTATGCTTATGACACGTGACGCCACGTATACTTATGACACGTGACGCCACGTATGCTTATGACACGTGACGCCACGTATACTTATGACACGTGACGCCACGTATACTTATGACACGTGACGCCACGTATACTTATGACACGTGACGCCACGTATACTTATGCCACGTGACGCCACGTATACTTATGACACGTGACACAAATTCTTTATTAACAGTAACATTCCTCATGGATTAACTAGGGTCCGTATGTCAGGTCCTGTAGAGTTTCAAACTTATACAGTGTTCATTCGGCAGGTGAGGCCTGAGGCAAGTCACGATGGTGCCGCGCCCCGCCTCGCCGGCGGCGACTCCTCCCCTCATCCCGGAGTTCTTCGCGGGTAGAGAGGTGTTCATCACTGGTGCCAGTGGATTTATGGGCAAGGTGGGTCCGTTACCAGTGGTACGTTGGCTTAGTTCAACTATTTAAACGACGACGACGTCTAAAGAGGAAGAGGTTCTGTGTTCAACTCGCCCTTGACCGTTTTTTTGTATGTACACCGAATGTTCCGTCAATTAATAAAATAATAAATTGCATCCCGATTCTAAAAACTACCCTCAAGGTGGTCTCATTGGCACCAAATGAGGATCTGGGATCTGATGACGGGATTCTGGATAAATGGAGGGAATTCTTCAAATATTACATCCACACCTATGGCGATTCAGGTATTTTTAATACACACATTAAAAGTGGTTAGAGATTAAGTACATTTTTACCTACATAAAAAAATATTCAATTAATATTACTAAATCTTGTCTTCCAGGCTAGCTTCTTTCTTTTATTCCTAGGTTTAAATTAACAACTTACCCCTACATTATAGAAAATTGAGAGAAATTAAGGTAATGTTGTCAAGGCAAAGGCGAAAATGAGTTTTTTTTTAATGAAGCGGTAAAAAAATCCGTATTTCCAACATTGACACGAATCACAAATCGGAGCGATTTGGCATGCTTAAAATCATTTCATCAAAATCACTTTAAGGAATGGCCGCCCACGTTCTTTCTTACAAGTCAATATATCGGGAAGGTCTGAGAATCGGCCAACATCTATTTTTCATACCTCTAAGTGATAAGGGTGGTCCACACCAAACATTCATTTTTTATTTTTTGGAACTAGAATTAATTTATATGGCGCCCTACGAGGACTATTGTCCTCGTAGGGCGCCATATAAATTAATTCTTTTTTAGCATTCTGAAACCATTGTTATATATAACAATGGTTTCAGAATGCTGTTGGGGTTGCCGCGTCCCTGCAGTGCGTCTGCTATGTTTGCGCAGACTCACGTTGGTGGCTTCCATGCCATCATTGGACAGAAATCGGCCTCATCGCTCTGCAGAGTGCGGGCGAGCGCCAACTGCATCCTGGAAATCAAAGCTGGGAGATACGACTCTTCGATAATACATAGCATTGTTAAGAGTGTATCTGTCAGAATAATCTTGACGGAAACAATAATATTAATCTTGACTAACATATTCGTAAGATATCTGTTTACTAACCCACTATGGATTACTTGGTCCGAAATAAAGGTTATTTATTATTTATTTATTAAATGGTAATTATAATAAATGCCTTCAGTTTGAGTATCTGATGTTTGCAATATAAGAGTTTACCCCAGGTGCTGGTGGAGCGGCTGCTGTGGACATGTCGCGACGTGTCGCGCCTGCACCTGCTGCTGAGGCACAGGAAGCAGACGGCGCCCGAGAAACGACTCGCGCAGCTCAAACAGTCGCAGGTCAGGCCCTACCATATACTCGTACATCAGTCGTGAGCACTCTAGGGACGTGCTACTCACTTGTTACAGCTACTTCTGACTTGTCTGACCTGATGCTTTCAGTATTGCATTTCTTTAAGCTTATGGCGCTTAGAAAGAAAGTAAATATAATGTAGCAGATAGACACTACGCTAATTTATATGAATTGTAGATGAGGGATCGAGATCATTGTATTAGGTTTACATTTATAATGTTAATATCACGACATCTTTAATGATTGTAACTCGGAGTAACGTTTCGGAATAATGTTATTTCAATAATATTAGCATGCCGGTGTCCCCGCGAGCACGGTGACCTGTTCTTACTTTGACTTGTCTCTCAATCCTTCCTCCTCTCCAAAACCTTCAGTTTGGACTTTTGGATGTAATTTAAAGACAAAGTCTGTGTACCGACGTAAGATGGGGAGAATACACAAATGTCCATTATGCTTGGGCAGAGTGCCCTTAAAATGCTCCTTCTATATTTATACATTAATTAAATTTATAAGTTTGCGCGTGTTCCTCTACGTCCAGGTGTTCGACGTGATCCGTGCGCACTGCCCGCAGCAGCTGGACAAGCTCAGCGTGCTGGCCGGTGACGTCACCAAGCCCGGGTTTGGCCTCGATCAGCACTGCCTCAGCCAGCTCCACCAGGTCAGTTCGAACGAGTACAGGAGCGCCGTATAGCCTGGTGGACACGTATGAGCATTAATCACCAGGCTTGTTCAAGTACTATGACTAAGTATAATAATATTATGAAACACACATATGTACGTACGTACGTAGTAGGTACCGTGTACCTTGCATGTTAACGAAGATACACATTATTTGAATGGACGAAATGTTGACAGAAGCATAATTATCTTTTTTTTTTCTTTTATAAAAACGTTGCCCCACTCTAGGAATTTCTCCTGTATCGTGGGTGCGTTTACAAACATTTAAACTCACATACACAACTAGCCAGACCCGGAACAACTACCTGTAGGTCATACAAATATTTGTTCCGTGCGGGGATCGAACCCACAACATGCGGCGCAGCAGCCGATGGCTCAACCACTGCGCCAACCGTGGCGTCAAATTCTTCAAGTAGTCGTTGAATAGTAACGCTACACTACGTTCAGTGTATTCCGGAGGCGGTTCACGTTCTCTAAACTTGTAACATTATGATGTGGAGTGCCGTGCAGCCTGCTTGCTGCTCGGTGTCGCGGTTGTTGTAAAGGTGAGTATAGACAAGAGCATTTACTTGTAACAAAACAACAATGCGCTCTATGATATGTTCTGGTGTATCACCGTACACGATCCAGACACCGAGCACGCTCGCTCGCTTGTTTCAACAATAATTGTACAAACCAACGAGAGTATTGGTGTCACATTTCGTCGAGCCTTAGCACGAGCGCGGGCGATGAGTACACGCAACTTGTAGGCCCGACCTTTCAAGGAAGAATTAACGCAATGTACAACGAAATGTTACGGGTAAATGTACACTCCCTGTGAGCATTACGCCGAGCACTCGCAGGAACGTTACATTACACCAAATGAGGAGAACCGTGCCGTACACCAAGTGAGGAGAACCTAGCCTTACACCAAGTGAGGATAACCGTGCCTTACATCAAGTGAGGATAACCGAGTCATCCACCAAGTGAGGAGAACCGAGCATTACACCAAGTGAGGAGAACCGTGCCTTACACCAAGTGAGGAGATCCTAGCCTTACACCAAGTGAGGAGATCCGTTCCTTACATCAAGTGAGGATAACCGACTCATCCACCAAGTGAGGAGAACCGTGCTTTACACCAAGTGAGGAGAACCGTGCTTTACACCAAGTGAGGAGAACCGTGCCTTACACCAAGTGAGGAGAACCTAGCCTTACACCAAGTGAGGAGAACGGTGCCTTACACCAAGTGAGGAGAACCGTGCATTACACCACGTGAGGAGAACCGTGCATTACACCACGTGAGGAGAACCGTGCATTACATCAAGTGAGGAGAAACTAGCCTTACACCAAGTGAGGAGAACCTAGCCTTACACCAAGTGAGGAGAACCTAGCCTTACACCAAGTGAGGAGAACCTAGCCTTACACCAAGTGAGGAGAACCTAGCCTTACACGACGAACACCGTGCCTTACATCGCATTCTTTGAAATTAAATGTCACTTGGCAAATGTTAACGAAAGAAACAAAAACATACTACATACAGTTCAGTTCATTTATTCAAAAAACAATTTACATTGTATGTGAATTTTACAAATGTCAACTGAATAAAACGCTTGTAAAACTACATTTTTTTTTGAAGCTGGGGGCCTCATTCATCTTTGCCGCCCCGGGCCTCTGACAGTCTTAGTCCGCCACTGATTGTACCATTCGTAAGAACGTTACATTACACAGAAATGGTCGAGAAAATGCTCTAGTCTATACTCACCTTAATGCATGCTTTAACATGTTTATTACATTTACTTAAGAATAAGTTTAAATCCATATCAATGAACCGTTTGTTTTTATAAAAAAAGTTTAAGAAAGATTATTAATAAAACCTGACCACGTTTAAAGCTAATGCCCTTGGGACTCTCCGAGAATAGGATTACGTTATACTTACTTACATCCGTTTAAGAGTAAAGCTCGTGTGCTCCAAGCGCCTACGATTAAATTCGACGTGGCTGTTAATATGGCAAATTGAGCCTTAGAAAAGCTCAGCTATGTAGAGTGTCGTCTCTCTCACTCACAGCTGCAAGACGGTCTATTTCACTCTGTCCCCAGGTGTCGGTGGTGTTCCACTCGGCCGCGGCGCTGAAGTTCAACGAGCCGCTGCCGGCCGCGCTGGCACATAACGTGCGCGCCGTGCTCACGCTCATGGCCATCTGCGACCAGCTGCCCAGCATGCAGGTGTGTGTGTGTGCTGTAGCCCCGGGTGTCGGTGGTGGTTCACTAGCCGCTGCAGGCTGCGCTGGCGCAGTACGTCCGCTCCGTGCTATCGCTTGTGGATATCCGATGAAAGAAAGATTCTCGTTGGCGATAAGTGCCTGACACCCACAATGGACCGCCCATCTGTAGAAGATGGCAGGCAGCCGATGGATGATGGCAGGCGTATACCCAGCAGTGGTGTCTTTCGGCTGAAGTGATGACCGTTAGTTCCGACTCCTTCAATGTACGTCACCACCAGGTGCTGGTGCACGTGTCGACGGCGTACAGCAACGCGGAGCTGGCGGCGGTGGAGGAGCGCGTGTACCCGGCGCCGGTGCCGCTGGCGCAGCTGCTGAGCCTCGAGGACGTGCTGCCGCCCGACGTGCTGGCCGACATCACGCCCAGGTGAGCGTGTTGTGTGCAGCTAATCATGCCAATAGTACCAACAACAGATGCTTACATGTGGCGTGACAGCTCTGGCCTGGGACGGCGCATCGGCTGCGGCTCTAGAGTGCTGAGGTTGGTAGGTGAGGGTGACCACTCACCAGCGGTGGACAGTGGTCCCGCGGGTGTCATCCTTCCTCAACACTTGCTTGCAATCAAATTATAATTTACTAGCGACTGTTGTTGGAATTGGAAGATACATTTCTGTCTGAACGGCAGTTCGGATTTAGGCCTAAAGTTTCAACTGCGGATGTGGTACATCATCTGACTGACTATCTAGTGAAAGAAATTGACAAGGGTAACCACACAGTAGGAATGTTCCTGGCCAAAGCTTTTGACACCGTTTCCATTCCAATTCTGTTGCGCAAGCTTGAGATCATGGGTGTAAGAGGCACCCAGCTGAAATTGCTCAAAAGTTATTTGGAAAATCAGAGAAGAAGCGCAAAGTTCTCAGTACTTTAAAAAAAACTTATTTTTTGGGGTTCCTCATGGAAGTATTTTAGGACCCATCCTCTTTTTGATCTTCATAAATGACCTTTGCAATATAAAGCTCGAGCACGGCACTATCATGACTTACGCTGACGACACTGCACTACTTTTTTCGGCTGACTCACTCAATTAAGTCTACGATCTTGCGCAACACGGATACAATAATATAAATAAATGTCTTCAAAATAACTCACTAACGGCTAAGAAAAGACAAATGACATTAAGTTTTCGATGCGCAACCAAATTTCGAATATATTCTCAGCGTTGCAGGCTCATTGTTGTCCAGTCCCTGAAGATCGCCAGTGTAAGTGTCCCAGTATTCAAAAGACCGATAAAATAAAATACCTGGGTATTATAATAGATGAAACACTTTCCTTCAAACAACATGTAAAATCTTTTAATAATAGAATTCATAAGCTGATATACGTTTTCAAAAAGCTACGATTTATTACATACCCAAAAATAATTAGGCAAGTATACTTTGCTCTCTGTCAGTCAATTTTAACTTACTGTGTCCCTTCATGGAGTGGGCCCAGTTAAACTTTATTATTGGCCATTGAAAGAGCACAAAGAGCTATTCTCAAGGTGGCTGCTTGCCACCCTTCCCTTTTCCCCACTAACCTCCTGTATAAATCCTGTGAAGTAAGTACTAACAGCTCGACAGTTATTTATATTTATAAGGAGGACTGTACTTAAACCACACGCAGCACTTTCATATTGCACTGAATTCACTAAACGGAGACGAAAGATATAGTTTACCCTAAAAAAAGGACAAAACACACACTATAACAGGATACATGAAAAAGGAAACATTTACTCCTTAAATTATAGTAACTGTAAGAAATTCCTTAAAGAGGCTCTTCAAAGTATGTCCTATAAAGATTAATAGTTTTTATTAACATAGATTTAAGGAAACCCCAAATTTTTGAAAAAATGTATCATTATTGTCTCCTTTATTTCTTACATTAACTTATTAAATACATTTTTAAATATTTGAATATAAAAAAAAACATTCAAAAATTACTATTATTAATACTTCCAGATTAATATCTCCGAAACCGAACACGTACACGTTTACTAAAGCTGTCGCGGAGAGTGCGGTGCAGGAGCACGCCGCCGCGGCCAAGTACGCCATCGCCATCTTCAGACCGTCCATAGGTCAGTTACTAGTAGTGTTACAATGATCTCAGTAACCAAGATACTACTCACAGTAATAAGAGATCTGGCTAGCAGAGATCTTCTGTGCTGTACTTGAAGCATAACATAGCGAACACAAAACTCAATATAACAGTACAAAAAAAGAATATAACAGTTATTACAGTGAGTAAATATTACCAGCGGTGAGTAGCTAAAATGTGGTAGGGAAGTGATTTTACTTTGCGAAAGATAAAAGGAGTGAATACTGAGGCCACGGCTGATGTGAATTATAGGAAAATACAACTTGACCACCCACACATTGGCCAGCATGTCGAGCGACAGCAGGGCAATGGCTCAAGGGATCTAGTAATTCCGCGAGCACCAAGTAGTGGCCCCTGCCCCCAGCCTTCAGCAGAATGAAATAAAAGTGAGCGGTGGTTCATTGAAAGGTGACAGCGTCAACCTTTAAATTCAAATAAATTATTATCCAAATGAAATCATTGCAATAAATAAGCAGCAAAATGTTTCTTTTACTTTTTTGGGGGTATGAGGAACAGGATGTAAAGTTCCTCATCCGCCATAGAAAAGGGAGGATCCTCCGACCAGACGGGTGTTGTGTCTGGTGGGCTACTGCCCGACGGTTTTTTTTTTTTTTTTTTTTTGGAATGGGCATCTCGCAGTTTATCCTTTAGGGATATTTACTGCTCAACCGAACTTTCCTGTGGGGGGCTTAATTAAAATTAAGGCCTCCAGCCAGGCATAAAAACTTATAAGCTAAGCGACTATCGCTAAGGGCACCCCCTGCGGGGTACGAACCTCGGCTTAGGACGTCGCTGAGGAGGACAGCAAGGGACAGGCTGGATCTGATTGTTCCATTATTTAGGGACATTTTAAACATTAATCGGCTCAGCTTCGCGGGCTGGCTCTAGCAAAGGGTCGGGAGGGGGGCATTGACGGGGTCGTCGCGACGGGCCTCGACGGCGAGGACGGAATGTCCGTTTTTGTTTGCGAACAGTGCTGGTGGCCTTATCGCTCTCCTGGAGGAGAGTGATAGGATCATCTGGCTCTGTGAGTGTGTGTTTCGGTCTTCGAACTGTGCTTATTCGCGAGGGAGTGTATCGGACGGCCGATGACACTAAGTGCCCGACGGTTGTTGTCGGGCTCGTTTATATATACTCAGTCGCGTGGATAACTTTAATATCGCGATGTAGGACACGTCGGTTTAGTTCGTTTGTGGTGATATAGATGTCGCTACACTTTTATTGGGATCTCGTAATTTGCCAACAAAAACCGACCCATGACTGAAAATGATAGGGGAAATTGCACGTGAGATATGGTAGGCCCTTCCCCGCGCCCCATCACATCGCATCGATTCTCTCCGTGGGAGGAAGGGGTTCAAAACAAAAGAAAAACCATTCGCACAAATAATGGACGTCCCAATGTAATAGAGGACGAGCCTGTTGCCTTCACTGGGCACACATCAATAGTACCTAACTGCTGTTCCAGTGGTATCGTCCCTGCGCCACCCGTTCCCCGGCTGGATCGAGAACCTCAACGGGCCGAGCGGGGTGCTGGTGAGCACCGGCAAGGGCGTGCTGCACGTGATCAGCTGCATCGGCGACAGGAAGGCCGACATGATCCCCGTCGACATCTGCATCGACACGCTCATTGCTGTAGCCTGGGAGACCGCTGTGGATGAGTTAGTGCCAACTTATTACACGGGAATAAATGAACACGTCTTGACGTGGAAACATGTCTGAACAACATTATTGCACTGACAGCAAAAGCAAGTTGCAAGTGGTCGGCTGGTTGATGATGTTCCTTAAACAATCTAGGAGTACCTTAGGTTCAATGTAAAATAAATACATATGGCATATTCGCGAGGAAATATAACAAGGTTAAAATCACCAATAACTATGAGACTTTTGATGGTAAAGTAATGATGCACTTTGTAATTTCCTTGTTGATATCTTATGGCTACAGTTTTGTTGACCTAGAGCAGTCCAGTCAGTAATGTCCCCTCCTTCGCCCCGCACAGCAAGCGGCAAGCGCGCGTCTACAACTGCAGCTCGTGTCCGTGCGCCCCCACGTGGAACCAGTTCCGCGCCAGCATAATGCGCGGGTTGGTCTCGCACCCCTTCGACAGCGCCATGTGGTACCCCACCATCTTGTTCGTCGAGAACTCGTGAGTACAGTCGCCATCGTTGTTACAGGGTATGAGAGAGGGAGAGAGATAGAGAGGGAGAGACAAAGAGAGAGAGATGGAGTCTTACCAAAAGAAAGTGACATCCCATCCTTATAAATGAAACAATTCATTACAGATACATAACAATGTACAATGCTTCAACAGTACAAACATAAGTTAGTGCTTGGTGTCTCCTTTTAACCTTTTGTCCATAGCATAGCTTACAAGTTAGATTACTTAGAGGTTCTTAAAATGAACGTAACCCTAGCAATACATTTTCTTTTGTTATGTGTGTGTTTGTTTAGAGGCGTGTGAGGGTGGGTTTGGGTGTGCGCATACGTATGTATGCGATGAAATAATTAAAAGAGTTTATCCCATTACAGTAATGGGATAAACTCTTTTCTACATGTCCACTGCAAGACCATTAATAAAGAATGCCTAACACTCAGGATGTGTTGTGTCTTCAATAGTCTTCATTGTAGATGTATCTCACTACAATCTGACGTTAATGTTTCTGTTCTATGATAGCGTGATGCAGAAGATCCTGGCGACGACTCTACAGACGGTGCCACTACACCTCATTCACTACATTTACAAACTGTGCGGGATCAAGCAAAGGTACCTAGTTCTGCTTTGGGGAGCTTGTAACTGAATGATAACAGCTACACGGGTCGGTCAAAGGTTGCCCGAGGTCGCTTACGCGGACCCCTACGTGGCGCGGTATTGCGGAAAGCACGTTAAGCTGTTGCTCCCTCCTGTCATTCGTAGAGCTTTGACTGTCGTTGCGGGTAGTGAGAAGCCTGGCAGATAGAAGAGGCAGGCAGCTGGTGACTGGTGTCCAAGTGTGGGGCTATCGCTTGTTCCGTGTTATGTCTGGTCATACAGACGCATGAACGGTGCCAGGACAGTCTTTTTCCCGCAGACATCAACCAATAAACTCAGTTTATCGTAGTCTACTGCTGGACATAAACTGCAGTTTCTTTCTCATCATACATTACACATCATACATTACCGTTTTTAGACCCAGTCTGTCAACCGTCGGCAATCGCTTACACGCAACGAACGAGGTATCCAAGTTCTGCACACTGCACGAGTGGCAGTTCATCACGGACAACGTGCGGCGCCTGCAGCTCCGGCTGTCGGCCGCCGACGCCGCGCTCTACAACCTGGACCCCGCCACCATCGAGTGAGTGACTGTGACCTTCACATTTATTTATTGCGTACCTATTCCAGAAGTGCCTGTAGCTAACTAGGTACATGCATTATGAACCCAGTAAGGGCACAGCAATAGTTAGTATAGTATAATTTAATCTATGGCCCCGATCTGGGCGACTGACCAGCAGTGGCGGACTAAGCCCGTCTGAGGCCCAAGGCGGCAAAGCTGAATGGAGCCCGGGGCGGCAAAACTGAATGAGGCCCCAACTTTAAACAATTCTAGTTTTACAAGCTTTTTATTCAGTTCACATTTGTATGTTGTGTTAATGTTTATTTCTTTGAAATCTGGCAAGTGAAAGTTAATTTCAAAGTACCCGCTACAAAGACGGGATTTCCCCAGGGTATGGGACGCGTTCAGCAAAGTTAAAAGAATATGAGAACCGCGTAAAAAGTCTAGATGTCTGTATTGTTTTGATCTTGATCAAATTATGTAGGTTAGGTAGGTACTAAGCACATTATTAAAGTCTTGTTTAGGATTTGATCAGGGGAACGCGGAGGCATTTCGGGGCCCCCCAAGACTGGAGGCCCGGGGCGGGCCACCCCTTCCGCCCCCCTGTTAGTCCGCCACTGCCGTTTTTACCAATTATATTATTGTTTACATTTTGTGGAGTCGATTGTTTTCTTTCTAATGAAAGCGTTTATTCTTGTTCTCTTCAGTTGGGAGCAGCACAGCTTGGATTTTGCAAAGGGTACACGCAAATACTTTCTGCGGGAAAAGGACGAGAACATGCCGACAGCTCAGCGAAGAATGCTCATGTACAGTACCTATCGATCTTATTGCAAAACATTCAGGTTCTCCTAAATACCTGATGATGAGCCATTTAGTGATGAGTTTATTAAGTCAACTGAAATCATTATATTGCTATTTATTAGAACATAGATATGTAATATAAAGAAATTATGGCTCACAAATAGTTCAGCTACACAACGATAGCTGGCGCTGTTCTTAAAATGTATGTTTCTGAACTTAATACTGCACAGAAAGTTGTATAGCTGTACATTTGGTTACTTTGTCACACTACCTCTTTATCGAAACCATATTAATAACGTTTACAGATTATATGTGATCCACAAGGCGTCAACGTTGCTGATCACACTTCTGTTGGGTCGGCTGGCGATACAAACTGTTCCTGCCATCTTGCGGGCAATTGCAACACTAATACGATTACGAAAATATGGCGCCGCACTGCCTACGTCAAAAAAAATTGCAGACTTATCAACATAGGGAAATGTATAGAAAAATAATGTACCTATATCTATTTTACGGCTGCACTTACAAGATAAGCGACGTCTGTCATCAAATTAACATTAATGTTTAATTATAATTAGATATAAAGTATATCAGTCACTATTTTATACCTAATTACGTATGTATAGACTATCTGTAATAAAATTGTAACGGCCGATGTCTGCACATTATAGATATTAAAGAACAACTAGTATGGGGGGTCTTTCATTGAGCAACAGAAGTCAAAACAACAGATTTAAAATTGTTTGTCTATCTGTATGTTTGTAGTAGGTAGTGAGTTTGTACGCGCGTCACGGAAAAACAACTGCATGGAATTGAATGCAGTTTTCACCGATGTAGTGCTAGAGGACTTTGCTACGTAAGTGAATTTATAATAACATCATACCTGTGGTTTTTCTTATATGACCGGGCAGGACAGGATAACACTAATTAGATGGTCTAAAGCAGTGTAGCCACCCTCTTGCCCGACCTGGACATCTAACCCAGAGTCAGCAGTGTAGCCACCCTCTTGCTCGACCTGGACATCTAACCCAGAGTCAGCAGTGTAGCCACCCTCTTGCCCGACCTGGACATCTAACCCAGAGTCAGCAGTGTAGCCACCTTCTTGCCCGACCTGGACATCTAACCCAGAGTCAGCAGTGTAGCCACCCTCTTGCCCGACCTGGACATCTAACCCAGAGTCAGCAGTGTAGCCACCCTCTTGCCCGACCTGGACATCTAACCCAGAGTCAGCAGTGTAGCCACCCTCTTGCCCGACCTGGACATCTAACCCAGCGTCAGCAGTGTAGCCACCCTCTTGCCCGACCTGGACATCTAACCCAGAGTCAGCAGTGTAGCCACCCTCTTGCCCGACCTGGACATCTAACCCAGAGTCAGCAGTGTAGCCACCCTCTTGCCCGACCTGGAGATCTAACCCAGAGTCAGCAGTGTAGCCACCCTCTTGCCCGACCTGGACATCTAACCCAGAGTCAGCAGTGTAGCCACCCTCTTGCCCGACCTGGACATCTAACTCAGAGTCAGCAGTGTAGCCACCCTCTTGCCCGACCTGGACATCTAACCCAGAGTCAGCAATGTAGCCACCCTCTTGCCCGACCTGGACATCTAACCCAGAGTCAGCAGTGTAGCCACCCTCTTGCCCGACCTGGACATCTAACCCAGAGTCAGCAGTGTAGCCACCCTCTTGCCCGACCTGGACATCTAACCCAGAGTCAGCAGTGTAGCCACCCTCTTGCCCGACCTGGACATCTCACCCAGAGTCAGCAGTGTAGCCACCCTCTTGCCCGACCAGGACATCTAACCCAGAGTCAGCAGTGTAGCCACCCTCTTGCCCGACCAGGACATCTAACCCAGAGTCAGCAGTGTAGCCACCCTCTTGCCCGACCTGGACATCTAACCCAGAGTCAGCAGTGTAGCCACCCTCTTGCCCGACCTGGATATCTAACCCAGAGTCAGCAGTGTAGCCCCCCTTTTGCCCGACCTGGACATCTAACCCAGAGTCAGCAATGTAGCCACCCTCTTGCCCGACATGGACATCTCACCCAGAGTCAGCAGTGTAGCCACCCTCTTGCCCGACCAGGACATCTAACCCAGAGTCAGCAGTGTAGCTACCCTCTTGCCCGACCTGGACATCTAACCCAGAGACAGCAGTGTAGTCACCCTCTTGCCCGACCTGGAGATCTAACCCAGAGTCAGCAGTGTAGCCACCCTCTTGCCCGACCTGGACATCTAACCCAGAGTCAGCAGTGTAGCCACCCTCTTGCCGGACCTGGACATCTAACCCAGAGTCAGCAGTGTAACCACCCTCTTGCCCGACCTGGAAATCTAACCCAGAGTCAGCCGTGTAGCCACCCTCTTGCCCGACCTGGAGATCTAACCCAGAGTCAGCAGTGTAGCCACCCTCTTGCCCGACCTGGACATCTAACCCAGAGTCAGCAGTGTAGCCACCCTCTTGCCCGACCTGGACATCTAACCCAGAGTCAGCAGTGTAGCCACCCTCTTGCCCGACCTGGACATCTAACCCAGAGTCAGCAGTGTAGCCACCCTCTTGCCCGACCTGGACATCTAACCCAGAGTCAGCAGTGTAGCCACCCTCTTGCCCGACCTGGAGATCTAACCCAGAGTCAGCAGTGTAGCCACCCTCTTGCCCGACCTGGAGATCTAACCCAGAGTCAGCAGTGTAGCCACCCTCTTGCCCGACCTGGACATCTAACTCAGAGTCAGCAGTGTAGCCACCCTCTTGCCCGACCTGGACATCTAACCCAGAGTCAGCAATGTAGCCACCCTCTTGCCCGACCTGGACATCTAACCCAGAGTCAGCAGTGTAGCCACCCTCTTGCCCGACCTGGACATCTAACCCAGAGTCAGCAGTGTAGCCACCCTCTTGCCCGACCTGGACATCTAACCCAGAGTCAGCAGTGTAGCCACCCTCTTGCCCGACCTGGACATCTCACCCAGAGTCAGCAGTGTAGCCACCCTCTTGCCCGACCAGGACATCTAACCCAGAGTCAGCAGTGTAGCCACCCTCTTGCCCGACCAGGACATCTAACCCAGAGTCAGCAGTGTAGCCACCCTCTTGCCCGACCTGGACATCTAACCCAGAGTCAGCAGTGTAGCCACCCTCTTGCCCGACCTGGATATCTAACCCAGAGTCAGCAGTGTAGCCCCCCTTTTGCCCGACCTGGACATCTAACCCAGAGTCAGCAATGTAGCCACCCTCTTGCCCGACATGGACATCTCACCCAGAGTCAGCAGTGTAGCCACCCTCTTGCCCGACCAGGACATCTAACCCAGAGTCAGCAGTGTAGCTACCCTCTTGCCCGACCTGGACATCTAACCCAGAGACAGCAGTGTAGTCACCCTCTTGCCCGACCTGGAGATCTAACCCAGAGTCAGCAGTGTAGCCACCCTCTTGCCCGACCTGGACATCTAACCCAGAGTCAGCAGTGTAGCCACCCTCTTGCCGGACCTGGACATCTAACCCAGAGTCAGCAGTGTAACCACCCTCTTGCCCGACCTGGAAATCTAACCCAGAGTCAGCCGTGTAGCCACCCTCTTGCCCGACCTGGAGATCTAACCCAGAGTCAGCAGTGTAGCCACCCTCTTGCCCGACCTGGAGATCTAACCCAGAGTCAGCAGTGTAGCCACCCTCTTGCCCGACCTGGACATCTACCCCAGAGTCAGCAGTGTAGCCACCCTCTTGCCCGACCTGGACATCTAACCCAGAGTCAGCAGTGTAGCCACCCTCTTGCCCGACCTGGACATCTAACCCAGAATCAGCAGTGTAGCCACCCTCTTGCCCGACCTGGACATCTAACCCAGAGTCAGCAGTGTAGCCACCCTCTTGCCTGACCTGGACATCTAACCCAGAGTCAGCAGTGTGGCCACCCTCTTGCCCGACCTGGACATCTAACCCAGAGTCAGCAGTGTAGCCACCCTCTTGCCCGACCTGGACATCTACCCCAGAGTCAGCAGTGTAGCCACCCTCTTGCCGGACCTGGACATCTAACCCAGAGTCAGCAGTGTAGCCACCCTCTTGCCCGACCTGGACATCTAACCCAGAGTCAGCAGTGTAGCCACCCTCTTGCCCGACATGGACATCTAACCCAGAGTCAGCAGTGTAGCCAACCTCTTGCCCGACCTGGACATCTAACCCAGAGTCAGCAGTGTAGCCACCCTCTTGCCCGACCTGGACATCTAACCCAGAGTCAGCAGTGTAGCCACCCTCTTGCCCGACCCGGACATCTAACCCAGAGTCAGCAGTGTAGCCCCCCTTTTGCCCGACCTGGACATCTAACCCAGAGTCAGCAGTGTAGCCACCCTCTTGCCCGACCTGGAGATCTAACCCAGAGTCAGCAGTGTAGCCATCCTCTTGCCCGACCTGGACATCTAACCCAGAGTCAGCAGTGTAGCCACCCTCTTGCCCCACCTGGACATCTAACCCAGAGTCAGCAGTGTTACCACCCTCTTGCCGGACCTGGACATCTAACCCAGAGTCAGCAGTGTAGCCACCCTCTTGCCCGACCTGGACATCTAACCCAGAGTCAGCAATGTAGCCACCCTCTTGCCCGACCTGGAAATCTAACCCAGAGTCAGCCGTGTAGCCACCCTCTTGCCCGACCTGGAGATCTAACCCAGAGTCAGCAGTGTAGCCACCCTCTTGCCCGACCTGGACATCTTACCCAGAGTCAGCAGTGTAGCCACCCTCTTGCCCGACCTGGACATCTAACCCAGAGTCAGCAGTGTAGCCACCCTCTTGCCCGACCTGGACATCTAACCCAGAGTCAGCAGTGTAGCCACCCTCTTGCCCGACCTGGACATCTAACCCAGAGTCAGCAGTGTAGCCACATTCTTGCCCGACCTGGAGATCTAACCCAGAGTCAACAGTGTAGCCACCCTCTTGCCCGACCTGGAGATCTAACTCAGGAACTCACGCCTTTGTTATAGCTTTTTGAAAAGTTAAAGTAGTATCCAGATATAAACGTGTGGCTAGCGCACACTCGCTACAACGTACTTGTCATGGTGTCACCGGGCGAGATATTTCTTTAGACCAGCTGTGGTCAACCTGTTGCTCGGCAAGGGGCACAAAGTGATAGCATGAAGCCAAGCAGTAGGTACTTATATCGTCAGTGATATTTAAACAGCAAAGTTTGAATTTTGTTAATAATAATAATAATATCTGTGGCTCGACTGTCAAAGTGACTGAAGCAAAATTTTTTTCTCCGATTTTATTTATAAATAATTTATGAAAAATAGTGTACAAAATGTCTACAATACAAAATTCAAGAACAAAAAAAAATACCAGGAATCGCAAACAATTAATAATAGACCAAACTAAAAATTAACATGACTTATAAAATATACCATAATACCATGTGTGTCGCCATGGTATCCTAAATCGGAGAAAAGTCTGAAAGAAGAAATGCTGACAAGAAGCCGAGCCCGAGTACTAAATGCACCTACAACATCTTCGGGTTCGTCGCTCAGCTCCGCCTCCCAGCTGCCGGGACCTGCTCCAGACGTGAGTCCAGTGACACCGGCCGCTGCAGTTGCGTCGAGCTCGAGCGACGAATACTACTCGCCGCCGACGTCGCCACCACCAGTACGTCGATGTGGAAGAGGCCGACCACCGGCCAGCTTGGGACTCCGAGGCCCACCAGCCTCTGCTAGGGTCCCCGCTTCCGGTGGAAGTGTGCAGCGCATGCGATGGACACAATCCATCAACGAAAATGTCATGCGCTCATACTATGGGGCTACAGAGGGGGGAATTAACCTGACTGCGTACCGTGGTCGGATGCTCTCTCTGTTTCAGGTACTTGAGCCAGCTGTCAACGTATCGGCACAACGACTGTCGGATCAGGTACGAGTCATTCAACGTAACCATATGTTGGATGACGCCGTGCTTGATAGACTACGACTGAACTCACGGAGTAACCGCGTTACGCCTGCTTCGCCACCGGTCGCGGTGCAACTACAAAACTTACCTAGTGTTTCACCGCGACCTGACTACGTTGGTGAAGAGGATGATGACGCAGATATATCCGTGAGTTCCCAATGTAATGTACGCTTGAGGAGCGCTTTGGAGGATGCATTCCGAGAGTACCGCTCCACACCGCCTGGGCTTAGACAACGTTTACCTCGTCTGCCCATGCACAAGAAAAACAAGGCGTTGATGTGTACTCTAGATTCACTGTTGTCAAATAGTTTTGACAGCAGCAGAGACCTCGCCGATACCCACTCGATTTTGTACTGTGCAGCTGTAGCGGCATGTCGTGTAGCTAACGTAAAATTTCCCAACAGTGTGAGATCTACACGACCAGCCATACCAGCTTGGCAGTACAGGATTGAGCGACGTATCGGTGAGGCTAGAATACTCATCGGCAAACTTATCTGTTTCAGGGAGGGTAATACTCGCCCTAGAGTAATGCGCTTTGTGAGGCGGGCGTTCTCGGGGACTGATATTAGTTCTCGAGACTATTTAACCCGCGTCACGGAGCGCATTGACTTCCTGAAACAGAAGATCTGTGCATGGGCAAACCGTATTCGTCGGTACAAGCGGCGAGTGGAGCGATACACTCAGAATCGCACATTCCGGAGCGATGAAAGGTGGGTGTATAGGACTTGGGAGCGACCGGACCAAGGTGTGACTGACACGTTCCTGCCGGATGATGAGGCCATGTGTTTATTTTGGCGCAGCATCTGGTCGGTGCCTGTCAGTCACACTGAGGGCGATTGGACTAGGGAGGTCGAGCGGACGTGTGAACCTTTACCAGAAATGGGGGCAATCAACATCAGCCCCCAGGATGTAGCTTGTGCAGTTCGTCCGTTACCTAATTGGAAATCTCCAGGACCAGACGGGCTGCACAACTTCTGGATTAAATGGCTGAAAAGCTCGCACGCTCGTTTGGCATCTCAGTTCCAGTCTGCCTTAGAGTCAGGATCGCTGCCCCAATTTCTTACAACAGGAATAACCCACCTGCTCCATAAATCAGGTAGTACTGCGGAACCCAAAAACTATAGACCAATCACTTGTCTACCGACGGTCTATAAAGTTCTGACATCCATTTTGAGATCTAAAATTAATAATCATATCGACAGCACTTCGATCATGTCTGTCTCTCAAAATGGATGTAAGAACGGGTCCCGTGGTACTAAGGAGCTGCTCCTCATAGATATGGCCATAAGCCAACAGGTTCGTCGTTCCCGAAAGGATTTGTCGACATGTTGGATAGATTATAAGAAGGCCTATGACTCAGTGCCACATACATGGCTCATGAGGGTGCTGGAGTTGTATAAAATAGATGCAACTCTCCGCACCTTTTTAAAGTCGTGTATGGGGCAATGGAGGACGGTCCTTCACTATCCAGGATGTCGGCAGTTTCAGGAGAACAGCGAACCGATAAGGATCGAGCGAGGCATATTTCAGGGTGATAGTCTCAGTCCGTTGTGGTTTTGTTTAGCCCTGAACCCTCTAAGCACGTTGCTGGAGGGTTCGGGTCTGGGCTATCGGTTGAGAAGAGGTGGTCAGGTCATATCTCACCTTCTTTACATGGATGATCTGAAACTCTTTGCCCACAACAATTTGCAACTAATGAAGCTACTGAAGGTAACAGAAACCTTCAGTAGCGCCATCAGGATGGATTTTGGTGTGGACAAATGTGCAGTCATGCATGTAAAGCGAGGAGGGATTGTGGAATCCGCGGGAACCCAACTCTCGGATTCTATATACCTTAGATCCCTCTCCTCAACCGAAACCTACAAGTATTTGGGTATGTCGGAAGCGTTAGGCATCAATACTGCTGACATGAAACAATCTTTGAAGGAGCGCTTCTTTGGCCGCCTGAATAAAGTGTTAAATAGTCTTTTATCAGGCGGCAATAAGGTGCGCGCCTTCAACAGTTGGGTCATGCCAGTTTTGATGTATTCTTTCGGCATACTCAAATGGACTCAGACGGAACTTGACGCCTTGGATAGGAGGGTCCGCACATTGTTAACCGCAAATCGCATGCATCACCCACGATCGTCGGTGATGAGACTGTATATCTCGCGGAAATGCGGGGGTCGAGGCTTCTTAAATGCTAAGACCCTGCACAACCGTGAGGTATGCAGTCTCAGGGAGTACTTCCTTGAAACCGACGTGGGGATGCATAGAGATGTGGTCGCGATGGACAAGGCCCTCACCCCGCTCTCCTTGGCTAATGAGAACTGGCGCAAACCCATAGTATTAGATACTACTGACCGCATGGAAATATGGAAGAGCAAAGAGCTTCATGGACGCTTTTATCGGGTCTTACATGGACCCGATGTAGACCTATCAGCGTCCGTATCTTGGCTGCGCTTCGGTGACCTCTTTGGGGAAACCGAAGGTTTTGTCTGTGCGATTATGGATGAAGTTATCATGACGAATAACTACCGGAAATACATTGTGAAGGACGGTACGGTTGACATCTGTCGGGCATGCCACCGATCCGGAGAATCAATCCGTCACATTATTTCTGGTTGTTCTCGTCTTGCTAACGGAGACTATTTGCATAGACATAACCTTGTTGCCAAGATTATCCACCAGCAACTTGCTCTGAAGTATAACCTTGTGGAATCAGAAGTACCATACTATAAGTATGTGCCCGACCCAGTTCTTGAAAATGGCAATATCACGTTATATTGGGATCGATCTATCATCACTGACAGGACTATTGTTGCTAATAAGCCTGACATTGTGGTGATAGATCGATTAGAGCGTCGCACAATGATTGTTGATATAACGGTCCCACATGACGAGAACCTCGTGAAGGCTGAGAAAGAGAAACAAATCAAGTATCTTGATCTGGCCCGCGAGGTGGTCGACATGTGGGATGTAAATACAGCAGTCATTGTGCCGATAGTTGTGACGGCCAATGGTATAATAGCCAAGAGCCTCGACCAACACCTAAGGAGGCTCTCGTTAGGCAGCTGGATCAAGGGCTTGATACAGAAAGCGGTACTCCTGGACACGGCGCGTATCGTCAGGAGATTCCTTTCTCAAGAGCCCTGACCACCGGTAGCTTGGACCCTGTTCCCAATGCCGGTGGGCTACTATTTTTTATATTTTTAAATAATTTTTTGTTTTTTTTAATTTTGAAATATTTAAAAATGTAATTAATATGTATATAGAGAAATAAAGGAAATAATAATAAATCCTTTATTTTCAGGCTACTTTGGCCCATAGATAAATACCTTACAGACTAACATATATATCATAATAGTACAAAGTGTGTTAGTGTATAAACTTAAAACTATGTTAGTAAAACACACTTCACTCAAGCACTGTCTTTGTGCGATCGTGTGGCACTTGTCCGCGGAAATGACGGAACATAACACCTTGCGGCCAAAAGTCTTCTGCCATGACGAGGTGCAGGTAGCAAGTAGGTACTCGCACCACGAACGCCTTGAAGTTGACATTGCGGCGCGATTCAAGCAACTGCACTCTCGGCCTGTATTTGGTCCTTTGGCATACGTACTCCACAATGTCCTCGGCCTTAGTGGTATAGTGTAGGCGGGAAATATACACGGGAGTGTTCGGCTGGGCGGCTCGAACAGGGATGTCGGGCTTGATAGGAGCTGTGCCGCAGCGGTTCTTGTTGGTTCTTTGTCGGCGCTTCTTCCTCTGCACCGTCACAAAACCATCATCATCAGCCCGGTTCGATGCCTTTTCAGGCACGGGCTTCTTTGCGGGAGCGTTGGCGAAGTCGTTAACTCTCACAGGCGCTTTAGACACAGAAATTGTGTCAGCGGGTCCGGTAACTCGAGCGGCGACACGAGGAGCAGCCGCAGGGGCGAGTGCAGGGTTGCGGGGCGCGCATGACGCACGCTCTGCACGCTCAGCATTGTTCGGCGACGACGAAGACATAACTGCTGACGCGAAACTTGCCCCCGATAAATTGAGGCACGCTCCGCGACGCATGTTGATATTAGATGCACTCGATGGTGACCCAGATACCGCTACAGTTTTACGAAACTCTGTTAATTCATTACGCAAATCAGCAATGGTGTTTTGGGATGCATCCAATCTCTTCTGCACATCCGCTAGGCTGGCCTTAAGAAAAACGATGTCTTTCAATAGGCTCGTAACGTCGACATGGTCGAAAGTGACGGGAGGAAGCTTGTTCAAGTCCTTCGCCACAAACGTCGGCACGTCGTCAGGGTCGGTCTCTTTCAACAGCGTGATAATATCTTGCAGGCTTTTCTTAGTCCCGTCACGCCGGCGGGACACCATCTGGTCAGCTTTGTTTACCGACCTGTACAGAAGCAGCTTGGAAGCAGCTATATCTTCCTCGCTGAAGTTGGTTGAGCAGATCTGGATTGCGGACACCTCGTCCATCACGTCCAGTTTCTGTTGCAGGAACGACAGCAATTCATTCGCCACAAGTTGAGTACTCATGGCGACAAAATAACTACGAGCGACGGCTTGCGCCGCGCTGCTCGGTTTACACTAATTTAAGCGTCAGCAACACGTCCGCATCGATACGCGGTCAAACTGGAACTCAATATAATATATAATATATTAATATGTAGGAGCACTGACAATGAGTACTAAAAAGTAGAAAACTTATACAAAATTCACTTTTGGCAAACTGAAGAACTACACGACACCTCAGTCACAAAACCAGTCGCTGACTTGACATAGTTGCAGTAACGCATTTTATTGAATGAGTTTGCTAATGAAAGTTGATTCCAACCGTTTTACAATAATTCAGCAATTGGTCCCAACTTTCTTTGGTCAATGTGTTTTATGAACAGATTTTTTTTGTCATTTTGAATTTACGTCAAATCACGTCAGTGTACATATTAGAAAACAACCACGGGCCGCAGGAAGGAGAGCCAGAGGCCGCGTGTTGCCGTCCGCTGCTCTAGATAACTGCCACGGGTCGCAGGAAGGAGAGCCAGAGGCCGCGTGTTGCCGTCCGCTGCTCTAGATAACTGCCACGGGCCGCAGGAAGGAGAGCCAGAGGCCGCGTGTTGCCGTCCGCTGCTCTAGATAACTGCCACGGGCCGCAGGAAGGAGAGCCAGGGGCCGCGTGTTGCCGTCCGCTGCTCTAGATAACTGCCACGGGCCGCAGGAAGGAGAGCCAGGGGCCGCGTGTTGCCGTCCGCTGCTCTAGATAACTGCCACGGGCCGCAGGAAGGAGAGCCAGAGGCCGCGTGTTGCTGACCGCTGCTCTAGATAACTGCCACGGGCCGCAGGAAGGAGAGCCAGAGGCCGCGTGTTGCTGACCGCTGCTCTAGATAACTGCCACGGGCCGCAGGAAGGAGAGCCAGAGGCCGCGTGTTGCTGACCGCTGCTCTAGATAACTGCCACGGGCCGCAGGAAGGAGAGCCAGAGGCCGCGTGTTGCTGACCGCTGCTCTAGATAACTGTTTAATTTCATAGTATTTTTGCTCTTGTCACATTTGCTTCCAGATGACATGTATATGACAGGTCGCTGTAGTGCTTCTATTTGTGCTCTACTCTCACAAGCGTTGGGTTGCGATTGAATTGATGTTTCAAGAGTAAAGTGTGCAAAACGTATTATTGTGACTGCATTCTTCGTGGGAACCTCACAATAAAGTACTTATTGAAGTGAATTTTCTTTATCGGGGTTGGAAAAAAAAATTAGTGTAACATTTTTCCGTTACGCGCCATCTTGTTTTGAGTAGTTACATTTTTGAAATCCAGGTGGCGATTGCATCGACTTCCATAAGAGCCCATGACCCGCTTTGAGTAGTGATGACTTTGACCACTAGGTGGTGTCGTGCAATTGTCATTTACCAATAGCATATCGTTTTAACGGACTTACTCCTACCACTATACTTGACCGTTTTTCTATTGCACGCTTATTTATTCCCAACGCTCTATAGTGACGTGATAAATAAATATATATATATGTTATATTGAAGTGATCAGCAAAATCAAAGGGTTTATTTTAATTCTAATTCCAGTGAATTTCTAAAAAAAGTAAGTAATTACATCTCTTTTTCTAATACTTAGGTGTAATTATGGTATTTATTTTTCCACGTTATTTAAAATAAACCTCAGTTTTTGATTGTATTTTTCAAAACACTAACACGTGGGTGTAATTATGGTATCAATATATTTCGTATTTCAGTTACCATAAGCCATTAATAACACAAATATATAATAACGACATCAATGATAGTAATAATTCTATTACAATTAATGAAATTCAATAATAATCTTTGTAGTAATAAGCTAAAATGAAATAATTGTAGAATTTGTATTTATGTCTATGATAATAAAAGCCTTTTATTAAACTTTATCTAATTTAACTTTATTTAACCAATTTTTGTAAAGTTGCATACAGTAAATTATTTTTTGAAAAATAACGTCATAAAGAAGTTTCACTTCTTACGAGTGTACGCTAGTACACGCACACATTTTTTGATTGTTATTACTGATTACGAGTTTTAATGGATGTAAACCTAAACAGCCTAAATAAGCCTTAACGTTGACTTTATGAAATGTCCACTGTATTGTATCTCACCTAAAAAGCTTTAAATATGTTTCCAACGTGTCGTAGGTGTGTGTGTGTGGGGGGGGGGGGGGGGGGGGGGGGGGTACACAATAAAACAACTCGCTACAACGTACGTACATACTATATATTTACATCTGGCACAACCTGCACGCACAATCAAATGAATAGAATACGTGTACAATGTGTATCGATTACAGAGTAACGGCACCGGCGGCGCGTCGCTCGGGGGCCCGGGGCCCGGAGCGGGGGGCCCGGGGCCCGGAGCGGGGGGCCCGGGGCCCGGGAGCCGGGGGCCGGGGGCCCGGAGCTGGGGGATCGGGGCCGGGGGCCCAGCGTCCCGGGGGCCGGGGCCGGGGCCCGGGCGGCACAGGGGCCGGGGGCCCGGGGCGGGGCCCGGGGGCCCGGGGCGGGGCCCGGGGCGGGGCCCGGGGCGGGGCCCGGGGGCCGCGGAGCGAGGCGCCAGGTGCGCGCCGTCGAGCGACAAGTCACTAAAGCTAACGCTTTGTACTTTATATACAAAAAAAATGTAGTAGTACATGTATGACTGCGAGACCGTCTGCGGCCGGGACAGTCGCGGGGCCCTCGTATGGCTGGCGGCGCACGCAATAGCGTGCTCCGCCCGGGGCCGAGTATAAAAATATAGTTCCGTAAAAAACTAAAAGGAATAAAAAAACAATATCAGAGAGCAGCTCGGCGCAGCTAGCTGGCGCACTTGGTCTTGCCGTCCAGCAGCTTGCGCCACAGGTCGAACTGCTCGTGGTAGCGCACCATGTGGATGGCCAGGCCGCGCTGCACGGCGCAGGGGTGCGCCGCCACGCGCTTGTTGTAGAACTCGGGCGCGTGCGTGCGGCGCAGGCCCAGGCGCGCCGCCAGCACGCCCGTCACGAACACGTCCTCCAGGCGCACGTAGCGCTCGGCGCCGGCCGCCGCCAGCAGCGGCCGCACGCAGTCCGCGCTCAGCAGGTAGGCGGGGCCCGTGGCGAAGTCCGGGAACACGCGCCCCGGGAACTGCAGCGGCGACACGTAGTACTTGGACTTGGTGGTGCGCTTGGGCAGCGAGCGGCGCATCACCTTGCCCCAGATGGTGCGCGTGGCGTTGGCGCGCGCGGGCGCCGCCGCGAACTGCAGCAGGCGCGGCACGTTGATGAACATGTCGTCGTCCGTCTTCAGCAGGCGCGGCGCGCGCGGGCAGTACGTGTCCGCCCACTCCAGCATGGACAGCGTCTTCAGCGTCAGGTTGGAGTACGAGTCCACGGAGCGGCCCACGATGACGTCGCCGTACAGCGCGTCCTCCGCGTCGATGGCGGCGCGCAGCGCGGCCGGCGGCTCGCCCAGCACGAAGGCCACGGCCACGTCAGCGCGGGCCGCGTAGTGGCCCCACGTCAGCCGCACGGCGTCCCGCGCCGCCGCGTGGCCCGGCGCCGACGTCACCAGCACCAGCAGGCGCAGGCGCGCCCCCAGCGCCGGGCACAGCTCGGGGTGCGGCCGCGCGTGCCCCGCCACGTACACGTCGCGCACCAGCAGCGCGCGCGGCCCGCGGCGCGGCGTGGCGGGCGCGGCGGACGCGGGCGCGGGCGGCGCGGGCTCGGGCGCCGAGCGGTTGGTGGCGGGGGGCGCGGGGGGCGCGGGGGGCGAGGGCGGGGGCGCGGGGGGCGAGGGCGCGGTGCGCGGCGCGGCCGACACGCGCAGCGCGGCGGGGCGCGGCGCGGGGGGCGCGGGCGGCAGGCGCGCCAGCAGCAGCAGCAGCAGCGCGGCGAGGGCGGCGAGCGCGGCGCAGTGCGAGCGCCGCACGGGGCCCAGCATGGGGGGGGCGCGCTTACCGCCGCAACCGACCACACTCCTGCAACATGACAACGTACACATTTACTCTTACGTTTTGATGAATGATTCCTTATTTCTAAGTCGCATCACGAGCTATTCAGAAACCTTGGGCTAACCTCAAAACAGCAGAGCAACTTTGCACACAGCACCCAATTCGAATCGAAAACATAACGGTCTGAAAAAGCTGTAACTTAGAAGGTTTTTCTCATACAATGAGAATGAGGAAGTGCGCACTAGATCCGTATAAGTACCTTTAACTTGTGTAATAGCAAACTGCATTCACAAATTCTGTAACAATTACAACATTGGTATGGCAACTTGCTTATCCTAAATGGAGCGCAAGTTCGATACACTATGCAGTAGGTACCTACTGCTGTCATGTGTGGGGCGGGTCTGCCACATATCAGCTGGAAGCCCTCAAACCAATTCAGAAACCAGCAAAGGCCCATCTACGACTATTCATTGTTCGAGTGAAAGCTTAGTTAGAAGTTCCGTTTCCGGCCATACCAGCCGAAACTTCGACTAAGCCGAAAATCAGAAGTTCACGAACTGTCGCGGCCGTCGCGCGTCGGCCTGCTTCGTAACGATCGGTGTTGTATTGATTGATTATTATATTACGTAATCAATGAATAGGTACAACAAGAAATCCACGAACGTTTGTATCCTCCAATGGAATTACCTTGTTTTTAACCCCCGACGTAAAAACGACGAGGTGTTATTATAGTTTGACGTGTCTGTGCGTGTGTGTCTCTGTGCGTGTGTGTCTCTGTGCGTGTGTGTGTGTGGCATCGTCATATTTTGTTTCAAAGGTGAATTAGTCGGGATGTTCTTAGCTATGTTTGATGAAAATCGGATGAGCAGTGCAAAAGTAATTTGTATTTTACTCTATGAATCTGTTTTTTTCGCAAGATTACGTGTCATAATTACATGTTTGGAAAGATTGTCGATGGAAGCGTGCCTTCTAGTTATATTATATGTAAGTAGTTTAAAAAGCATGAAATAAAAATGACATCAAACATTTTGAATACCCCCAGCACGCAAACGTGTAAAATAAAAATAAGCCTCATCCTCGCGTCGGGAAATTGCTAAGTAATCAATAATTCCACCGACACCAGAAAACACTAAAAGGTTGACTGCAGAAAAAAGAAAATTCCAAATAACGTTTGCTTTCCAGATTTTTCCAACTCTTTTGATTAAAAACCAAACTACTGAACCGATGTCGATTAAATTTATATGAGTGGTCCCATATAAATTTAATCGAAAGATGACATGCCAAACAAAAATTACAACATTACAATTGGCGAAAATATCAATGAACACACAATAAAATATGTACATACAGACGAACATACAACCTCCTCCTTTTCGGTAGACGGTTAATAAAATAATAGCACATCGCCCGCGAAATGGTCTGCGCAAAAATACTGTTTTTTACCCGACTGCGCGACGCAAAGGAGGTTATTGTGTTTATCAGCATATTATCATGAATGTATTTATGTGTGTTCCTTTGTGTTGTGGCGCTCTAGAGACCAAACGGGTGGGCGCCGATTTCATGATTCTTACGTCAATGGATTCGTCTTAATCTTGCGAGTGTCACTAAAGACATGAAAGTAATCAAAATTCAATATGGCGGCAAGCACACGCCATATTTGAAAAGAAAACGTCGGTCAATTATATTGTGTGGGAATCACGTATCATTGACTAGATATTTGAAAATCATATTAAGGTTTCTCTTATCATTTTGTTATTTCGACTGCCCCTGTACTGTAGGGTCTTGTAACGACTGCCCCTGTAGGGTCTGGTAACGGTGTTATCCTCACTTTTTTCAATGTATTTTAATTCACTTTCTTTTTTTTTATTTCAAGTTAAAATGGTAAAAGCCATGATTTCTACGTTACCCATTGAGTTTCAATGAAAGTCGATTATTTACTTTGTCATTTAATATATAATTGGTTAGATGGAAATAATGATTTTGACACGCCTGATCAGTTTTATCCGAGTTTAAATTAAAAAAAAAACCGTTAAATCGAGGAAAAAGCGGAAGAAAAGTCTCAGCCCTGCGGGGTCTAGCAACAAGTACTTAACTTCTGGTATCAGTTAGTACGTCGATGTTCCTTCCACCCTGTATAGGGTAGTTATGCCAAGTCTATCTGTCTGTTTGAGCTAACCTCCGAAACGGCTGGACCGATTTTAACGGGACTTTTACTAATAGATAGCCGATATTATAAGGAGTAACCTACTACTTTTATTGTATAAAATGAATTAGGGTTCCATGCAAGAAACAATAAAGCCATGTGATTTCACGCGGACGAAGTCGCGGGCAACAGCCAGTTGTACATAAAACCGGAAAAGATTAAAAGTTTATTTCTATCTTTAAAGAAATTATAGTTTTTCGTTCGCAAAACATCAATAAGAATAATTTCAGAGTTTTCGCTTCGTTTCGCTTCGCCAGCCGCAGCGATAAGGGAGATTGGTATTTTAACCGACTTCAAAACAGAGAAATTCTGAATTCAACCCGTTTAAAAAAAGAAATATTTCAGGTACCACACAACCCATATAATTTGTACTTATGTATGTTTGTAAGACCGCGATTTTCTCAAAAACTCCTGATCCGATTGTGTTGATTGTTTCACGAATGTGATTTAAATACTTTCAGGAAGGATTTAGTATAACATGAGGTAATTATTCTTATGTAGGTACATGTTACCTACATGTGACCGCGATGCGGAGGAGTACCTACTTGGTCGCCGGAGTGATCTCGGTCGGGTGTTTGTTTGATATTCCTCCCTTTTTTGATGATATCGGATGATGTCGGTGGACCAAAGCACGCGATAAAACTCGTTAGAAGAACTAACTCGCCTCAGAAATGTAAGCATCGACAAAGAGGGGTGATTGAGTTTTGCAATTCCTTTATAATACCTCAATACGTGCTTTCTTTAATATAACGTACGCACATCACAAGTTGTTTTTGACAATATAGATTTTGATTTTTCCTTTAAAAAATATTTTTGCCGTTTTGGTAAGGAACCCTAAAAATAGGAATATTCCAACAATTCAAACGGATGAGGAATGTGCACAATACTATTGATGATTTATACAGCCACATGTCGGCACCAGGCTAGCGGCCATGTCACCCGAGTGTGCCGGCACCGGCGCCGCCCGGCTGGGAGCGGCTGCGCTCGCGAGCGGCCCGCGACGTGGCGCCGCACGCGCAGCACTCGCGCCTTAAGCGGGATCACGTACAACGGCAACGTTCACAACTGACACGCAGCTCAGGCCCGGGCGGCCACTGACCACAGCTGTGTCGTGGTGACACCAGCGTACCCCGCACGGGTCGCACGGCTCGCACGGGTCGCACGGCTCGCCCGCGTGCGACGCGCTGGACTGCTGACTGAGGACAGCGGCGGGCGCTACGAGCTGCACTCTGCCGAGGTTACGTACATCGCGGCAGTGGAGAGCGTGAGACGGCTTGCACAACCGCACACAATTATCGCGCAGCTGAGATCGCGGCCATCGGCGGTGATATTGCCGAGTGACGAGTTGCCGACTAAACGCGGAGACAACAGTCAACATCTCAACACATGCGAGGGCCGCGCGCATGGGGACATGGGAAGCAGCTTCCGGTGTGGTGGTGGTTGGTGAGTTCGTGATGTAACATCGGCGGAGGCACTAGGTCGTTAGGTAAACGCCAAGTGGAGGTCTCTGTGCCCCGCCCCGCCCCGCCCCGCATCACACCGCACCGCACCGGCCCGACGCTGCCGACACGTTCGGGCTTCATTAAGCAGTTCCGCGTGTTGCGTAAGTCCGCGGCCCTGCGCCCGTCACGAGCACGACGCACATAATACCTTCGGTAATGAGTGCTCGCGTGGAGGTCGTGCAGCGCGCGCATCCCGACACCGCGCGCCGCCAGTGACGACACCGAGGCGTGAGTGCGTGACTCTCGCATTACACCGCGCTGTACGCGGCGCTGAGCGGCTGAGCCTCACAGCCCTCACGGTAGGCCGGCTAGATGTGCCTGCCATTACATACAATGGAAACTTATAAAGCTCTTTGTAATGCAGCTCTTCTAATCTGGGGAATGCATATCTATGTCCGCCGCCAAGCAGTGTTGCTGTTACGGTTTGAAGTGTGTGCGCGTCGGTGTCAACAGACACATGAGATAATGCAGCCAAAGGATGCCGGCTAGTGTGGCATCTGATAAAATAAATAAAAGTTAATTTGCGCCCAAGGTGGGTCCATGTTGCAACATGCGCACCTGAGTTCGGCCGGACTACTCCGGAGAGGAGTGCGCATACGTCACACACGAAACAGCCTCATGTTTGTCATGTTTGTTTGAAGTAAAGGTTAGCACACACACACACACACGCACATGTTCGCACGCAGATTGTTGTTTGTTTGCGGAGTGAATTAAGTGAAGAGTTGTGTACAATGTGTACCGCGCGGCGAGTGCGGCGCTGCGGGGCGCTGTGGGGCGAAGGTCGCGTTGCACCAACACTGTGTGCAATATTTATTAAATTATAACGCAATGTTGGTGGCAGTCCGTGTCGTCGCTAATGGAAATGTCGATAGTTTGCGTCCATGTCAATTGGGGGTATTGGCGGACGCACTCCCGAAGTCGACGGACAAAGTGCAGCACTTCTTACAACTTTGGACAACTCCACTGCGTATGCGGTTCTGTTACGCAGACATTAAACTGCTGGCCAAGTATCGGGCGACAGCTGAGCGAGTGTGCGAGGGTTGCTTGTGCGACCAGTTCCCACAAGCCAACTCGTGGTGCCGTCGTCCAGGCTCGCTGTCAGCACGAGCCTGCCCGCCCCGCCCGCACCTTGTCACTGATATGCTGAACGTCAGCTTGTTACACAACTAAAGAGAGAAGACAGCTGAACCGGTGAGGAACCAGCCACACACACACCACAAACTAGGACCTAATCATAGAAACTAGTTCCCTACTGGACGACTGGTGTCGCGGTGACAGTGTGACACCTATTGTGCCGACCCCGCCTGCAGCCTGCAGGGCAGCTGGCCCCTATTTGTTAACATAATTGGCAGCTGTAAATGACAATTAAACTCTCAAGAGTGCAAAATCTGTGACTTTTATAGAAATATTATTATAGTTTAGATCATTTTCTTTTTTTATAGCGGAAAAGATAGAAACAACATAAATGAACTTTCGTTTTATATTTTTCAAATATTCTAATATTTTGCAAAGTAGCTACTCGTATGTCTATTGTACAGTCACGAGCAGTAAAATGTACACGCACACTAATGTACAAATACATGTAAACACTTTGGGATCACTTTTATTGTGCGTACAGCTAAGGCGTGGAGTTCCCTGGCGGAGTCTGTGTTCCCGCTAGCTATATCCTGGGGGCGTTACGTCTCCAGTGAATAGCTTACTGCCGCGTCTGTTTAAATGTGCTGCATGGTGAGGTAGTGGGAGTGGGCGCACGCGAGTCTACCAATAGTAAATATCATAATAGGATGTAATCAAAGTGAGTGCTACAATTAGACATGCAATTGTTCCTTTGTGAAGTAAACAGAACACAATCAGCGACGAGTACACGGGCACAAGCACACACTATAGTACGATCTCGACACGCTACACCTACATAGTCACTGAGATTCTAGTACTATGTATACAACGAGTGGGCACTGCCGCTAGCACTGACATTGACACGACAGGCAGCGGGAACAGTTGGCGACGGCCACGCTCCCAAGCTGCGGCGCAAGATGTGTCACGGTGACATCAACACCACGGTAACACCTACTATATGGAGTGGTGTTACGCGAACGCAAACAATAACAATGAAAATAATGAGTACTTATGTAAGAGGAAGCCTGAAAGTGGCGCCGGAGACACAGAAGTTGTGTGGACATCGGTTGGCAATGTTGTCACGATATGGGCATCTGCTGCGGAGGAATGAGGAACATGCCATGGGGAAAGTGTTGAGCAAGAATGAAGAGGGTAACAAGAGTACAGGAAGACCAAAGAAACGGTGAATGGATTGAATGAAAGATGATATTGCTCATTTCTGTCATTTTAACAACTGTCTTGGCCGTGGTCAGTTTCCTGATGTTATGATAAACAATAAAATAATACGGCTGTTTAAATCGCTGAGCAGGAGCAGGTAGCGACATCGTCACATCAGACGATATTATTAAAATGCTGAGATTTTTTTGAATATAGGTACATAAATAAGTGATTGCATAACAAACAGTCGGGCTGCTCGAGGGCCCCCGCTCCGCGCTGCCAGCCTGCCACTGAGGGGTGCAGCGCTGCAGGTCTAGCGCGGGATGGATACGGGGGTATACGCGACGCTTTGGCTATCTCTTACGATGTGTGCAAGGTATCTTTACGTACGTGACTGCAGAGTAGTCACAGTTCATAGTTTAACTGAGAGTTACTTATTATTGCAGTCAATACAATTAATACTGTGCATGCGTTAATATTCATCCCGACTAGGCTGGCTTTTACTCCGTAGTATTGTAACGACTAACTAACCAGGCCCCTTTTTGAGGGGTTCCGTACCTCAAAAGATAAAAAAGGAACCCTTATAAGATCTCTCTCTTGTCCGTCTGTCTGTCCGTGTGTCACCACCGATTTTCTCAGGAACGGGTGGACCTAGCCAATTGAAATTTATACCACATACTGAGTGAGGTCTATAGTCCTTATTAGGTGTATAAATTAAGGTCTTGAGTCAACACGATAATAAGATATGGGCAAATTTAGATTTTCACGAAAACTTCTAAGTACCATTATTTATCTTAATTTTTAACTATTTTTATTTTTCCGGAACTTTCCCTTTATTAGTGCTGTAAGACGTTGCTTTTAACCAAAATTTTCAATTCTAGGTCAACCTATATAGGTTTTGGGTCGAAAACCTGTAGGTATGGTAGTTCCCACTGACCTGGAATCACGTCTTTCAAATTTAGCAAAAAGCAAGGTTTAACGGCACAAATAAATGAAAAATTCCCAAAAAGGTAGGTAGGGAACACTCGGCGCACGAGTTCGACTCGCACTTGACCGGGTTTTTTTTTTTCATTCTAGAGTTCATTCTCTGTACTCTAGTGTGTGTGCTCCGAGCTTTTTAATAACGTACCACCAAGCCTGCTTTCCTCGAAGGGCTAGGCAGAGGGGTAACCGTGGTACGTACACTCACATTTCCACCGCCAGTTAGTAAATCAGTCGGTTTTAAGAAAGAGATTTGCGCGTTTATATTGTACGATGTTGATGTTATGGTAAGACGTCTGTAGGTGTAGGAGTCGCGGGAAACGTAAAGCAATTAAGACAATTACTAAGGAGATCGAATCCGGACGCGGAAACCGGCCGGACGAGCCGGACGAGCCGCACAGCTCAAGGTCGGAGACTGACGTTCGGAGGCGGGGTGAAGGTCGCCCACCTGGCGGGCGCGCGCGCTGCGAGACAACACCAGCGTGCGCCGCCGTGATAAGTGTGGTCATGAACTTGAGCACCGCCGCGCCCCCGCCCGCGCCCGCGCCCCCGCACGCGCCCCCGCCGACCCACATTGCTGGCTCTGCATGTCCGCAAGCCCGCATGCCCGCGGGACCGGGAGGCCGGGAGGCCGGGAGGCCGGGACGCGTTGCACTGTGCATATTCATAAGCGTACTGGAATCCGCATCGTGATGTCGTCACATTCCAACAAAGTACCGCGCCTCGCCGCCTCGCCGCACAGCCGCACAGCCGCCCGCGGTCCCGGTCCCGCACAACGTCACAGTTTATGGAGAATGGCGTCGAGCTCATTGATCGTCCCAGCCGGTGTCCGGACCTGAACCGCGTTGAGGATAGACAAGCGCGCGGCGTACTCCCGCGCAGCTTGGCACAACACCAGACAGGAGCTAGAGCGCCGCAAGCGCCCGCGCCGTGAACAATGGAACGCTATAAGGCACAAAGAGTGCCACAAACTTAATTTTCTGCCGTGTTTTGGTTGATGTGGCGTATTCTTCAAATGCGTTCTAACTTACTTATTATAATTGGTTACATTTTTTTGTGCAACATAATAATCCCTCAAAAGCCGAGAGAAATCATGGGTGCTCAATACTTTTGGCTACGGCTGTATTTGTAAGAGCTGCCTGGCAGTATTGTGTGTGCAGTCACATGATGAGATCCAAGTATGGGAATTGCAGCGTCGGAGACCATGTGTGCGGCGCAGTGGCCGGTGCACGGGGCTCCCGGGACGGCACGGTTAGGTTCTGTTACTTCCACCATCAAGGTAGTGAGTACCGAGCATTGCGTTGGTGCGGGGCTTCTGGGCGAGTGAGCGACAGGTGACATTGGCAGTGTACTGGTCACCGGTGTGCGCTACACGTCTCTGTAGCAGTGCTCGGCGCGGACGCATGCTCCGTGTTTGGGGATCTCGTGCCACTAACAGACTGCTACTACTACAATATTTCGTAATAGTGTCTAAAAGTAACAGAAGATAAGGTAGCTTTCTGTCCCTAGTATGAGGTATGTTGTGGCGGGTCCGGGGTGGCGCCTAGCCAGTGCGCCCGCGCTGTGCATGTGATGCAGTCACACTGTCGTGTCTGCGCCGCAGCTGCCGGCGGCCGGCGGCAGTGCGCGGGTGTGCGTCCGCGGGACCGCGCGGTGGTTCACCCCGCGCACACGCACGCGCGCGCGCACAAGGTTGCGGCCCGCGTGCTCCCCCCCCCCCCCCCTGCCCCCGCACCGCGCGCGCCCCCACCTGCGGCACTTGACCAGCGGCTAACATTGAGCAGGCAGCCGAGCGCGCGGCCTTCGACCGCATGACAGACTCTGCTTAGCCTCATGCCATTACAGTCATGTTTGGTCTCTCCACTGAGATGTTTGCTAGACGTTTTCTGTCCTCAGACATCTACTTTCTCCAGTGGTATGACCAATGTCCACATCGACCAAGCTCGAGATAAGGGTGCTACACGATTACTGGCAATTGCGTACATACACTGTATATGTGTGGTTCTTTCCTTAGAAACATTTCAGACACTAATCTGCATGGTCCGACCAAGATAATGGCTGGCCTTTAAAAGAGATTGTGACCTCTGAACTTGTTTTGATGTTTCTTCACAGAGTGGCCAGATATAAAACATCGATAACATCTAGTTTTTTATAAGCTTGATTGTGTAAAATTGTGTTATAAAAATAAATTAACACAAATAAATACAATTTATCATAAAAGTATGGTCCCAGATCGGAACAGCCACGCTTCCGAAGACAACACTTAAACTGCCTGCGTGTGCGCGGCAGTGGTGCACGGTGGTGCACGGTGGTGCACGGTGGCGGTCGCCAGCCGCGGAGGAGCACCACGTAGTGTCCCTAAGCCCTCATCCTCTGCGCGCCGCATGTAGTGCGAGAGGCACTACATGCGGCTCACAGGAGCGCTAATGTAAATAAGAAACGACATCACTTTTCATATCACATCGATATTCAGGTGATTACACGAAGAAACAAAACATGAGCCTTAATAACAAACATTGTTGAGGTGGTTACGTTTCGCAATGTCTCATGCATGGCTCATGGTGCATGGCGTGGATACAACGCGCGCATTTCACGAAACGCCGACAAGGAACGAAGAGCATCGCTTTGCATTGCCCCGGCGAGTGGCGACAAGTGACGATCAACAAACAATTACTAGCAGCCGCGCATCCATCGTGATTCACACAAACTGGTTTGGATACACTGGACGGCGGTCGTGCGGCGCCTAGTCGTGTGCATCGCACCACACTCGGTGCACTGCAACCAAAATCTAGTCGGGAACCAAAAACTTTATCAATAAACAAAACACGTAAATTGGACGAGCGGTCACGAACGGTCACGAGCGGTACTTGAGTCACGAGCGCGCACCGCCGGACAGGCAGACACACCGGCGACCTGGGGCTGCAGCGAAAGCACCGAAGCCGCCAGTCGAAGGAAGAAAACTGAGCCTCACGTACGTTTGTTTATCCGTCTCGGTAATTTGGTGAGAAGACATGTCAACAGTCAGGGAGCCACGCACGGGCACACGTACACACAGCACTTGGTACGAAGTATTCGGGCGGCACGCGACGCATGCGGACAGCCACCGTGCACCGCAGTGCGCAGACGCCGGCAGCGCGTGTGATACTGTTGCTGGCAGGGACTGCTCTCTGTAGAAGCAGTGAGTCAGTGTGTTTCCCGCTCCACGCCTAGCGCGGCGGCGAGGTGGCAGGGACCTTGCTCGGGTCTCTCCGATTACGTGCGCGCTCTTATCTACGCGCCAGCCTGTGATCACTGACACCGTGACACCGGCGACACCGCGCGCAATCACATCACTTGTTGTGTGCAGTGTTTGTTACGACACAGCCTCGCCACCACACGCACCGCACCGACAATATACTATACTTTAACGTCTAAATACGAAACTCTTGAATGGTCTTGACTTGATGCTACAAGGCGACAGCTCACCCTATCTGATGTGACAGATGCGGCAACCGCCGCCGCCCGCGCCGCTGCCTGAGGACGTAACACTCCGCCATGCCTACTGAGCGTAGCCATCTCAATGTGTCGTGTTCAAACCGAAACACAGAACACAGCTGCTTGGCAGCAGGAGTGGGTGGCCATGGTGGCAAGTCGTTATGGCCAGGACGAGTTATGGTTTATTTCAATTGTAATCATTACTAGCTGCGCCCCGCGGGGTTGGCCGCGGTCAAATTCACATTCATCAAACTTTCACGATTTCTGAAATTTTCCAATTTACTGCGCAACTGTCGTAATTTTTCTTTCAGTGAACCCTGTTCAAAGTATTAGGAAACCTAGAGAAGGAAAAGATGAATTAAATCAGTAAAGCCGTTCTCATATCATGGCGTGACCAAATAGGAAACAGGAAATCTATTTATATATCTATTAATTAAAAATATTTGATTGACTTCACTATTGAATTGGTTATCGGTCATGGTAGCTGTATAGCTGTAACAAATAAATAAATACGACCGATGTGGCGCGGCGGGCGAAGGTCCGCCTGCGACGCAAGAGGTTGCGGGTTCGATTCCCGCCTTGGGACAAATGTTTGTACGATCTACAAATATTTGTTCTAGCTGGCTGGCTGGCCACTATCGCATCTACGAGGAAAAGTTTGACACTGGCAGTAGTGCAGTAGGTATCTACGAGTATGTGCGTACATATGTACGAGTGAGTGATGAACACACGCAATTAAACATTTATCGGTCGAGCTTGCTTAAAAGGTTATCCGGTCTCTCCATCACACACTACATCCTGTGCCCTTATCGCCCTAGTTACTATATTTAAAAATATATTTATTTGGCCATTGTTGAGAGTGACATTAATTACGTATTCGACGGACACGTACATACGTACGTATTAGCGAGTGTGCACCGCGTGCGCAGCGTGCGGCCCGCGGGCGCGGTCATGGTCCGTCTTCACTCACACGCCCAACTCAAGTTTCCAAACTCTCTTTCTTGCCAGTTAGCTGAAAATTCAGTTGCCTGGTGCAAGATGTTTACAGAGGAGCGCTGTGTGCTGTGTCGACATTAGGCCGACCCCGGCGAGAGGCGCTTTTCATGTCAGGGTGCTGCTGCCTGCTGGCCGGTTGTCCCCGTGGCTGTAGCGGCCGGTTCTACTGCGGCGGAGCCGGCACCTGCAGGAGTCCACCACTCGTATAGGTTGAAGGATATCCACATCAGTGAGAGACGCGCTACGGAGCCGCCGGCCGGCCCGCACCCTGGCACACCGACACCAGCCGCACCCTTCACCGCTAGTAGTCCAACAGTCTGTTAGCTCGTGTAGTTGTGTGCACAGGTTTACCTAATGCTAAGCAAATGAGGTTGGTGACGGTGTCCCGCCCGTTACAGCTGTGACATTCAGATAGAACAATTAGGTAATGAATCATACCTCACACAGTTAACAGTCGTCCTCAGCCTCATTACGTTGTGTCCACAAATACAATTGGGTAACTAAACAATTCGATTCGGTTAATTCATTATTTAAATCAAGTGTTTGTTTTGAATATTAATATAATGGTATTGATGTGAAACAGTTGTCTGGCGGACGCGCCACCACTTCGCAAATGTCACACGTTGGTTGGCAGGAGAATGTTGTTCCAGCTTAAGTATTCATGATGTCACGTTACGTGCACATGTCAACATGAGCGTCTGCACAAACGCTGCAGCGCCAGGCGGCGGCACACACTAGCACTATCACTAGCACACCACACATCTGCTCCCAAGTCCGAACACAGCACCGTGACGTCACACACACAGCCACACAGCTACACACATGCAGACACTCTGGCGGTGACTGTCCTGTGCCACTCATACACAGTAACTGAATACAGGAAACACAAATATTCAATAACAACACTGTATGCCTACATTGGCTGCTGGCAGCACTGGTGGAGCCATTGTTTGCTGGGACTACTCCCACAATTTTAATTATTTATAATAAAGTGCAATACAAAAATCTTGTGATGTTATTTAAATGATTGTGATCAATGTGTGGTTGATGGCAATAGGCTCCCCCCTATTACATGGGACTTAAACATAGCTGTTAAATGTGGGAGTACTGTAGGTATATCCTTTAGGGAAAAGAGGCGTGATGATATACTATGGTATGATTAAGCAAGCTAAAAATGTTAAGTTAGGTTTTTACAGTTCACTGATATAGTTGATAAGGTTATCAATATTAATAACTATTCTTGGTATTAATTAACCATTTTACCCCATATTTATAAAATATTATCAAGAGCACTATTGGGGAAGTCAGATTGGTTAAATGAATGATATCCAACTTTAGCAAAAGTAGCTGTTTGGTATACACATTTGCACGGGGATCAATACACAGGGATCAATGCACAGGGATCAATGCACAGGGATCAATACACAGGGATCAATGCACAGGGATCAATGCACAGGGATCAATGCACAGGGATTAATGCACAGGGATCAATACACAGGGATCAATGCACAGGGATCAATACACAGGGATCAATGCACAGGGATCAATACACAGGGATCAATGCACAGGGATCAATGCACAGGGATCAATACACAGGGATCAATGCACAGGGATCAATGCACAGGGATCAATACACAGGGATCAATGCACAGGGATCAATACACAGGGATCAATGCACGGGACCCAACAACAACCTTCCTGGGCTATGGCCACTTTCCCCTTTACAGATTTACTTGCCATAATGAAGTAGGTGGGCTGCGGGAGCAGTCAAGAAGATGGATCTGAGTCTATGAAAGTCAAGCGTTGGTTCTCTTGAACCAACTATGAACGGCCCCACACTCAACATGCTCACTATGTAGCCTGCTACCTCTTGATGTGTCCCACACTTGACCAGGCAGAGTGGTAATGCTCTAATTCCCACTTCATCAAACCATTTATCTAACATCTGGCAATCACTACTTCCACATATGTGACACAAGTACTGAACAATATTGACACAGCCCTCTGTGGAAGACCTTAACCTGTCCTGTGTCATAAGTGCAGAAAAAATATGTTCCATGTATGTACACACTTATGTACCCATTCAGTATGTACAACATTTTAGAGATTAATGTATGAGTATTGAGTAAGGTCAAGCATTCCGCAGCCATCCACAAGTGATGGTAGATACTTGTCCACCGGTGCGCCCTGGACAGTCAGCCTGGTTGGTAAGCTGCTGCCTCTACCTGCAGGTGCATACGTGAGTGGAGCCACTCCATCACATTACACTGTGTCACTTAATGTTATGTAAATACTCGCAGTGAGTAATTGTGCATGCAACTCATCAGTTCAGTGGAGTGCTGCTGTGCTACTGAGCCCGCCATTGTTGGCTAATTAGTGTTTAGACCACTGACAATGGCAGCCATCTGTGAGTGATGGGTGTGCATTATGTGTGTTCATGCTACACTTGAATAGACAACAGCATTCATCCAATGTGTCCACAGAGCCACCGAGCCACACATACAATGTGCTGCCAGGCAGACAACAGGTGGATAGAAAAGACTCAGACAGACAACAGACTGGTGCCTCAGTCTATTGTCTGCACAGCCCAGCAACACAGTATAACATGCTCACCGCTCCGGCTCCACAGCGCTGCTGCAGCACAGCTCACTATGCGTATGCTTCACATGCGCTATGCAACAAGCACAACATGCCCAAATCACTTGTCATTGCGTCCACACTTTGCACTTCTGCCAAGTCTTAATATAAAACTTACAGAATGCTGTGCACAAGAGTACACACACATATTATGTACAGCTGACTGCTCACTGCTGACTGAACCAAACATAGCAGTGACCTGCATGTTAACGTTAGTTGATTGTAACATGAATTAGCGAAACAGTGCGTTGTGTAAACACGCGGCGCGCCGCTGTCCGCGCGGGAGAGTCGCATGCCTGCCTGCGCCCGGCGGCCGCTGGCCTGCTGCCGGCCGCCGCGCTGGCGCCGCTACATTCACACTAAACAATGCTGCATCAAAGTCCTCATCGCCGCTGATTGTAATCAACGACATCCCCTTTAATTAACGCGAGTTGGAAGAACACTTTTGTACTAGAGACACTTGTGCAGTCAACGTTCTGGTCATCTGTCGAGCAAATACGTTGAGCGAGTGCACAGTGCAAATATAAATAATATGTAATACGCTTACCATGATGGTACGCAGGTAGTGCGCTGGTGCGGGGCGGCCGGCCCTAGGCAGCAGCAGGCGGTGCCGGCGGTGCAGGCGGTGCAGGCGGTGCGGGGGGCGCAGGCGGCGCGGCGGGGCGGCGGCGCTGGCGGCGCCTGCAGTCATGGGCGCGGGCTGCTGGCGGGCTCGGCCTCGCTCCGCGCGCCTCCACTGCGACTCGCACACACGAACACACACACTTCGACGAATTTCTCAGCTATGCTAGCCGATCGACCCAATGCCCAGAGCCATCAACGTCGACATGACTGATACGGACTAAAATGTATCAAATGACTGACTGACTATTATTTCATTATATGTCGTGAATAGTGACGCCTTATGCGTAGTTTGCCTCACGGCCAGTGTCGATAAACTTTCATCGATTTCGTTTGATAAGGAAGCTCTGGCCCTACGTGAAAAGCGTTATAAGTTAGAAGCTCTTGTCTACTTTATCCGGTCTATCTGTTTTTGACATAGCGCAGAAACAGAATAGTGAACATGAAAATATTTTTAGGGCAAAAACGGAACCCTTAAAATAGCAGCACAAGAAAAGGAAAAATGTATAAATCGAGAATCTAATCAGTTATATCATATAAAACTATTTTAGAATCTTATATTTTTGCAACCTAAAATGATGTGTGTGTAGAAAATTATACACATAGGTACAACTACAACTACGGTGACACCGCAAGCTACCGGGCACGGTGCGGCGTTATTGCGACTGTTCCTTCAAGGCGCGAGTCATACTCACGTTGCCGGTTATCTTTTTTATACTAGCTTCTAATAATCTCGCGAAACATTTGTAAACTTTTACGAAATTAAGTGTAATAACTTTAAACAGATTATGACGTATGTTTGATTACTCAATATTTTTACGAACATCACACTTCACATCAAATTATTATGCATAGTTAAAACAGCGAAGAGAAAATCCTTTGTTATTGTTGTTTGATAGGTAGTTAAAGTTTATAGAGAGAAAGAGTGCAGAAAGCTAAAACGGTTGAGTTTCAACCAGTGAGCGACGTCTACTTATAATAGTTAGGTGACTAAGTTAACGTTTGGCTCCAGAGCTTCTTCTATTGGTTTTAATCGATGTTTCACAGTGGATGATGAGAACATCACTAAAAGCTCGCTCGAATGACGTAGTATTATGACAGTTACTTTGCGTTTTGTTATTGCAGAGCTTCTCAGAGACTGACAAACCAATACCTAAATATTATAACATTTACACATTACCATTCATTATTTAGGACTGAATTACTATAATTTTGAACAATTTGGAATAGGTAAAGTTTGCGAAAGTTTGAAAATGACATTAAGCTCTATAACACGGTGGCGAATGCCATAGATATATTCACCTGTACACTGGGTGAGTTCACAAGGGCCACGTACTGTATAGCATGTAAGGTTAGTAGCATGTAAGTTAAGTATATTTTAAGTTACTTTGTCGCATTAGATTTACTCTGTAATGGCAAAGGAAACATGTGTTGTTGTGAAATAAATAAATAAATAACTAAGCTTGTACTTAACGTAACCGGGCTGAATCCTATTCGCACCTGTTTAACCTGCGGGGAGCCAGAGGGACGATTAGATCACCGGTGAACAACCATCGGTGAACATTAGAGGATGTTAATAGTATGGGAACAATAGTTTTATATACTTATTCAATTCCAAGACTTTTATAATTTTATTCACTCTAAACAAACTATCCAAGCTACACTCAACTCTGACGCAATTACCTAGGATATATTTTTATGCCAAACAAAAACGTTAATTATACAGGTACCTAAGTATTTTTATTGGTAGTTTATATAAACATGTCACTTTTTAGACCATAGGTAGATTACATACTATTTACTATAGGCCCTAAAGCGGAGCGTTTATATGCGAGGCGGGTGGAAGCAAGTGCTCGTCTGACGAATTCGGTATTCAGCCACGCTACAGACAGCTACAGCCTGCTGTTTTATACTGGCACTTTTATACTGTTTTCAGCGCATTTCTAAAAATGTTTTAACATCACGAAAGGGCCCGAAAGGGATTGGTAACATCATACAATCACACATTGAGGTAGGTAGGTAGGTAGATACTTGTAAGAAAGTTTATCGCTGTGGCCATTGCTGGGTTTCCACATCAGCGGAGTCGTGCGTGCACACGCTGCTGGGTTTTATACGAATATTACGTTGATGGATTTCTGAGGTACGAGCTAGCAGTAGGTAGTGGAGCTACAGATTGTCATGCAAGTGCGTGGGAAGCACTCGGGACGCAGGCGTCACAGACAAGCGGTGAGGGGTAGGGGGGGCGGGTGGCTGGTCGCAGATGTGCGCCCGGTGGCTGTGACGAGATGCTTAACCACATTGTAAGCTAAGCGCACACTGCAGCCGCAGCGCACCGCATTGCCAAATGTTTCCAAAGCACATTAGGAGTCGCAACGCGGTTATTATTTTTATTTATGTATTAAAAGTTCTGCTTCGTAGGTACAGTGGTAGACTTAATGCCCGCGGCATGTTGTAGTGATTGTACCAGTTTACGTTAGCGTGACGCAGAGACAGAACATTGTAGGTGACACATGGTTAAAAATTACTTGAAAATAAACGTATACCTAAGTACTTAATAAAAATAAAAAAGTACTTATTTTGAGTACTAAAACAAAAAACTCGAAGTCAAGAGATATAAATACGTTGATGGAGAAAAACATTGGTACTAATCAACCACGAAATCAATTCTAACATGAATCTGCCAATATGTGTGCGTGAGCCGACTGGTTGCACTAGTGCACATCGAGTGTATCCACCAGAGCCGTAGATAGGTTCGCGCAGATTGCACTTGATTGTACAAATCTTCCTCCATCAGTAGGTACCATTGCTGACTGCCGGTGGGCCGCATCATGGCCGCACCGCAACACATGCTAGCGGCCGCATTCAAACGCACATGTCGAGCTCACTAGTGTTGCCCTCGCCAGCGGCTGTCCGGCCGATGGTCAATACAAAATGTGCGAAAGTGATGTACATACGAGGATTTTTCGCCCTAATCTGCGCTAGCCCTTATATTCAATTGAATTAATTTACATTGCATAATCTAATAAGTAGGTACCAATGTTGTGTGGGTAGGTACATACATCGGATAGTGTCTTGTTGCTTCTAGTGGTCCAGCGAGCGCGACTGCTGAGCTTGAGGTAGCTGTGGGTGTCCTCACCCAGGCGGCCCGTACCTATGCCTGCCGGGAGTACGAGCTCGACGCTACGACGCGACGTACCTACTTGGTTCCTTAGCCGAGCTAAGCAGTTTGGTAAGTATTATAAAACTAGTGGCACGCTTTCTATCCGAGTAGCTGTGTGCGTATCATCGTGTCGTTGTGTCGTCGTGTGTTCCAATCCAACTTATTTATCGGCTCGTAATCAGTTCGTCCCGCGTTGGGCGCCATTACAGTGCGCGTACCAGAAAATTGAATCAGGAAGCGCACACGCTCTGCCGCGCGCTGATGGAAAATGTATCGGATCTGGTTGTTATCGCGGCGCGACAGTCGCGCGGGCGGCGGGCGGCGGGAGGGGGGGGGGGGGCGTCCTCGCGCGCGAGCCACCGCGCGACACACTCGCTCGAGGGTTGTGTCTCAGCATGCAGGAAGCAGGCGACTCGTCCGGCGCCGTCGCGTTCGGTCTCATCTACTTCACCTTCTTCCTAGACAACGTGCTCCTCACAGTTTTAGGTCAGTCTGATGTCGTAAGGTGACCGAGTATCCCTGTTGCATGCGTGTGCTTTACTTCGCGTGTGCTGTGTGCAGTTCCCATCATCCCGGACTGGGTGCGCGGCGAGGCGCTGGCGCTGTGGACGAAGCAGGACGTGCCGCTGGCCAGCCTGCTCAACCACACCGTGCGCCACATCGCCGACACAGACTCCGGTAACCACCACCTCATCAAACGTTACACTATCTGTTCTGCCTGCGTTCTATATCGTTCGTAATGTCTTTGTAGGAATCCGTGCTACGACTAAATGAAGTACACGTACTTACCTCTTTTTAACACCTGTTGAATAATGTCGAATTATAATGTAATAGGTACAAACCTTACCAAAGTAAGTCATAATAACCCTCTGTCTAGCCCGTCACACGCCGATCCTGTTCCCAGTAACTCAGCGATATATTTAATAGATACCAGAACTGAGCAATGATATTATGATATAATTGTGCAGTTGCACTGAATTCCACTATAACCCGTTGCGCGTTGGTCAAATATGTGATTTTAATTTGGAACTTCAAGTAAAACTTCGTTGTTAATCTTTTAGAAAGAGACATGCACCATGAAGAACTAGTTCAAAAATGGAACTGGCCAGCAGCAGTAGAACACAAACCACTATAATTACGCTTTTCCTTAATTATTTTCATCTGATTGCAGCGAAATCTTTGTTTGAAAAATAAATGTTAAGTTGAAGAATACTCTCGTCCTTAACACTACACTGTCACGCTGTATGCGGCTGCCCGCGACTTATGATCTTTCAATTCCGGATCAAACACAATGTGCAGGAGGCGGGTCCCAAGCGCTGGTGGGAGTGGTGCTGGGAGCCAAGGCGGCGGCGCAGCTGCTGGCGGCGCCACTGGCGGGCGCGGCCGTGTGCCGGCGCGGCGCGGCGCCCGTGCTGCGCGCCGCCACCGCCACGCTCGCCGCGGCCGCCATCGGTAACACAGCACTCACAGCGGCTCATCATCAGCCTGCTGTCTGCAGTGCTAGCCACTTACAATTTTTATTTAGTTTATTAGAAAAATCTCCGAGTGCCGTTGTTGAACTCTATGTAGGGGACACCTGGGACGCGAGGTGCTGCTGGTGGTGGTGTTGTTAATAAACACGATTATTTTGTCTTTTTGATCCTACCGATGGTCAGTGAGTGGCTGCGTATAGTGCGTCTGCCTGTGCGCAGTGTTCGCGTGCGTGAGCGGGCGCGGCGGCTGGCGCGCGGCGCTGTGCGTGGCGCTGGCGCGCGCGGCGCACGGCGCGGGCGCGGCGCTGGCCGGCGTGGCGGGGCTGGCGCTGGCGGCGCGCGCGCTGCCGGCGCACAGCCGCGACCGCGCCATCGGCGCGCTGCTGGGCGCCGTGGCGCTAGGTAGGCAGGCCTGCGCCAGCTAGCGGGCTGCGGCTCGCGGCTCGCGTGTCGCGTGTTGCTGAGCCGGGTGTTGTGTTGCAGGCGTGTTGGTGGGCTACCCGTTCGGCGGCGCCACGTATGCGCTGTGGTCTCGCGGCGCTCCCTTCCTGCTGATTGCCGCCGCGCTCATCGTGAACCTCGGTAATGAATGAGCGCCCATTTATTTGCGTATTCTTGAGTCGTATCACATAATTGTCCAATGTCCATTGATTTCAGCCATGCAATACATGTTCCTGGATAAGGAGGAGTTTAATCGCGTATGTATTCGTTTTAAGCTAAGTGCCCAAGTTGGTTCAGTATTGCAGTATAATATGTTCGTACGTAACGTGGTACCGTGTAGCCGTGCATGTCGGGCGGCGGCGTGTCGTGGAGCGGCGTGGCGGCGCTGGCGCAGCGCGGCGCGGCGGGCGCATGCGCCGGCGCAGTGCTGCTCACCACGTGCGTCATGGCCGCGCTGGAGCCGTGCCTGCCGCTGTGGATCATGCACAAGTTCCACCCGCAGGTACACACACGTGACGTGCGCGCCTGTGCGCGTGGCCGTCACGCAGCGTGTCCATGTTGCAGCGCTGGGTCACGGGCGCGGTGTTCATCCCGGACAGCGCGGGCTACCTGCTGGCCGCCAGCCTGCTGGGCGGCGCGGCGCGGCGGCTGGGCGCCGAGCGCGTGGCGCTGGCGGGACAGCTGGCCGTGGCACTCGCAGCGCTCGCCGTGCCGCATGCTACCTCCGTCAGTGCACACACCCCATTCGTTCACTCTCTCACTCGCTTGCACCCCCATCCCCGGTGGATGGGGGTGCAAGCCATGTCAAGTGCCACACAGACAGATACTTCCACCACAGGATGACACGAGCTTTGATACTTAAGTACTGATATAGATTGACGGGTATTAACTAGGGAATGTAATCTCGCGAGTTTGGGGCTCAGGCGAGATCTCGCGAGTTTATGAATAGCAATACCGCGAGATTGGCAGATTTGTGTGTTTCTTCTTGCAAATAATCACAATATTTTAATAAATTAGAAAAAAAATAAGTGTCGTAGGTACTATGAAAAAACATTTTTTTACGAATGTTTTCATAAAACTTTTATGTTTTATTTAACATTGTTTGACGTATCTATCTCTCAGTTTTTTAAATAGATAAACATTACATCAAATAATAAATTAAATAAATAATGAGTATTCTCTTCTACGATTAATATAAAAAAAAGTTCTTTTATAACAAAACAAAAAGAAGTCAAAAACTAAAATAAAACTCACTAAGTAGAGTTGACTATTAAAGTAAGATATTATTACCAATTAAAGAAAACCATACAGACCTACTATGTTAGTTACCATACTCCTCCGAAACGGCTTGACCGATTTTTATGAAATTTTATATGCATATTCAGTAGGTCTGAGCATCGGCTATCATCTATCACCAACCCCTATATGGCAAAACAACGTTTGCTGGGTTAGCTAGTAGATCTATAAATTAGAGATTAATTATCAAAATATACCAATCAAATGAAAGGTTTGTTCAGATCACACGTCATTATTACGAATTGAATGAGATGTTTTAATGCTCGAGAACAATCTCGTTACATTCGCGAGAGCGAGATTGCATTCCCTAGTACTAACGTAGATACAAAATGTGATTTTTATTTTTACAGCCACACATTTTTGTGAAACAGTTATTGATTAATCAGGGGTCCGCCATTTATTGAGTTCGTTTACAGTAGTTTCGGGCCTATGTATGCAGGTGTCCGGCCTGGCGCTGCCGCACGCGCTGCTGGGCTGCGGGCTGGGCGCGGCGGACGCGGCGCTGGTGCCGGCGCTGCTGGCGCGCCACCCGCGCCACGCGCCGCACGTCGCCGCGCTGCTGCAGGCCGCCTCCAGCGCCGCCTACGCGCTCGGTAACACTACCGACAGACTACACTGTGTGCACACCCCGAGTCATGCAGGTGTGAGGAACTATAACAGCTGGCGCGTCGCGTGTGGCAGGTCCGGTGGCGGGCGGCGCGGTGGCGTGGTGCGCGGGCTTCGACACGGCGCTGCGCGCGCTGGGCGTGCTGAACCTGCTGTACCTCGCGAGCCTGTACCGCGCGCTGGCGCGCCACCCGCTGTCCGAGCAGGTGCGCGAGCTGCCGGCTCCCTGGCGGTGCTGTGCCTTAGCTTGCCCATAGTGCCCTCTGACCTTTCCCGTCTACGTACCATTACAATGAATCGCGGAATCTCGGATGGATTTTGCCTATATTCTTATATTGAATAGTCCAGTATCTTTTTCGAAAAAGACATAGTAAGTTGATGAAATGTGAAAGTGTCCTTGGAAGCAACTATTTGTAGACTACAAGTCAGTATTACATTTATACAAAGATGTGTTTATCTGCATGAAACTAATTTTATTGAATTTTCCCGATATTGAATCCCCTGCTAATCCATCCGATATTACCTTCATACCAGACCAACTCAAGTTGACAACAACGACTTTGTTTTGGACACACTTTAGACAAAGGACGACGCTATGGTCAAGGACCGCTGTTGCCAAGTTAACCTGCACTCAGTTCAGTTAGCATGAGGTCGCGTGACGTGTGCTCCTGTGTGCAGTGGGGCGCCAGCTCGTCCGACGACGAGAGCGACGAGAGCGGCGCGCGCACGGAGGACACGCCCCTAGCGCCCCTGGCGACCCGGGCGCCGCTTCACTAGCAGCAGTAGCAGCACTGCACTCACATATCTATCTACAGTCTCCACACATGGTCATGCCTCCTCTTTTTACGTGACGTTTTTCAGTCGAATGACTGACCCACACAACTTGACACAAGGACAATTAGTACCCTCTCCCTAAGTACTCTTCTCTAGGTATCTATCTAATGGTCTACGCCTTCGTCTTTGCATCAAGCGACGTGTCCTTGCGACCATGGTCACACGCGGTGCACGGTGCGTGTGATGGATACGGAACAAATAACTACAGAATACCTACAAGCAGCAAATTCGTGGCATTGTTAGCTTCGGGGAGTGCGTATCGGCTATTAGAGTTTTTTTTTTGACAAGTTGAAATATACTGCATCTTGAGCTATGTTAATAGAAAAACTAGTAGATATTGACTGGATATATGATTATGTATGCATGCACATGTCTATCTACTCAGGATATAAATAAATAAATGCCAAACAAGTACCAAGGTTGTTGTTTTTATGATTGCATTTTGACTAAATTCTAGCAGTCTGCACCGTGCCCTCCTCACACCGCCACACAGGCTCGCTAGAGATGCTGGCGCCGGCAGCAGCAGCCGCGACTCGCTCTGTGCTCCTGGCGAGCATTCATCCTCAGCGCTCGGAGCTCCGTGCACTGAGCCGTGACGTCACACGGCACGTCACGCTGACACTACGTTTCGACGTTTGAAAGTTCAATTGTTTATAATCAACAGTCGTGGCCGACGGATCAATGTCAAAATTACCGTAGTTTTACACATCGTAAATTAATTCAATGTTATTAAATTTCAGTGAAATACAAATCTAATTCAAATAAGAAACACAAAATGACGTCAAAACCGTTGGGTGAGTGATTCTCATGAGCTGTAGCTGGAGCTGGTGTCCGCGACCGCGCGCTCCGTCGGGCAGCGGCAGTGCGTACGCTGCGGCCTGCACTCTGCTGCCACCTGCCGCATGATCCGAAGCACTGCTCAAGGAGACACGTAGCCAGCACTCACCGTGTGATGATGAAATAAAGACACCCTCAAGCCGAATGATACTGCTTTTGTGATTTTCAAATGATGACTAGACTGGAGAGGTACCAGCCAGCTGAGCGCCACCGATAAACAAGCGCTAACCCTTGCTGACTAGCGCGACTGTCGAGAGGAGTCAGTGGGTTCGATCCCCGGGCCGGGCAGTGATGTTGTTCGGTTTTCCCACCAGCAGGAAGGAAAGTATTAGTGACAAGCTAATGGTAAAGGGCTTGTGCTCTATTACATGGGGCTCAATGAACATAAATAGAAATAAAAAGTAAAATTTAAATTTTATAACTAAGATTTATTTTGAGAGACATTTGCAATGAAAATGTTAATGTCAACTTGAACTACATTCCCCCTGAGTAGCTGTGTGCTGTGTGTGCTGTGTGTGCTGTGTGTGCTATGTGTGCTGTGTGCGCTGTGTGTTGCAGGCCCCGGGCCGGGCGCATACCGGCTGCCGACCACGGTGGGCTTCCCCACGCACGACCCGTCGCGCTACCGGAACCCCATGTACTCGTTCGGCACCAACGCGGGCTACCGCGTCAAGGTACGTGCGCGCTCACTGCAGTGCGGCTGTCCGCGAGCGAGCTGAGCGCGCGGACCGCGCTGACCGTGCTGACCGCTCCGCAGGGACTGGGCCCGGGGCCCGCGTACCGCATCGAGCGCGTGACGCGCGACGGCCTGATGTCGTCGCCGGCGTGGAGCTTCGGCGCGCGCTTCGCCACGCGCGCCACGCTGCGCACGCCGGGCCCGGGGGCGCACGCGCCCGAGCGCTGCCCGCCCATGCGCGAGCCGCGCGCCCCCGTGTACTCCATGGGCGCGCGGCTGGGCTTCGCGCTCAAGCGCCCGGGCCCCGCGCCCAACGCCTACGCGCTGCAGCTGGGCCCGGGCACGCCGGCCTACACCATGGGCGCCCGCGTGGGCTTCAACGCCAAGGCCAAGTCCCCCGGGCCCGCCGTCTACTTCCAGCGCGACACCAACGTGTACAAGTGCAAGTGAGTGCGCCGCCTGACGCCACTGCCTGGCGCAGCACCCATCGCGTAGTAACACGTGCCTCTGTTCTTGGATGTATCTACATGTAGTTCCCACCTTTTGGTACATTTCGGTGTCGTCTACTCGAGCTCGTTATTTGAACGACTACTTGTGTCAGGCTGTCCCAAACGGTAAAATGTTCCCTATTGAACATGTACCTTATACTTTTGTCATAAAGTTGGAAAAATATCAAAGAAATTGGACAGATTGGGGTAGCTGGATGTTCTGGCTTCTGGAGCTAATGGCGACCGCCATGTTATTTGTTTTTCAAAATTATACAGCACATGATCAGCCAGGGCGTCAACACGAATCTAACGATAGCTACTTACCACTTTTATCTTAATTCAAATTAAAGTTTAGCCGACACGAGATACACATACGTATGTCAGTAGGTAAAAAAAAAAACCAAAGATTTATTTATAAAACAACAATACAAATAATGATCCCTTTTCGTCGTCGTGCGTAGAAATATGGTTGTTACAGAGTAATTCACACTGACCTCCGTAATAGTAAATACTGTATCACGGTAGGTCTGTCTTCCTCGTTCTCCAATAATCACACACTTAAGCATTTTATAGTGAACATAATAATTTGGTACATTAAGCAGGTATTCGGTTACAGTTGTTGCATTCGTAAGGTGGGTAGAACTAAAAAATATTATGTATATGCAAAATAAGTAGACAATTATTTTTTTTAAGAATTTGATGTTTGTTTGTATGATGTTGTGCGTTGATGTAATTGGTACACTCGAAGATCATAACCCTCCAAGGGCAGTCGGGATAATGGGACCAATTTGCGTAATTGAATAAAAATGTGGTAGATACTTATCCAAATATTTGGCCAGTTTAATTTGGTTGGATACGCACTAAGTACAGTAAAACGGGGTGAATCGAAAAGCCGGGGTGAATCGAAACAAAACTTTAAAAGAGATTTAATCGTTGATTCAACATTATTAATGACTGATAAGGTGTTGAAATTATTAATTTCAATTCCTTATTTATACATTGTTTCTTACTACAAGGACTCTTAGTCCTTGTAGTAAGTCAAACTAACGCGAAAATGCCCTTCAAAGTTTTGTTTCTACTCACCCCTGCGTTTCTATTCACCCCGTTTTACGGTAGTTGTTGAATACCCGCGTCGGGCTTCCCAGGAATGTATACATACCTGATGTGTATACATCCTGTCTTCGGAAATGCGTCATGATTAGATCTAATATACAGCAGTGGTGTACCAATTACCATTTTTACAAAATTATGGATTAACAACTCTATCCAATTCCAAAAGCTTTTCAAAAACAGATGACAGATGACGAGGTGCGCCCGGAGGTAGTTAACTCGACAGAGAGGAATCTTCATGCTCAGCGCAATGATTGGTCTCTGTTGACATCCGGACACTTCTGAATCGCAGTCTTTTTGCGCACGACTTTATTTTTGTTCACGTACCGGGCGATATGGTATCAAAGTGCTAGTGAGTGCGGCTGCAGCCTGTAGGTAATGTTGTAATGCGTTGGTGGTGTGCGCAGGCAGCCGGTGTTCTCGCTGGGCGCCAAGCTGGAGGGCGCCGGCAAGGCCACGCGCACGCCCGGCCCGGCCGCCTACCCGCCCAACCTCTACAACGTCAAGAAGGTGAGCGAAGTCACCACTGCTCGGGAGCTCCCGCAATACCACCCTTACCCACTAGGGTACCCATTTCTCCAAGCCCAGCTATCAACTCTGTTAGTCATTTAACGCATTTCCACGGAATCACTTAAACAACAAAATAGTTTTAGCGAAATTGGGCTAAGTTGACCGCTGTCGCGGACGCACCGTGCGAGGCACTGTCGGTCTGGTACTACTCGTATCTTGTAACGTTCCAGAACCCCTACAAGTACTCGTTCGGCACGAAGCACGGAGACTACGCGCCGCCGCTCATCGTCAAGGAGGACACCATGGACTGCCTGTAGCTCCCCTGCGGCGGCTCGAGCACGTCCACAGTGGAGGCGACTGGGCCACGTCCGGCCACGCCTGGCCACCTCCGGCCACGCCTGGCCACGCCAATCACTTGCGCGCACATGTAGTTGTGTAGTGTTGTTCTCGTCGCCGGCGCCTGTCGGTGGTCTCCCATGCATATGCCATGTACGTGTTGTCAATATGTGAGTTAAGTAAACGTTAAAAAAAATCGTACCGTCCAGTGAAGTAACTAACGTCCATTTGTACTTTTTCTAGTTCAGTTTTTTACTTAGAATATTATGGAGTGTTTTTGTCATAGATCGCGAATTAAGTCAATGTCCGTGATGTTAGTCGATTAGTTTTGAGACCGAGTACTCGAGTAGAATCGAATCGAATTATTATGTCATTTCGGTTGAGTTTAAATCATCAACTACGTCACTACTCAACAAACTGTAGGGAACAAAATGTGTTTAAGATATTTTATAATAACATTGAAATCTTGTCCGAGATTTCGGATGAAATCCGAAGCTGATCATCAGGAAACACAATTTCGGTCCAACGTAAATGTACGTTTAGCTTGGTTTATCAAAGAAAGCGGTACTGTCAATAAGCGGCCGAAAAATGACGATAACTGACATGACGGTCTCACGAAATACTCAATATGAATGGCCGGCTTTGTGCGGCCTCTTACGACAGTATGTATCACTTTTTTAGAAAACACAAACTTAATAAAATACCGAAAATTGGCGAAACTTGATTTCCAAAATAACGTCACATCTGTCAGTTGTTACATCAGGACGGGAAGAGTCATGTTATTTGTGCAACAGTATTGAGTGCTCGGTGTGTACAGAGTAGGTACAGTTGCCTTGCTCCCTGGAACATGTTGAGTAGTGTGTTTAGATCGTGCGTTGCAATACAAAACATGTCGCTCGCATTGAGAGCTAACTAATTGTAAATCGTTTTGTGAACTGTTTTGATAAGAATTCTGTGAATTTAATACATTTTTAATTTGTACAAGTTGTTTATTGTTTAACAATTCCTAGTAGCTAGTTAAGTCGTAACATTATTTAATCCCTACGTATAGTCCGTCCTGCCAGTCCATGCGGCGCACACCGCGCACACCGCTAGAACTTGCGCATGGAGCGCAGCTTGTTGTTGCGGCGCATGCCGGCGGTGCGCACGCGCAGCCAGTAGCGCTTGCCGGCCGGCTCCAGCTCGGCCAGGCGCGGCGCAGGGCCCGTGTTCAGCGTCCACAGCCACGCTGGGTACTCGCTGTCGGCTTGTATCTGGGGACACAATGCAATACATGTATTGGAAGCTGCGTTCAATGTTCTGTCTATTGAGACATTAAGCTTAGTTCCGCTACAACTTAATTATAAACCTTACATGAGTGCACTAACGTGAAGGATACCTGGTGACGTGTCGCACGTCGCGTCACGGGGAGCTGCCGGTACTTGCCGAAACAGCTGTGCCTCCCTATTTGCATGAACACAAACATGTTGTTGCAATAATGTTGGTTTCTCTATTCCACAAATACTTGGGACACTGGAGATCACTGGAGATTACTGGGGACACTGGGGATCACAGCTCAGTTCGTGTTCGTGAGTGCACTCGCGGCTTAGCGCTGTGAAAGGTGACATCACATGTCGGACGGTCGAGCACAACAATTAGAAGGGTGTTCCTCTGACAGTGCAGGCCTTCGTGCCCTATATAATGAGTTCTAGCTACTGGGTCACTGACCCGTGATCTATGGACCAATGTTATATTTGTGGACGCTAGACGCCGCTCAATTTAATCTTAGGGCTTTGACGATCTCCCATAAAACAGTTCAGCAAGTCACCTTGACATCCTCGCCGGTGACGTATATGTTGGAGCCGCACACGTAGTTGACGAGCTTCTGCGGGTCGCTCTCCACCGGCATCTCCTTCTTCTCCATGGTGCCCAGCTTTCCCGCCTTCTTCTTGCCCTTGCCCAGGCCCATCACACCTGGAACGAGACCCATTCTACTTAGACAATGTGACGCAGACCACTGATAGGCTCTCATTTAATCTCTGTTCAAGATTAAAAATATTTTGATTTGTGCATGAGTGGCAGTACAATACAGAGCATGCAAGATGGTCAGTTTATAAAAGGTCTGTCACTATGGCCTTGATCCCATATTCTGATGGGTCCTGTACCAAAATCAGCGATAGACACTAATGGGAGCTTGAAATGTTAAAATGGAGTAACTGGATGAATTGGAGTCACATTTGGAAGGGCTATGATTGCACACAATAGATAATATTTTTGATTCTCATACAAGTCATAAATTTATAAAATTATGACTCGTGTTGAATAATTACCCTCAAAATGTCTGATTACACCCAAATAATTTATATAAATATATTTATTTTACATATTTTAAACAGGCTTACAAAACAAATCATTTATTTCTTTGCAAACATGGGTTAGGACATAGTTCTCCTTTACTTTCATATTTATGTTTCAGTAATAAAGAACTTACTTTACTATTTAGCTAGTTACAAGTCTCCACGGATTGGTACAACTCTCTTAAGTTAGAGTTATTTGAAAAGCACCCTAACACAATTTAAAACAATTAATTTGTGATTTTGTATCTGATCTGTTTTATTTTCCTTTCTCGATTTAGACTTAAGATGCTGACAAGACCTAAAGTGTCTCCTTTGTACAGGAGTTGCATGATGACATAACACTGTAATTAATTGCAAAATTTAAAGTAGTTTTCCCTTTACTCAGAGGTGAGTTGAGTAACTGAAATAAAATGATGTAAAATTAAACAGTTTATTTCTATTTTGTTTAATTGCGCTAATCTATTGTAAAGTAACTGTCTATTGAATTTTGATTATTTGTACTTTTGAAAGCTCAATTGGGAAGGCTATTTCACATCACAATACAACCATTAGGAGTAGGTGAAACCGCGGGGTACAGCTAGCTGAAAGTGAGAACAACCAAGTTCATTAAGATGTGATATAATGGTAATGATAACCATTCTTCATATTCACTATTTCATTGGTTACCCTAATAGGACTCATTTACCAATACGTCACATTGTGTATCTGGTCAGTTTTGTTAACTTGTTTTATGCTGTTTAATGACTCGTTCCCAACTCGACCATTGAACATTGACCCTAAGGGACTCTCACATGATGCCGGCTGCTTCACTTTGTACCTAAGTGTGTAGATCACACTTGCGGCGAATGAGTGAGTAGTGTACAATTCGCACGATACGTGCATGCAGGGAACCGTGCGTGAGCAAACTTACGTGTTATGTGTATACATTACAAATGACCAGTAGCTACTGCCTACTAGCCGGGCCGGGATAGACAGCACGCACGGGGTTATATATATAAAGGCCTTATCAATGAGCGCTAGCGCTAACAAAAATGTTTTAAGTTAAGAGTTAATAATATGCACCTCCTGCGGCGGATGTGGTTTTCTTGACGGCAGCATAATCAGCGGCTGTACTGTGTAAGTGTGATGACTGAACGACGAACACCTGTCGCAATGTTAATAACGTCCTCAAAAATCCAGGATACATTGTGTATAACTTTACGAAATAATTAAATAAACAATAACCCTGATGAATAGGTAGACTAAATCGAGGTTATATTATGGAAGTCTGACACTGACAATTCATACACGAATACTGTCAGTGTCAGTAGTACAGTACTAAAATCAAACTCAAATAGACAGCCACTAAAAGAACTGGTTGACAGCTGCTGTCAGCCAGTAGTACTGTCAGTAGTATTATTGGTCAGATGTCATACAGTTAAACCCACATACTTAACTTACTTTTGCCTGGCTGTTAGATAATTGTTTCTATTCAATTAATGATTTTATTAATTTTAAATTTTGACATTACTATATATCAATACTTTGTGTGTGTAGGTATACCTTTTTTATTATTTTTTTATTTTCAATTTTTATTTATTGTTATTATTATTATTTTAAACATTTGATATTATGTTATTAGTGAAATTTGGCTAGACCTTTTACTCTGTAAGTTAGTTTAAATTACTTTTTTTTTAATATTTCTACACCGGCAACGGTAGTGTACGTGAAACTATTTTATGTTAAGACCTTAATGTACCATACACTCAGAAATAAATAAATTATTATTATTATTATTCTCTTTATTTTTTGCATATACATATAAATTACATTTTTAAATATTTCAATATAAAAAATACAAAAACATTTAAAAATATAAAAAATAGTAGTCCACCGATGGCAGGAGCAAGGTCCAAGCTACCGGCGGTTAGGGTTGCAGAGACAGGAACCTCCTCACAATGCGAGCCGTATCGAGGAGTACTGCCTTCTGTATCAGGCCTTTGATCCAACCGTGTAACGAAAGCCTCGACAGATGGCCGTCGAGGCTTTTAGCCAGTAGGTCATTGGCCGTAATGACGATCGGCACAATGACAGCCGAGTCCACATTCCACATGTCGACAACCTCGTGTGCTAAGTCAAGATATTTAATCTGTTTTTCTTTCTCGGCTTTCACGAGGTTCTCGTCATGTGGGATGGTGACATCCACTATCATTGCGCGGCGCGCTAATCGGTCTATCACTACTATGTCAGTCTTATTGGCAACAATAGTCCTGTCAGTAATGATAGACCGATCCCAGTACAATGTGACATGGTCATCTTCGAGAACTGGGTCGGGCACATACTTGTAGTACGGTACCTCAGATTCCACAAGCTTGTACCTCAAAGCAAGTTGCTGATGGATAATCCTGGCCACTTGGTTATGTCTGTGCAAGTATTCGCCGTTAGCCAGACGAGAACAACCAGAAATAATATGTCTGATGGACTCACCCGGACGGTGGCATGCCCGACACATGTCAACCGTCCCGTCCTTCATTATATGTTTCCGGTAGTTGTTCGTCAGAATAACTTCGTCCATAATCGCACAGACAAAACCTTCAGTTTCCCCAAAGAGGTCACCGAATCGTAGCCAGGATACGGACGCTAAGAAATCCACATCGGGCCCATGAAGAGCCCGATAGAAGCGCCCGTGAAGCTCCTTGCTTTGCCATACCTGCTTGCGGTCATCGGTAGTAAGCACTACAGGTTTGCGCCAGTTCTCTTTAGCCATGGACAGCGGGGTGAGTCCCTTGTCCACTGCGACCACATCCCGATGCATACCCACTTTGGTTTTTAAAAAATAATCCCTGAGGTTGCACACCTCGCGGTTGTGGAGTGTCTTAGCATTTAAGAAGCCTCGACCTCCGCATTTCCGCGGGATGTACAACCTCATTACCGATGATCGTGGGTGATGCATCCGGTTTGCGGTTAGCAGTGTACGGACCCTTCTATCCAGGGCGTCGAGTAAGGTCTGAGTCCATTATTATTATTAAATATATACATATATAAATCTTATATTTGAGCCTTTTACCATGGGGTACGCAGAAACTACAGAACTCCACCTCCTACGATCCTTACATACTCCTTTTGCTTTGTTTACGTCATACATCTGAACTCAACTGGTAGGCATATATCATTCACGCAGTTGGTTGCGAGTGCTATGCACCTGAGCTTTTTGACTACAGACTAAGAAAGGTGCAGCAAATCAGTGTTCAGCAGATCAGTGACGAGCCGTCTTAAGCAGACTTTGTTATTTGACGTTTGCGATGCGTTTTCAATCCGTGTTTATTTCACATAGGTCTTCCAAAACACTATTTATAATAAAATGCGCATATAGTTTTTATAACTCATCATCTACTTAGCGTTCTTCTATTGGAACTCGAAAACAGAGTTACTGAGCACCACGACACCCCTTGGTAAGACTGGTGGTCAAATTTCGGAATTTCTGACTACCCGTAATGACTGTCAAAGACCTTTAAATGACAACCAGGTCCAATGGCTTTACGTGGTCCCACTATGGTGAAGAGGTCACCCGCCCACATACAGTTCTTATAAATTCGACGACAGGGTTGGCGTAGTGGTTGAGCGATCGGCTGTTGCGCCGCGTGTTGTGGGTTACAGGTAGTTGTTCCGGGTCTGGCTGTTTGTGTATGTGACCAGCGGTGTACTAATATAGCCTGATGATGATGATGATAATAAGAAATAACCTAAAGGGAAAAAGCAAAAAACCTGATTGCCCAAAAAAAATAAAAATACATAGCAAAAAAATATAAAATAGACTAAACGAAGTTCCTTTTGTTATTATTTTTTATTATTTATTATGTACCAAAAACCTGAATACACTCAACAAAAATAATCGTCGCGACACCACACTGTTCAATGCGAAATAGAAAGACGAAACGAAAATAACTGGCTTGCTTTCTATGAGAGAGAGGGAGAGAGAGAATGAGAGAGTCAGACAGACAAACACGCGCACGCCGCACGGCTTACAACTATAGCAAAAAGTGTCGTTACAACTTTTTGTGTTAAATTTTTCTGTCTAGCCCCCTTTCGCAACGCGCGATAAGGAACTTCGTTCGAATAATTCCCGTAGTCTAGAATTCTGTGATTTTTTGTTGTCGGGAGCTATTAAAACTCGAGCCCAACTCAAATCTTCTCAATAAAATAAAAAATGTAAAAATCTCATAATTAATTCATTATAATGATGGTATATGCACAGGTATATATCAGAATATCGGGCTTTTCTATACTTTTACTATTATAGTTATTCCACATCATATAACCTAAGCTAGGAGTATAATATGTTGTCAGTGAGTACAACGTACCAATAAAAACCAAAGACGAGTCCAAACTAAGTTGTGACGTTTTTCTATTATTAGATTTTTCATTAAACCTTTTTTCCTGAACTGACCACACGTCATTGTGTCACGTACCTATTTTCCTTATTAGTTAGGTTTACCAGAGTATTTATTATACTTCACTCTGTTACTGCAATTTCACATAAAGGTGAATTAAACAAAGATTGATTTTAAATTGTCCATGTTTGAGTGCATTGAGACATACCTATATTTAATAAAACAATTATAAATTAAAGTGTTTCAAAGTGGGAGCAGCTCTATAAAATAAACAATCATCGTCATCGCCATCGGTATCGCCTCACTAGCTTTTCCCGTGGGCCGTTCGCCAATCTCCCAAAGTCTTAAAGGCCTCAGTACCCAGAACATTTTACCAGAAAAAAAGTCGAAGCCCGCTGGAAGGCCGACCGAAGCCCGAAGTACATACAAACTCATAGGTAGGTAAATGTCATTTTATTGTTTTTCTAGGATTTTTCTTGCAAATCTCTTGTTATCTGTGTTTGTTTTGAGCACAGAGTTTTGAGTTGTTAAGGAACTATGTGCTAAAAATGTATTTCCGGTCGATTAGATACATGGAACTCCTTTTAAGTCCTGATTGTAATTAATTGAATTTTGTGAATAAAATGTCAAAGACAATTATCTAATATCGTAATCGTATCTTGTTTTCCTTGTAAAAATCTGGAAAGTCCCGTGTAACGAGTGGGTCTATCCGCGCGGAGCAGATGTGACTCACGCGTCGTTGATACGATAATATGGTATCTAGTGTGCGGCTGCTGGGTCAGTATCAGATCAGTAGCGTGGAGGCAGCTCAGTGAAGTGGATCGCAGTGTCTTTGTTATTGTTTTATTCTGTGAGTGATGTTCGGCTCGGATGACTTTGATGACGACGACTTTTTCAAGGTAGGTGGGAGCGTCACGAGTACTCACGAGCGGCGGGCGTCACACCGTCATACCGCCAGTCCGCCATACGCAGCCGCTCCGCACAACTGATTTGTTATCACAGTCACATATCTTTATCAGGAGAGCCTACTAATTACATTTCGATTAAAAGTAATGAGCATAGGTGACGGGACAGGTGCGATAGTGCTAGTCTGCAGTGAGTGGTGTTGGAGTGTAGTGTTACTTGTGCTGAGTTGTGCAGTTTTTTGTTCATTCATGGTGTTGTTTTGCTGATTTGGTGCATGCTCAGCTGCTCACAGTGCTACACAGTGCCACATTGTGTCTGACAACTGCTGCTGACTGTTGTTACAGGTAGTGTGTGCATACATAGCTGTTTGGTAAACTTCATGTAATATCCAGGTAGTGGGCCTCACTGAGGCTCTGACACCAATGTGTACCAGTACTAGGTGCCAGGAGTTGCTACATACTCTTAGTTTCCACAAGTGCTGTTATCCGAGTCGTGTGTGGTGCACTTTGCAACGGCATATTATAATAAAGTTTGTTTGTTAGTCACTGACTCTGACTCACTGATAACAATTTACATCAGTACTCTTTTAGAATAATCTGTCAGTATTATAAATATGATAGATATGATTACCCGTATCTACTCCAACCATGTATTGAATATCATTTTCTAATTTAAAGTCTACATTATAGTGTTACTTAAAGTTTGTAGTCACAGTATGTATGATGCATTGCAAGCAAGAAAGTGTTGCTTATGCATACTCTACTAATATTATAAATTCCAAGGCAACTTGTATGTTAAATTTTCATGAGTAAACGGCTGATCGGATCATAATGATATTTGGCAAGAAGATAGACTATATCCTGAGGACAGAGGGTAGATTGAAATCCGCTGCAATAACCAACATTCACGCAAACAACTGGTAGGCTAAAGCTAGTTAGTTACATCCTGAACACGTAGTGTTGCTAACTTGTTATGTGACCATAGCAAGTTAGCAACAGTTACTCACAGATTTTGCTGACACCGGGTAGAGCAACCTAACTAGGTAGTTCAGCAACAATGAGCATTGTATCAACTTGTAATTTGATCATAGTAATAATGAGATATGTTAGAGTTTGTGTGTAGTGTGAGCGAAGCTTGTGCACATACAGCATGCAGTACACTTGTGAACTGTATTGTTTAGATGCAGGTGCCTGCACATGTTGGGATTGCTCGGGAAATACTTAAAGTTGCACAATGTAGGACTAACACAACATGACATTGCATGATTGTTTGTCTTGCTACAACTACCCCTTTATCTTTGATATACTAAAAGCAGTTTGGTTGAGTTTGTGTTTTAGATAACACTTCTTAGTAAATAATTATTATTTTAAACCCATTGTGATTATAGTGCAGACAGTTGGTCACTGTGTGTTATCTGTACACCGGCAGCGGAACACCCACACACTCCCGCTACCCAGGAAGTGATGTGGCTGTAGTAGAGATTGTTAGCAGTGGCCTGGCTAAGTCATTGTATTAGGAGATTGGCCTTCTAGACACAGTTGTGGGTAATGTGCACTAGCGACCACCAGGAATCGTTCTTGGGGTGCTTCGCCAAGTGTTTTCTTCATCCATCGCTGCTCCACGTACATCATGGACATGTTCAGTGGTGTCGGTTGACGTCCTGCGTCTTCAGCTGCGCATTGCCTATCGGTGTGTCTGACAATCGTCGTGTGAGTTAGATAAGGGTCGGTTGACATCCTGTGGATAGATAAAACTTGTGTTTGCGACGTATGTACGAGAGCTCCTCTGTGGCCAGGGCCGTGTGCACCCGGTGAGCGTCCCGCGAGGCCCGAGCATGGAGCTGCTGTTGTGGCTGGCGGCGGCCGTGGTCACGTCCATCCTGCTGGCCATCATCTGCCGCTGCTGCTGCCGGAGCAAGTCGCGCGGCAGGATCATTGCGCGTGAGTACCTCCCCGCACCGTCCGCCACCTCCTCACACCCGCACACTGCACCTACCCCTCAACTCCTACTCCTCACTTCTTTATCAAATTTTGATGATACTTTTTATTGGCTAGGGTTTACTTCAAAGTTGGTCCTATTTCGAAAAAAAAGTAGCAGTCATGATTACTACAGTATAAATAAAAAATAGGAAATTAGGAAAAACCGACGACAGATTTCAACGCCGCGCTGGGGGTCCAGAATGATAACGTACTGAGCTCATTCAGTTAGTGCGTCCATGTGCCTTCCACACCCTGTGTATGACATACAACATGCAAATAAAAACGATAAAATGAATTGAACTTGGGCCGACTGCCACAGTTACAAAGTTAATTGCCTATTTACTTCACTTTTCAAGTTTTATTTGGAACAGTCTGTTCGTCCCGGTATTTGTTGACGCTAAATGTATATAAATAATATTTATGTACGATACACCCATACTATGTACACATACACAGCCTCCGATGTGATCTGGGTATCGATCACTCGTGCTCAGGCACGCATGAAGTGCATGAGTCACGTGTTGGCATTCTGCGAGGTTGTCCTCCTTGTGCGCAGTCGCAGTGCGCGAGGTCGCGCGCGCGGGACACTCATCGAGACCAGTTTGATGACGATAGCGTTTCGGCCGCGGGTTTCTCCGAGCTAACGGTTCTTACTTTGTGCCATCGTGGTGTGATAATTTTGTGACGCCGGCTTTCAGTCTTACGCAGTGCAGATGACATTGTGGGAGTCGTATAATTACCATATTCATATTACCCTTGATATAGTCCCCGGCACGTAACTTGGCAAGAGTCGTTAGATGCGCACAAGTCGTTTTTTAGGTCTCTTTGGTAGCCAAGCGGGACGCGGGGTATGAGGTAGCGTCAATCCGAGCGCGCGATTGGTGCAACAGTCGACTGTTGCCTCCCGAACTCCCGATTACACTTGCGAGCACGAAAGTTGTACCCTTTGTTTTTGTTGTGTTTATGTTAAAGAGTTATTGTTATTGTTTTTAAATTTAGTTTTTGTTACGAGTTGATTATTATTGTTGTTGTTTTAAATTAAAAAATGAAGGCGAAAAAAGGTATGCCTTTTTTCGCATACTTTCCTCGTATGCATATTATTTATAACTCTCAATAAACTTTACGAATTCCACTCCCTTCTTCAACTTTCTTCTAATCAGATATTATTAAATATAAATGATGGCAATAACCATAAAGTAATGACGATCAATAAAAGTCACCACTTTTTTGTTCCACTAAGTGCACGATGCGCGAACTTACCCCCACTACGCCAAAACCTTGCTAACTTACGTGCCGGTGACTATACCTACTAAGCTGAGGTGACCCTTTATCTTTATCCGTTTACACTATTTTTTGTTTTTTTTTATTAGTACCAGTGTTCATTTGTGTCCCCGTAATGAATGCAGGCGTCTGTTCATCAGACGTGTTGGCGCCAGGTTTGTGACATTTGACACTAGCGTACCCTGGGCCGTGAGCACACGGTCGCGGTGAACCGTCACTAATGTGGCGTCACTAACCTGGAGCGGTTTGTGTTGCAGCGCCCCCCCGCGACGAGTCGGTGCCGGCGCCCTACCCGCAGCAGCAGTACGCCACGCCGATATACCCCGGTGAGAGTACAGGACAAGGTGACGTTGCGTAGCTATATGTTCCTGTCGTACTAACACGGATCACTCCAGCTGACGCGGCCTACAGACGGACAAGGTGGCATGATCCACTAACAAACCCGTCAATATTATCGCGGAATTGTTTAGCTATTAATCGCTAAAAATAGAGCTTAGAAGATAGATCATAGCGAAAATACTTACTGCGGCTACCGCCACAAATATTATTGGTAACGTCTGGTTTCTGAAAGTTTAATAACAACAATCAGTCAGCCAGTCACGCCTGATCATAGTTATGATATTTGGCAACATGTGCTCACTTGGCTTTCAGACACCGGACGTTTGTGTTTGTGCCCGTCTGGCTCGTGGTGGTCCGTTCTGTGCTCACTTGCACGCTGTACTCAACCATGTTTTGATCGTGCTTATGTGTGTATCTCTGCATGTCGATGTTGATGTAAACCGCGTCGTCAGCCGCGGTACTGACCGTCGTCATTATGTCAACAGCTCAAACAGTGACGGTGTACCCGGTGGGCGCCGCAGGGTACCCCACGGCGACGCCCTACCCTACGAGCGCGCCCTACCCTACGGGGGCGGCCTACCCCACGAGCGCGCCCTACCCCACGGGGGCGGCCTACCCCACGAGCGCGCCCTACCCCACGGGGGCGGCCTACCCCACGGGGGCGGCCTACCCCACGGGCGCGCCGTACGCGGGCAGCGCGCCCTACCCGCCCGCGCCCACCGCGCCCGATGCTACCGGTACGTCACTACTCTTGATCACTACACAGGACACAGCACCCAAATTGTGTAAAACATTCACTTCACGAACCCATCCATTTTGTAAATTCAACAATACACATTGCGTTATTTACGTTGTCGAGCAAACACATTTTTAAAACATGAAACAATGGATTGTGAGCCACGCTGCTACGATGCAGTACGCGAGTTGCAGCAGTGGGTCCGGCGGCAGGCGGCAGGCGGCAGTGCCGGCGGGACCGGGCCGGGCCGGGGGTGGGGGGGAATCACTTGGTTACATGCAGTCCGTGGGCTCCATGTCACTGACATGTGTAAATAAGTATTTATGTGACCCATAGAATTGGCTTATACGCACGCCTTTTTAAATAGGGTTCAGCGTTAAAGCCACATCAACTCCCGGAAATGTCGCCACAGCTCTTAAATAATCATTTAGCATAAATGTCACATCAATCATCATATGATGTACAGACAGCACCGTGACTGTGATATCCAATTGTAACGTACAAGTTATCGATTTTTGTATATATTCCTACAGTTCATACTGTAATGGAACAATTACGTGGAGATCTCATCAATGTTAATGGTTCAACTTCAACATAATATCATTGTCAATGTTCTACCATTGACGTTTGCGTTAAAATTGTAATTATAACTAATTGTAGTGGCCACTCGCCACACACAATACACATCACACAATGAGTGATCGCGCCTAAAATAAACGTTTTATCATTGTCTGCCTTCCGAGGCTGCACACTACAGACACACGGATACAAGTGAACTCGTGAAGTTGCCATAAAACACGAACGTTTCCTCCACGATAGCTCCCCTGTTGTGACGTCATCGCGCCATAACCAGCTCCTAGATATTGATGAGATTGTGATTAAAATATGTAATTGGTTGGTGTCCGGAGCGTCAAACACAGGTGATGAAGTGACGCGACAGTTTACAGGTGAGTCACGCGCACCGACTTGTAATGCGTCATTCACCACCAAAAGAGTAATCAGCATTATAATTGTAGCGTGCAGTGCTCTGTAGTGGTCTGGCTCCTACTGCAGCGCCCGCGCCGGCGCTCACTCGGTATGAACCGAGAAGGACCGACTTACAATCAGCTGACTAATAGCTTTTCTTTAGAAGTTTTATTTCCCGTCATTGTTTTGTTCTCTCAATAGGCACATATCTCTCGAGAAGCAAACCCTAGAACCTGGATCTATCAGGTCATCCTCTTTGAATTTGTACCTATACGTAATCATCTCTAGTAGCACGAGCAGCATCTAGTGGTATCTGGTCTGTCAGATGATATAGTACGTAGGTGCCGTGTGTCGCGCGGTGGTGTGGGCCGGCAGTGACCAGTACCTTCATTACATAGGGACATATTTCGATCTCTAGTTTTGTCAGGTTATATTGATACGTATTTTTTCAGCAGTTGATACAGTTCATTTTTTCAACGATGTTGTTGGATAGTTGAGTGCGATGACTCCTGCTGTACCTAACGTTCGCACTAATAGTAATTGACACGCGTAGTGGTGCGGCGTAAGCAGGCGCCGCCGGCTACAAACTACACATGTCCAAGAAAATGTACCCTCGGGGGTTATCATACTTCTACAGCAATACGAACGCGGAATGATGGGATTTAATATAGATTCATGACATGTCGCGATTTCCCCACCTCCCCCTTCGTCGTCCTCTGAGATGTTGTTCGTCGAAGGTTTGGCTCAACCTCTCCCCCGGCTTGTTATATCACGTGAGGTTTTATAGGATGCGTGTTCCCAGTGCGCTGGGTTTATGCAAAAAAAAATGCTTCGTATTTTTATTTCACCTTTTGAACGCCATAGCGAAAGCGCACGCGCGTGTAGGGTTGCCAGGTCGCCAAACCTAATAGCCGGGCAGACCAGCTAGTTTGGCCGGACATTTGGGTAGAAACGCCGGACATCCTATATTATTGAAGATTTTGCCTCAGTATTAATAGGTACCTACGACAAAAAAAAACAAGGTTTTATAGAAAATCCAACATTAACTAAAAAATGAAAAATAAATAATAGTTTAAAAAAAAATGTGTGCGTGTACTAGCGTACACTCGTAAGAAGTGAAACTTCTTTTTGACGTTATTTTTCAAAAAATGTAACTACTCAAAACGGGCCGCAAAATACATTGGAGACATTTACCAATCCCTACTCCGCTGGGGAAAGTATACTTCGAATCACGCGTGGTAGGGATAAGAAAAAGATGGCGCGTAACGGAAAGTGTGACGCGTAACGAAAAAATGTTACACTACATTTTTTTCCAACCCCGATAAAGAAGTTTCACTTCAAAAAATGTATATAAATAGTGTTCGTATGGTTTGTTGTACTAATAAAAACGAAATATCTGTCTTATCGGTCTGAGTATGCTAAGCTTAGTCTTACAAAAGCCGGAAAAGCCAGACACCGGACACCTAATCAAAAAGCCTACCTGTGTACGGCTATATTCGGACGCCTGGTAACGCTACGCGCGTGCCTTCTACGCCAAGACTTTTTTAAATAATAATTTCTTCTTTGTTATCATGAATTTCTCAATATCCGTGGTAAACACAGGTTGGCGTACAGCGCATGCGTTCACTTGTCGTGTATATGTGACAATGGCGTACAAAAGAAGTAAGACAATTTAGGTCGCCACTACCACCAATAATTCGCGGGCAGCCACGTGCGGATACATCTCTGATACGGAACCCCCGGGGCGCCGCCTAACTCGCACTTGTGCAGTTTCTGTCTTTACCTAGTCCGCTTGTACTGAAAATTGGCCCTGCTTGCCCAAGTTCATCACGATCGGTAAACACGCATGTATCGCGAACCTGATGTTGGGCATCACCATAGTGTTGTATACAACTCCCCAGAGCCGGAGGTCAGGACAATTTCTGCACATTTAAAATGTGTCCTCACAGTATCGCGCGACTCACAATGAGCACTGCGCGGCCGTGCCACACACACACATACCTACCTACTTATATGATAACAGCCATGAGCCGGTATTGCCAATGACCCTTTGTGAATAAGTACATAAAGGAATTTAATAAAAACTTGTTAATAAAATATGGTTTATTAAATCCACTGCTTTAGTCTGGCACACGGGAGCACTGTGACCAGCACTACATACTCGCGCGGTTCCGGTCTGACGCGATAATAATGATTACGCTAGTATTTATATCGCGATTTAAAAAAAAATCGACCGACTGAATTTGATACCAATAAACATCAACGTCGTCGTCTCTAACTCTAACTCGTGTAGGGCTAGGCAGAGCTTTCTTACCGTAGTCTATCTGTTATAAAAACCTACCTAATTGAATCAAAATCAAAATTCATTTATTCAAATTAGGCCGAGAATCAGCACCTTTTGAACGTCAAAACGTTTACATAAGACAGTCCCCCAAAACGCCCACCCTTCACCACTTCCTAGTGTTATGCCATATATATGCCATACGCATTTGTATGGCATGACTACTAATACTGTCACCTCCTGTGAGGACACCCGTCATATGGACGTAACCTACATCAGCCTGGTGTCGACAGTGATACCGCGTGATATGAGCAAAACAGCAAAACGAACGAAATACGCTGTGAAGCTAACTGAAATAATATGACCCGTTGACCAAACCATTGTTGGACATAGCTAGGGCAGTAGGGCACACACAAGCGGGCGCTAGCTCCCGCATGGTCGGCATCTGTTCTGCTACCATCTCACCAAATGTTGAGGTGCGGGAAGCTGATAGCTGCGTCACGTTTGGTTATTTTAAATATACTCACAAAATCTTTCTTTCCGTAGTGATAGGAAAGAGACAATATATCGACAGTATTATTTTCCAATTCTTTCACTCGCTATGTAAGTTGACAACTTGTATCGTTTAAAACTATTCCAATAATCAAATGGATAGCTTTAGTTCCTGAAATATGAATCTGTGACAGACAAACAGACAATGTCGCACTTTATGGAATCCTTTTCAACCATTTCGGTACGTAATCCTAAATATTAAAATTTCCACCATCGATTCGAAAAGTAGAAATAGTGCAGCCTTTGGAATAGTGTCAGGAGACGGGTTCACATAGATCTACCAGCTGTTCCCGTATAGTAACAGAAAGTGTCAGCAGCCGCGCTGGCGTACAGTTTCCGAACCTCCCTTACCACTCCTGCGTCAGTGTCGTCATTCAACGGTTCTGGTAAAGACAGCTTTACGAGAGCCGCCCGCGCCGTCGTAGCCCGCCCGCGCCCAGGTTGCCCGCCCGCGCCCAGGTTGCCCGCCCGCGCCCAGGTTGCCCGCCCGCGCCCAGGTTGCCCGCCCGCGCCCAGGTTGCCCGCCCGCGCCCAGGTTGCCCTCCCGCGTCCTTGTTGCCAGCCCGCGCCAAAGTTGCCCGTCCTTGCCCAAGTTGCCCGCCCGCGCCCAGGTTGCACGCCCGCGTCCTTGTTGCCCGCCCGAGCCCAAGTTGCCCGCCCGCGCCTAGTTTGCCCGCCCGCGCCCAGGTTGCCCGCCCGCGCCCAGGTTGCCCGCCCGCGTCCTTGTTGCCCACCCGAGCCAAAGTTACCCGCCCGAGCCCAGGTTGCTCGCCCGCGCCCAAGTTTCCCGCCCGCGCCCAGGTTGCCCGCCCGCGTCCTTGTTGCCCACCCGCGCCCAGGATGCCCGCCCGCGCCCAGGATGTCCGCCCGCGCCCAGTTTGCCCGCTCGCGCCCAGGATGCCCGCCCGCGCCCAAGTTGCCCGCCCGCGCCCAGGTTGCCCGCCCGCGCCCAAGTTGCCCGCCCGCGCCCAGGTTGCCCGCCCGCGCCCAAGTTGCCCGCCCGCGCCCAAGTTGCCCGCCCGCGCCCAGGTTGCCCGTCCGCGCCCAGGTTGCCCGTCCGCGCCCAGGATGCCCGCCCGCTTCCTAGTTGCCCGCCCGCGCCCACTGCTGCAATAATAATAACTTAATTTATTCGGACAACTAAAAACCCATTTCGTCACTGACGTTTATATGATTTGGTTCATTGTACCAAGTGTCACATTCACACACTCACACACACAGTTGTACAGTACTCACAACGTTCATCAGAATATGATATACTGGTACTTTGTGTTTAGTGTAAATATATTTGATGTTGTTACAATGTCCAGGGAACAACTTACTAACCCACAGTTTCTGAAAGTCTGCCCGGTGAGTCTGCTGTCCGCGTTAGCCGTCGTGACTGATGCATGTGTACCGAGTCAGTATAAATTGGACCACAGGACTCATCGGATAGCCTTTCTGAATCCAGACAAATATTCCGAAATTATACTTACAGGCTGAATTGAAAATAAACTATTTATTGAAATTGTAATATCTGTCATAATTGTAAGGTTCACGAAACCGTCTCGCCTTTGGCAGCAATTCCCCTTGGATACGTTTGTAATATAATGTAACTAACACATGTTGTTCGCTTTGTGTGAAGCTTTCTATGGAGTCGCACCGCCGGGCTGGAGCACGCAAGGTGGGTCGTACTACTCGTACTAGTCGTGCTCGTACTATTTGTGCTCCTACTACTCGTACTAGTCGTGCTCGTACTATTTGTGCTCCTACTACTTGTGCTCGCACTACTTGTGCTCGTACCACTAGTGCTCGTATAACTCGTGCTCGTACTACTTATGCTCGTACTACTGGTGCTCGTATAACTCGTGCTCGTACTGCTGGTGCTCGCACTACTTGTGCTCGTACTACTCGTGCTCGTACCACTAGTGCTCGTATAACTCGTGCTCGTACTACTTGTGCTTTGCGTTCTAGTCGTGCTCGGCATGAATACAGACCTGCTCCGTTTCGTGGCGTTTAGCTTATTGTGAATAGCATCGGTAGCGGAGCCAAACTGTATCGTCCTCTTACTGACCGCTACCGCGAACAAACAACTCGTGTGACGTCAGCCGGTCCCGCTCGCTCACATCCAGTAGTATAGGCACTGCACGTGTCGGTCACACCCTGCAGTGTAATGTTAGGCAGTCTGTGTAAAAAACTTGATTTGTTATCACATATTAGAGCGGGGTACTGCTGGGGTATCTGTGCGGTATACTTCCCATAGTCCCCAATCTCCCATCTGGCAAGTGTCCGCAAACTTGTGCACAGCCATACGCAGGCGTGTGACGCTGCGGCGCTGACGTCCCTGTGATGTTTGATGTTCGTGCTAGACGTACATGTGTGTGTATTAGATAGTAGTGTTGCTTGTTCTATATTGTGGACCTAGATCAGTTAGTGAAAGTTATTGTAACATGTAAACATGAATATATTAATAGTTGGAACGAGTTCATGCACGACGATTACTTCGCTGTGTGTTTTTACTTGTTTGTGAAGCTAGTTCAGATTGTATCGGTAGTGTGCAGTGTGCAGTGCTCTGCCTCCTGCGCAATCCATGCAATAGTGGCCGACGCAGTCTGTCACTGCGGCATTCAAACTGCAAATGCGAGATAGAGAAGCATGTGTGTGAGACAAAGCACGTGCTTAGTATAGTGACGTTGGTCATTCTCGGCCGCAGTATGTGTTACTTGTGAAGGTGGTCACCAGACAGGTGCTGTACTGTACTGATGTGCAATGTATTGTGTTGCAGCTTGCCCGCCCTCCTACGACCAGGTGATGAGCACGGAGCAGCACAAGCAGCCGCCCTACAACCCGCACGCGCCGCACTAGACGCACACACACACACACACACACACACACCCACACACACTACACCCACCATGCAGCAGGGTGTGTGTTGTGTAACCGAAATTTTCCTGCAGGGTGAGGCGACAGTGGCGATTCTATATCTAACAACAGGAATTGAGACAGCAACAGTAACTTAAGAAAAATGGCGTTTTATAAAAGATATGTATTTTTCTCTGAAAGCTTATGTAGTAACAAATATCTGTATTCTCGCAAAAATGAAGTTACCACGAGATTATGAGAACATTGTTACGGTGTAGCAACACGCCACTCTATCATACGCTGGCACAGTCGGCGAGTGTCGCCTAGTGTTGTACACAGTCGGCGAGTGTCGCCTAGTGTTGTACACAGTCGGCGAGTGTCGGCGAGTGTCGCCTAGTGCCGTACACAGTCGGCCGACTGTCCAGCCGAGTGCGGACGGAAGCGAGCAGGCGCTCGAGTGCGATGTGGCAACTCGAGCTGGCTTGTGCTCGCAGGAACTACCCACGGAGCCGATGACTGCGGCCGCGTGTTCCATTTCCTTAGAAGTACCGACAGCAATACCCAGACGTCGGGCTCGGATGCACCATGAAAAGTCACAATTTTCGCTCTGTCTTGAATAGGTAAGGTTTAGCATCTATCTCGTTATTTTCATACCGAGTTAGATATGTCTGTCTCCTTCTACCGTTGTATGTCGGCTCCGTAGTTTGTTCTCGCCACAATAGATATGATATTTTGTTTGTTTAGTTACATAATATATTATAATGATTTAGTGAAGCAGGGTACGCCACAGTATGTTGTAAGTATAGTAAGGTAACAGGCCATTGTATTTATTTAAGATAATATTAATATTTTCTTATGAGATTGTTCTCCAGTATATTTTCCGAATTATTTATGTCAGGGATGATTTTTTTTTTTTGAAGAACGCAGGTGCGGATTTATATTTTCTTGAATACATAGTTTTATTTTATATAAATGATTATTAGAAGTGACATTGATTAAATGTTTAAATAACGGATTCATGATAGCTACATACATACATAGTACATATTAAAGTAATTCAAGTTTTTTTTTTAATATTGCAAAGTTTTACAAAATGTCAAAGACGCATTGACATGACATCTCTGATCGACTGAAGCGGCCGCATTCTGCTGCGAGCGAGTATTAGTCCAGTATGGGAGTCCTGTGCGTACACATCTCCAGATTATGAACACGTTATGGTTAATTGTGGACGTGTCACTCAAGTATCGCAGTATTTATAATGGAGGCTAACCAGAGTCATTGCATACGGAACTGTGTTCAATGTCGCTAGTTGACTACCAGTTTTCATATCTATGATAGTCAATATATTACGAGTTGTTGATGGATCTGTCGGTGACTGAGATTACTGTGGTGCAGTGCCAGTGGCACACGGCATTCTGTCTTATGAAGGTGTAAATAAGGTTGAGAATAGATAAGAACAATAACATGGACTGTCGATGTAATCTAAATGGCAGTTACATTTGAAGTACATTTTTTCATTATCAGAGTTTATATATGTAATAACTATTATCTCATCAAAGTCCGTGAAAGTGTTATCACAAGATTGCAAACAGAGCTGGTTCCTCTCGCGTGTAGCCGCACGATAGGGGGGGGGGGGGCTTACAGTAATCTGCTGCTGATAAGGTGAACTTTACACGCAGTTCCTTTCAGAGTTCTTAATTCTACTAAAATAATAGGAGAATACGGTTTTTAAGCAGTTTTATAATACTAAGAAGTCGAAAAACCCATTTATCAGTACAATAACATACTTCAGATGAAATGCGAGAGAAAATGTTAAACAAAAAAGAACTTTATGTCCTATATATTAATAAACAAAGTGGCGTAACACGTGTCGCTTGGTTGTTGTATGCTCTACTATGAACTTTTCGGTTGTTCCCCAAATGCTCAGTTGTGAGTAGAATCCTTTACACGGTGTTAGTTGTACAAGTAGTGCCCGTACCTGTGCCCTGTAGACTGTAGCGACAGTCGCGACGAGTACTTAGCACTAGTATGGCGACTAGGTAACCTTCCACTGTCTGTCTTCATAGTTTAGATGACTATTTCTAAGTATTTGATGAAACATTGTAATATTAAACGTGTTACTTAGTTCTCTTCACATCTAAATGTTACTGACACTATTCAAATGCAGTCAAATGTCAATGCAAAGTTTAAATGTCTGTAACCAATTATACAATAGTTGATGTTTCAAATTTTATAGATACAATCAATTCATTGTAAGTACAGATATCTACTCAATTTATATAGTATGTTAGTACCGATTTACCTCTCTCGTAGCGACCAACCAGCGGCGAGCACGCCGGCCATGTGGCACGGACAGTGAGCGCTCGGACCATGCCGAGTAGACGTGGCATGTTGTCGCCGGACAGTGCACACCGGTCACTACTACTAGAAGCTAATACCTCTATACCCGTAATGCCAATCTGAGTGTTGTGTAATTTGTAACGTTAGTTCCATTCAGTACCATTGTGACGTCACAAGGCATGTTCCTCCCTCGTTATTAAATGGATCACTATAAAGGCTCCGTATTCGAAAATAAGGCAAAATTCAATGCACGATATTAGACCATCTTCCAAGTTTCAGTAGAATGCTCAGTTTTGTAGTCAATATAGACACTCGTGCTGTCGTGCGTGCGTGCGTGCGTGCGTGCGTGCGTGCGTGCGTGCGTGTGTGCGTGCGTGCGTGCGTGCGGCTTGCGAGGAACTGTTTAATGTTAAGTAATAAGTATACATTGTGATAAGTGAGCGGAGTGCAGAGTACTCGCGCATGTGAGTGTGTCCCCTACTGCGCGGTTGTACCAGATTACTATTATTTACCCTAGATGATAAGAATACTGTATTCTATTTTCAAATATAATCTTGAGCTTTATTTCGTAAACGTTAAGGTGCATTTTGTTATGATAAACCTATTTTCAGTTTCCTTTTGTAAGTCGTCACCAAGTGTATTTTAATTTTATACAAAATATATTAAATAAATTGCGTAACGCATGACCTTGTGTGTTTTATTTGAACACTTCTACCGAACAGTACAGTCGGCCGGATGCCGGCGGTGACACCCTGACCTGGAGCTGGACTGGTTTCTATAGAGCCAGAGGCCAGCTTATACTGGCTTTGTTTCCACGGACGTGCTGCCGTACCTAGAAATGAATTGACCCTCGCAGATTTCTTCAAATTATGAAGCTATAGCCATCTGATCTCAATTTATCGAACGGATAAACATTAGACCCAGCTTCATTGTAGTATTGTGTGTATGTAGATAATGATTTGTTCTAAATATTTCATGCCGAGCTTAACTTAGCCTGTCTTGGCCGTTCATCTATCTCGCCACATACTAAACAAAAATCTGACGTATCCTACATCGCGATATCTATGTTTTCCACATGAAAAAAAAAAAACAAAATTCATTTATTCAAATTAGGCTGAGAATCAGCACTTTTTGAACGTCAAAGACGTTTACAAAAGACAGTCCCCTAAAACGCCCACCCTTCACCACTTCCTAGTGTTTTTGCTGGGAAGAAGTGGCGGAACAAACTCCCCAGCAACACGTCTCTGATAGTTTGAAGAACTTGAAGCTATACAACATATGTCAAAAAAATAAATAATTATGTCAATCATCTATATAAATCATTAAATTAAATAATTTGCTACATGTTAGCTAGCACACACCAATATGCTAAAAAAACCTATAGGTACAAGAACTCGACAGCAACCGTCGGCCAGTAGCCCACCAGACAACTCCCGTCTGGTCGGAGGATTCTCCCTTGTCTATGGTGGATGAGGAACACAAAAATGTTAGTATCATATATATTCAATACTCAAATATTTATTGCATTCCACAATGTAAATGATTAGGTGGTAGGTGAAAATATTGAACACAATCGTGGACCCTGTTGGACACAGCAAATACAGGACTTATTCTACTTATAAATTAACTTAATTAAATTATCATAATTCACAGTAAAACTATAGTAACTGAAAAACAAAATTGCGAAACGAATGAATGAATGGTAGAAATAGTTTAATTTGAATAAAACCCCAAAATGGTTTTCTATTGGAATATTGCAAATGATTCGATTGCCAGTATTGTAACAGGAGAATTCAACACATTAACGCTTTATTACCAGTTCAGTGCGATGCGCGCTCGGATACGGACGTGTTACCACAGTGCAAATAATTAGTACACGTGTAGCGCGGCAACAGCCGTTGCCCGTCATTGAGCTATGAGTTCACAGCAGCTTATAGCCAACGAGTTGTTGGCATTCATACAACATGCCATCGATACCATGGACGAAGTGAGCATCTTGCAGATATGCAAGTCGAGCTTCAAAGAAGATGAGATCAGCAGCAGCAAGTTGCTGCTATTCCAAACGCTTGGAAAGATCGAGGAGATGCCGTCTCGCAGGAGGGATGGGACGGAGAAGAGTATCCAGGACATCATCACCTTGTTGAAGGTCACTGACCCGGACGACGTGCCCGCTTTCGTGGCTAAGGACCTGCATAAGCTGCCCCCTGTCACATTCGACCACGTTGACGTCACCAGGCTGTTGAAGGACATCACATTCCTGAAAGCAAGCCTGGCCGAGCTGCAGTCTAAGTTGGAGGCGTCGGATAACACCATAGGTGAATTGCGAGCAGAGGTAGTGTTGTTACGCAAGGCTGCTTCTGTAAGTAGGACACCTGACGCTTCCAACGTGAACACGCGTCGCGGGGCGCAAAATGCTTCCTTCGGCAGTTTTGAATCGGCGAAATTTGATGCGTCACCGGCTGCCAATATTGTCTGCGATGCATCGTGTCCCGTCGCCGCCGTCCCCGCCTCAACACCAGCTGAGGTGACGACATGCGTAGGTGCGTTGACCCCTAAACGTGCCTACGCTGCAATAGTGGCTGCAAACAAACCAGCTGTGTCGCAAGTCAAGCGGCATGAAGTTAAAGGGGGTAAGCAGAGGCGCTGTGATACTACCTGCAAGGATCTGGCACAGCGTAAAACCGAGCAAGATACATGCGATAAAGATGGCTTTATCAAGGTGCAGAGGAAAAAGAGGAAGCCAGCTTGTCGCAACCAGTGCGGTACTGCACCGAGCGGGCCGAACTTCCTGCTGCGTCCTGCTGTACCAATGACGCCATTGTACGTGTCTCGTTTGCATCACTCTACAAAGGTCGCGGAGATTGTAGAGTATATCAGCATCAAGACCAAGTTCACTCTGAGGGTCGAGCGGTTGGAATCTCACCACGGCGTGAGTTTCAATTCCTTCGTGGTGAGGGTGCCAACTCAACATCTATCGACTTTCATGAAGGAGGAATTTTGGCCGAGAGGTGTAGTGTTCCGGCGATTCCGAGGCCGGATACCCGACACCGCGCGACACACGACGCCGACTTTACGTGTCAATTAGTTTTTAATTATGTTTTTGATATGTATTAGTTTATTAATGTATAACTTTATTTTATGTATTTTATCTATGGGCCTCAGTTGCCTGACAATAAAATGATTTATTATTATTATTATTATTATTTATTATTTAATACCTTCATAATTATGTGGTCAAGCGTAAAAAATAGTGTGATTGACACTGGCTTGGCCACCATGAGGGATTTTAATTTTAATAATACAAAACATTAGTCGAAATTGGTCGCCAAATATCAGAATTGGTCGGTCACGGGTTCAAAAGATATCAGGATTTATAAGTGGCTGATTTGGAGAGTCTCCCCAGCCTAACATATAACACCTTAAACCACAAGTAACCGACAGACAAAAAAAAATCTATTGTGTCTCGGTGCCTGACAGTTACGATACCTCGTTGGTCGAGTAGTGGTTGCAGACGCTACTTGGCATGCCTGCGGTGTATGTTCGATTCCCAGGTAGGGTAAGCTGTAATTGGGTTTTTCTATCTGGATTTTCTCAATAGTCTAGATTTGTCCCCGGTAGATAGCAAGAGGGCTACCCACTAAAAAAAAGTACATGGCACTCAACCATCACTAATGACATGTGGATGAACTATATATATACCTAACCCTTCTGGGATTATAGGCGTGATGTTATGTATATGTAATTTAAGTTATTCAATTAAAACTGCATACAAGTTCATATCACTGTCCATATAATTTTGCTCATTTTTCATTTCGATCATATAAAAGGGTTTCTTAGCGTGACGATGGAAATCTACTTATATAGAGTTGGCCCAGGACGTTGCTACAAGTTGGGCGCCAATAGTAGCTTCCATCATTCTGCAGCCAAAAGGTATCAGGGTACGCAGGACTCGACGTAGGGGCACCTTCGTGGATATCGCTGTCGTAGGGCTTTATTTGCACAAGATAAAGCGACATTTATAGGACAGATAAAGGACATGCACCTGCTACGATCCTTTCATACTCCTTTGACTTCACTTACGTTCATACATACATCTGTTCATGCACGCACGCCACACCAGACCATTCTGAAGAACATCACCATTCAGGTCAGTGATTGTCCTTCTAGGGCGTCCCCTCCCGGCGTTTCCATCCTTAAAAATCTATTTTTATTATAAGAAAAAATAAATAAAAAATATCATGCTGGGCCATTTTTACTATCATTGATGCCACATAGTTTTGTATATAAATAAATATATTATACGATAAAAAAACGATAAAAAAAAACTATAAATTTGGTGAATCTGGGAATCGAACCTAGGTCGAGTTCAGTAAATAGTAGTCGCGACCATCGCGACGTGTACATGTATGTATATTGTTTGTAAATTTTGATCCAGCAAACCTACCTACCTCCGTAGTCCGGAGCTCCGAGGTACTCAGGTACCCTCCTGCTTTGACTTGCACTGTCAACCAACCGCACATCCATGGTAGCAATTTGACATAGCGCACGCTTTTATGTCGTAACAGTAAGGGTCATTTTCCTAGTTGACGAGCACTGGCTGACTGGACAGTGGGGTCGCTTGTTGGCCGTCACTCGTCACTCGGTTCATCAGCGCACATGTTTAGTGTCGTGCCGTGATGTGCGCAGTGCGCACGCGCGGCCGGTGGCGCCGCGCTGACGCGACTACTATCACGTTCTGCAGGGCTGTCACACACAGAAACAGCAGACAAAACTTACTACAGGGGTGGAGATATTGCCATCAAGTTTCATCGAACATATTATCCCGCCAGTATTGCGCCACAGCGACCGCTCTTGCGCTTCTCGCATCCAGCGGGTTCACGCGGCCTTCACCAGGTCCGGTTGGCTATTTATAACTTCCTGAAAGAAAAGATTACTCGATCTGGGAATTGAAGCAGTTCTGCAGCTCATCCAGCTTCCAATGCAGCTCATCAGTTTGACATTTTCTGGCTCTTGACAAAGTTCAATATGTACCTAGTCTTGCCATAAATATTGTCACGAAGAAAAATTTTTTTTTTAACTACAAATAATATTTATTACTTTTACAGTGTGTTAGTTTAATACATAAATAAATAACAATTTAAAATATAAAAGCTTATGCGGAGTGGTCTCCATTGGCTGCAATACAGTCCTTTAAACGTTGAGGACTGTTATCAATAGAAGCACGCACTCTTTCCATGGGAAAATTCTTCACTGCCAATCGTATGGATTGTTTTAGGGACTCCAAATTATCATTGCGTTTAGAGGCCATACTCTCTAAAACTGACCATAAATCATAATCCAGCGGATTAAGATCGGGACTAGACGACGGCCAGTCTTCAGCTCTGATGAAGTCCGAAACGTTCACTTCCATCCAAAACTGCGTGGACCGAGCTTTATGGAAGGACCATACTTGGTTATTGAACATGGTGTTGTTAAGGGGCTTAACTGCCTTCTCAAGAATGGTATCTTGATACACTTTTGCCGATGTTTTGATACCTTTTTCACAAAAATATGGCTCAATCACTCCTTCATAGCTAACACCCCACCAAACCATCACCGAAGTCGGATAATGCCCACGTTGCACTCTGTCGACTAAATGCGAAGCTTCCTTAGAGGTTTGAGTATAACTACGGTCATTTTGTTTGTTAAAATGTTGCTCAATTGTAAAAAAATCTCATCCGTAAAAAAAAAAATCTGTGACCTCCCTTTGCGTACCGCTTCAGTAGTTGTTTCGATTTGACCACCCTATTCTTATTTAAATTAATTATTAGTTAAAATATGACCAGTGCGTTTCTTATAGTCCTAAGACATCTTTTAAGATACGCGACATGGTTCTGGGTGCTATCTTTATCTCTCGAGATAAAATCTTTTGCTTTCGGCCAGGATTTCTTCGAATTCTTTCCCTTACTGCTTTGACCACCTTTTTCGTATGAACACTACGTGGACGGCCAGATATTTTTCTGTCACAAGCAGACGAGATCTCAATGTACCTACATATTAATAGCCCGGTACACAAACATTTGACTAATACCAAGCGAATGGAGAGTTTTAAAAATTGTATTTGGCTCCATACAAACTTAGTGTAGTGCAGTCACAGCGATTCGGTTCTCTTTATCACCCCACTCCATTTTAATATCGCAAAATATTGTTCAATGTATTGGCGCCAAAATTAGAAAACTCAGTAAACAATCGTATAAAAATGACAAATTCCAGATTCAAATGTAATATCTTTCTTATTTTTAACTGTAACAGTATTTATGGCCAGACTAAGTACCTACAAGTATGTTTCTAAAATGAAATGAAAGCGACGGGCAGCCCTGAGCGCAGGACCTCCGGCGCCAGAGTGTCGCCGACACTTGTTGCGGTGTCGCGCCGCTCATCTGCGCCCCAGCACCGCGTGTTCCAACAGACACACGGACACTGGGACGCACAGAGCACTGTGCGACACACAGCATCGCACACTCATCTACACAGTGTTATCACTGAACAGCTACGTGCTACGACGGGTAGCTGGTCAGCCTTAGTCCGCAACTAATGATGATTATACGTACTTGGAACAACGTTTGAATTGTTAATGTGATTATCTATATGATATAAGACTATAATTAATACTGATGCCAATTTTTTTGGCGATTGCCTTGGTTATATTTTCATAGTGGAATGCTACATCCTGACCCACTACACCTGGAGTGAATATATAAATATTATTTGAATATAGCGGCTGATTATGAAAATATATTTTCTTTCACGTTTACCTGCGCATTTGACTCCCTGTTCAGTTTGTGTTGCAGTTGTTGTGTTAGCGATACAGTGTCGCTGTGTGTCACACACTGTGCTCGCTGTGTCTCACCGTGTCTAGCTGCGTGCTCAGTGTGTCGCTGGCTCGCCGTCGACTCACCATTACAATGATGTCGTCGCGCCGGTCATGATCTCCTCAAAATATTTTACGTTCAACATTTTTGTACTTTTATACTTTTTGAGTCACTCCCGCGTCAGCTGATATGTGAGCATCGGGACCCGACTGTGGCACAGCGAGGCTGGTGGACTGGCAGCCTGCCACCCTGGCAGCGTGTAGCGCCTGCCGAGTTGGAGTCGCAGCACAACTGGAACCAACTGTAGTGCTTATTTGAAGGAAGCTCATCGAAGGTGAGTCAATGACCCCAGATCTTATTTAAGAAGTGAAAAGTGCTTTCTGTATCAAACTGATGCTTGTCATTGTGGTCAACGATCCCATCAGATGTTTCAGTGCCCTAACAAGTATATATATATGAGTATTATAACATATTATTTATTAAATGGCTTTTTTATATCAATAATATAATAACTATTTAAATACCTAAGTCAGAAAGACACCCGGCTCAGGGTCCTTTACACATCAATGATCAATGAGTCACGAGATGGATACACAGATCAATCTAATCAACTGAAGGTGCGATGGGATGTTGAAGTGTGTATGGGCATATCCGGTACACGCATCCGAAGCCCTACTTAGTGGCACTTTAGAAGCAACTCAAGAATAGACCAGTCTAAGTGTTTAGTCAATCTCAGAGTCGTGGGACCTCGATAGGAGGTGGAGGATGTGCGGTGAGAAGAACAAGGCTTGTCTTCCGACCATTGCTGCATTGTTTACAAATTGTACGGTAATGAGATTACCGCGCGCGGAGCGCTGAGCTGTAAACACAGCCATGTTAATCAGGTGCTTATCCATGTCCCAGTGTGCGGCGCTAGTACCACTAGCAGTGCTCACGGCACTTCTACAGCCTCCGTCGGTGTGTACACATTGTGTATGTGTAAGCAATGCACTCATTACGGGCGCACCGCATTCTTACACGTAAAACACACAACTTTATTTTTAAGATCCCCCTCCCTCTCTTTAAGATACCTTATCAACGCAATTTTTTTTTTAAACCGCTTGTCTATCAAAAAGTACGAAACTGATGTGAGAGTACTATTGCAATGCATCGCGGCCGTCTGTGAGCCCGGCATGATGTGCGTCAGTCTTAAAGTGTCTGTGCCTGTATGGGCTATTGCGCTGTGTCCGTTCAGTACTTCCCAGCCAGCTTAGTAACAAACTGTTGTTCACCTGATTACGTTACAGTGTCGTCTCACTCTCATACGCGTCGTTGTTACTTTCAGAGGAATGATGCTACTACTAGCTGCTACGCAGTACTACGAGTCGTAGCACTTGCTACGCCTGTCGTAGGACCGTAGCACGCTGCTTGGTTGTCTGTCGCTGTTTTGCGATACGGGAAGGCGGAAAGAGAGAAGCCTTACAATATACTATTTCAGGTTTCAGCTTATTCCATGTGATTGTGAGGTTTACCTGGCCCACAGCGCGATGGGCGTGCCGGCCCCGGTGCCGAAGGGCGTGCGCAAGCCCAGCCACGTGGCGTACTACGTGGCGCTCGTCGGCATCCTGTCGCTGCTCATCATGCTGTGTCTGTACTTCTTCTACTACTTCATCAAGAAGGTCAAAGGTACGCTGTCCAGCTTCTGAACCCGAAGCGGTAGCTACTAGGTTGCGACCAGTCACTATCGGTCACATCAAACCATTATCAAATGGACCATGTTTAATCGTGTTTTTACTGACATCCAGCTGCCGTGCACCACCACGTGCACTGGATAGAAGGGAACCCCAGACGTCAAACGTGACCGTAATCTAGTAGCACCTTCCATACCGTCCGGTAAACCCTACATATACATAGTTAGTGTGTGGGTTGCGCCAGGTGGAGTCGGCAGTACCTAGAACTTTACATAAATAATGAAGACAAAGATCGATGTATAATTTGTCCAACATTTGCAGAAATATGTCCAGCCTGGCCAACTGTTTGTATTGCGATGTTCACCATACTGTGTGACCCAGTGGTGTAGTGGTCGCAAGCGCGATAGCAGCGTAGCGGGTCCACTGTTGTTGTTTGCTGTCCGAAACCTGGGTTCGAAACCTGGGTTTCGACCAGCTCAGTATAGGAATTTGCTATGATTCTGGCTTCACTGTCAATATCAGTACCTTCACCAACACAGTACCGTTACAGTAACGTTGTCCCGCAGAGCTGAGCTCGTCGGACGCGCTGTCTCTGCCGACGGCGTCGTGTCGGCCGCCGCCCGCCGCCGCCGCCTACCCCGTGCAGCCAGGTGATGTACACACTGCACACCACACACCACATACCACACACTACACACTACACACCACTGCTTGTACTTCTATTGAGATTGGCTTTCATTGCGACTTGTAAATGTAATGTTCAAATAAAATTCAGGCATTTTATAGAAGTGTCACGTAGTGTCCGTATAAACCAAAAGGCTGACTTAACGTATGTGTGGTTCCAGTGGTCCGCGACACTGCGAGCGCGATGGCCAAGCTCTGCAAGCAGGTCCCTCCCGCCGGCAAGGGCGACACCGTGTTCCCAACATCTACGTCGCCGGCCGCGCTGCGAGCCAGCACCGGCGAGGGGGCGCAGGCCGCCGACGTGCCCGACGCGGCCGCCGAGCTGCCCGACATGCCCGACAGGCCCGACAGGCCCGACAGGCCCGACATGCCCGACATGCCCGACATGCCCGACAGCCAGCCGCGGCCAACCAAGCCCGCGCCCGCGCCCGTCGTGACGGTCAGCGTCGCGCCGGACGTCGCTGCTCAGTAAACTGTATGGGCCGCACAGCATGCATACCACACCCTACGCCATGTGACGACCTCACGACACACGTGGCTGTGCCCAGGTGACCAGGTGCCCACGTGGGCCACACAGGAACAGTGAGTGGGGTGCGTGTGCGACGCTGGGACAATAGTGTTGAAACATCGGTGTTTAATTGATACACTGAATGAACCAGTTCCCGTGCCAAGTGTATCACTAATCCCACCTACCTACCTACACAATATAATTATATCGATGTCTATAACTACCTCAGCAACTCAACTAAACCTAGGTATAATATACTAAGTCATTTTTCTAACGCCCTTTTTCCTAAATTTTACCTCCTACTAACTATATACATACTTTGATCGAATCATCTTCATTGATGATCTACTTATGAACTTTCGAATGTACCAATGTATCGTTTTACGAGTTCGTTGTAGGTAAAGTAAGGCGCTACGAATGGGCCATATTTTACATAAGCAGCCAACAACGATCAATGACCAATAATGATACATAAAATGTTTTATTAGAGAGACAAGTAGGTACCTGTCGTTTGCTCAAATTGTGTTGCGTCCGAGCGATCAGCGACCGCGGCCGTCCAGGGCGATGTACAAGGAGATACAGTCAACCGTACGCTCATGCTACCAAACTTAGCGTCCATGTCGTAGCAATAACGTCGGCTTTCGTAGTTCCACAGTGAGCCCTAGTGTGCGGTTGACAGTACTCTCGTAGCGACCGAGTGTTTTGTTTGTTATACTTAGATAGACACATTTGTAGCTAAATATTGAAGCTTTTTGGGGGTTGTAATATCAAGAGGGAGACAGACAGTCCCCGGTAAGGTACAACCACAGCCGGCTAGAGAGCCAAGTAACGATCAACATGTATTATCACTATTTGTAACCCTTTTTATCTACGTGTATAGCTGTGTGTGAAATTAATTAACTAGCCATTTTGGCAATATTAATCGACTTCGAAAGATTTTGCGATTTTGATGTATTTTTGAACTGGCTTATCTGTACAATAATTATATATGTAGGTTGATATTTGTGTAATGCCAAACTGAATGTGCCAAGTTTTTGATAATAAGCTAGCGGCCCGCCCCGGCCCCGCTCGAGTAGTTTATAATGTTGTATAATAGTATGTAAATATATATTTATGTACTTCTGTTCATCTCCCAGAACAAAACGTATCGAATTATATCGGGCTGACGTGATATGAACAACTTTTGAATAGTGACAACTCACTGCTTACCCCTCCATACCATAATAATTAAGCTAAGAAAATATAGTCAGATAGATAAGTTTCAATGTGTTTACTAGTTCTTGTACGTTTATACTGAATTATTAATAATTACATAGGTATGTATGTAATTATAACCTTTTTAAGATTTTAATAGGTTTGAAATAATTGAAACTGAATGTTTGATATCGCTTCGTGTCTATATCAATTTGTACTGTTGTCCATAAAAAAATAAAATATGAATGTAAGTAAACTAGTTTTAATTATTTTTCTTCAATTGGCCATTGACCAGGAACACACGGCAGATGGGTGAGAGAGACACACACACTCGTAACAGAAACTTTATTACACGAAACGATTGACTCGAGGTTATCATAGAACTAACACGTAACACGAAACATTATGTACAGTCACGGAGATACAACGTCAGCAGATTGGCAACACTTTGCCGAGTTGTTTCATGCGACCGATAAACAATTATAGTCTGATATTTGAACAATTTAAGTTGCTAGACAATTGGCTAAACAATCCGTTTATAAGTGAAGCACTACAGAGCAACAACCGTCACACTGACGAACAATCGCAACTGCTAATGCTATGGAGTTGTAATTGTGTGTTCACATTTACAGGAAACCATTAAAGTCTGTTGTAATAGACAATATCTTCCGAAAATATACGTACAGTTAATTGACAGTATCCATCTTAGAGAGGAAATCTTGTATACGGATGTGACGCCATCTGTTTCTCAATCACCGGTGCAGATGTACCAATGATCGATAAACTGATGGCGTCTCCTTCTCGAAAATATTAAAATATACATCAATTTAACGACCTATGCAAAAAATTGCATAACGGTATGTACAGTCAGGGAAATACATTGCTTAGCAGATTGACACACTACATCGCCGTGCGTTGACCGATTAAGAATGGTACTTAGTCCTGATTTCAGTATACGGACAATTAGCTAAACAATCCGTCTCCCTGTAGTGGAAACGTATTTGTACTGCGCTGTGTACCGCACACTTCACGTGTGGAGTAGGGCGCCCTCTAGTAGTGGCCTCGGTAACAATGCTACATTCTTATATATTACTCTCACTGCGTGTCATTCACATATCAAATATAGTTTTCTTTTAAAATATTATTTTGAACTCTTTGCGTTACTTTCTAAAGCAACATGAGGATATAGGGAAGTGTTACAATCTCTTAAGTATAACAGTTTGCTGAGAGATATGGGGCTATGCATTATCTCTTTTTCGTAATTGTTTTGATAGTCTACAAAATGCAACCAAGGAACGTTTTAAGAGGTAACATGTAGCCCTGCCATGCTCACAGATAGTAACATCGATCAAATATTAATTGCACGTTGTGTCTAAAACATTTATTTATTTACTTACGTCTAAGAATGTTAATATCGAAAGCTTCACATTGAAAAGACGCGAAGCTCACACCATTGAGTAGTTCTGAAGCAACGTAAAGTTACAAGTACTTAACGTTTGACCAACATTTGACATTGTCAGTCGTTTTATTAACATTTTATCTCATTGCTTCTAGTTTTTAAAAGGTTTTAAGTTAAAAATGCTCGTAGCTGGGATGAGGGCGGTCTGCTAGCATCCCCCGCCAGGAGGCGACGCGTCGTGCGGCCCTTATATGGCGGTCTCCTTGCGGTCGGGCTGCGCGTAGTGCTGCAGCTCCTCATAGGGAGGAGGGCGCTCCTCCGCACCCTCCAGCTCCAGGTCCAAGTCACTCTCTGCAACAGACAGATGTGCAGTCAGGGTATTCAATTGTTTAGCAAATTAACTCACTACGTGAGCCGTGGTGTAGTAATTTCAAACGACTGATAAAGGATTGTGCACAAGGTGAAATTGAATCAGCTAGCCAAACTTCTCAGACGCGATGGGTTGTGATTTTAATATGAAAAAAAAGGAAAAAAGAGGAAGAAGACATTTAGCTCAGACAGCAAATAAATTGGGATAAAAGAAATATAAAGAGTTGATTTGCAAAACACTCATTTTCTCTTCGCAGTATCTACTTACCTGACCTCGACGTATTACTCACAGCCGACATGGCTCTATGATTTGATATTGATATTAAGTACTTTTGCATTGTTAACTGTCACGTAGATGGATTGATATAAACTCATGACACTAATACCAACTCGGTGCTCGCTCATACCGACGTGGTATTACTGAGGTAGTGATCCTCCTATCGCGGTCTTTTCTATAAACATCGGGCACTCATTGAGGTTGTGTTCACCAGACAAATGGACAGTCATCAACGATGGTGTGTCATGCACTGTAACATCTCACCTGAGAAGGCCCCAGACTCGGGCCTGTGCAGCGGGGCCAGTATGTCTCCGTCGCTGGCGTGTCGCGCGCGCAGCGCCCCCGGGGCGGCGCGGCCGGGCCCGCGCGCCCCCGCGCCCGCGCCCGCGCCCTCCCGCGCCCCCGCCCGCGCCCCCGCCGGCCGCAGCTCGGCCAGCTCGCCCGTCTCCGCGAGATAGCACGCGCCGCCGTCGTAGCCCACCGGCTCTACATGCACGCATGCACGCATACATACACACTTGCAAGAAGCTTCACAAGCTTTGACAGCAGACGTTCCCAACCAAATTATTCTGAGACTAAATCTGGGGTTTTAATATTACCCTCAGACACATTACACATACATTCTGTACATGGAAAAATCTGGTTGGAAAAATCTGCTGTTTTGGTAAGCTTTAAAATGGGTATAATAGATTAGACAAGATGCAGTAAGCGATACAATTCTGACATGTCTTTATCGAAGTCGACATTTTGTATATTATATACGTAATTTCGGCAACGTCGCCGTCCTTTTGGTTCAATCATTTGATTCGATGACTGAAGTTTCATGCTTAAATACATCATTATAATGTTCACTCTTGATGCATATTAATAACTTCATAATTATTGTAAGAATAGTAGACATCAAGACATGCGTCCATTGAACAGTCACGACAGAAGTATGTACACACTCACCGACGGAAGGCGGCGGGAACACGTGCCGGCCGGACAGACTGACCCGCGACTCGATGGAGTGGTGCATGGCGCCCGAGCGGTCCAGCGACTCCAGCTGCTCCAGCTGGTCCAGCTGGCCGATGACGTCGTTGAGGCAGAAGCCCAGCGCGTGCGGGTGCTGCTCGTCCAGCACCACCATCTGCCGAGGACGCTCCTTGCTTCGGATGGATTCGTTGAACGACTGCTTGTCATCCTTAGCCTTGTATATGGACTAGAGAAAATGTAATTATGTCAACATTGAGTTTATACGTTGGTAGAGTTTCTCGTGTTAGTCTGTGTGATCGCGTAGTTATTTAGAATTTTGCAACGTGTTTTGATGGGTTCTTAATAATATTTAGAGAATATAATTAAACTTCAGACACTTCAGAAATATCGATATTTGAAGTGAAATCTTCTTAGCTACGTTGAGCGATTTTCGCTCGGGGCAAATCTTGTGGGTTACGTCAGAATGACAGTCATTCTCAAACTTCAAGTTTTCACTTCTGTCCGCAGACCTCACTACTGTGTTTTTTTTTATGTTGCAAATTCTGGGCGGGTTGATAGTTCGTTTATAGACCTGAGAATAAGGAATAAGGAAACAAGGAGCATCGCATAGAGCGACTACTGCTACATATAATAACAATGCCTAACCTTGGCGTGCACGTCCTCGCATCTGCCGTCAGTGCTGTTGTTGATAGGCGACCCCTCCCCCACGTGCTCGCCGATGTAGAAGTTAGACGCTGCAGCTTCCGTGGCGTCATCATCTTTGATATCCGTGGACAGTTTCTCCTTCTTTCTCTTAGAAGATTTGATGTTGGTGTGGTGTTTCTTGCAGGGCTTGGCGAGCTGCTCTTCACTCTTGGCCTCGATGGAGGAGCACTCGGGGGTAGCGTGCGGCGCCTCAGGGCTGTCACTGGAGCTGGTGTTGGAATGTATCTCTTGGTCAGGTTTGAGCGGGATGTACAGGTCCTTCGAGGAGCGCTCCCAGTCGCGGCGGTGCAGCACTTCGTCGATGACGCTCGGCGCCGAGTGGTAGCGCGTCTCGGGGTTGCTGACCTCGTGCACGGACAGCTTGCGGTGTCTGCCTATCTCTTCGTGGCTGCGGTGCGCTGATAGGGACTTTTTGTATCCTTAAAATTGTGGCAGGCAAGTTACTACTGTGCTGTGTGGTGCAGTGACAAGACATAGTGTCTCCGTGATAGTCGTATGGTCGGTGGTTATTATTCTGATGGATGGAGATACATTGTAAGAAAAAGAAAGTCGACGGTCCTAATAGTTTTTGGCTCGTATTAACTTCGTAACTGTTGGCTCGGTGTCAAGATCAAGACTGAAGTGTGTCAGGGCGACGGTTTTTGCTTCGTTTTCTTGCTTTCAATATTATTTATATTCAATGACTGCCAAATTCTTTCAGGCAACGTTCGATATATGGCATTTTATTGGGACCTCCTGCGATTCCTACGATTTTGATTTGGTAGTGTATGATAATTGTTGTTTGGTGAAATACAAATAATTTGCTTGCATAACAAATGTTCAGTGAATGTCACAAAAGGTTTTTAAAATAATATTAGCATCTAGCCTTTTGTAATAGATGACATGATCACTCCTTTAGTGAGAGAGACAGGTACCTGAAGTGCTGGGCAGGTGGAGCGACACGGCGCTGCTGCAGATGCGTCTACCAAACAAGTCACTGGAACGACGGCGGGAGCCCGACTCTGAAACAAACGTAATGCGACTTAAAAACACAATCCTATTTGGCCCAGGTTGGGCGCCATTTAGTTGTTATTAATACGCTTGCGTTCGTATATAAATAGTTCGCCATTTACGAAAATAAACATAGTTTTTACGTTATGGTACGGCAAACAAGTCAACAGCCAACCTGAAGGTAAGTAGTCGCAATCCGTGTCCTTGTGGGCATGAAGCTTGGTCCCTCGTTGGGCGCCATTAGTTGGTCACGTGTATATTGCTGCCACATACATCTCGTAATCCAGAAGTTTTGCTGAACTTACCGTGAACATGCGCGAGCACCGGCCTTTGTGGGTGTTTGCCGGAAGTGCTGTCTGTAATCAAATGTTTTGAATAATTAACATAGATCCGTCAAAGTGTAATACCAAGAGGAGCAGGTACCAAGCATCCTAGAATGAGAAATAATGTTTTATTGTTGCTTACTGTGATCATCATAAGGCCCAGACCACCCATAATAAGGTAAAATATGATGAAGAACCCATCGTTCGCGGCCCTGACTGGCGAGTTGTTTGTTGTGAGTTAGGACCTGGCCAGGCGTGCAATTTATTTCATCACGCGCTGCTGGAAAACGGTGAAGTGAAATCACCAGGAAACCGGCGTGTACAGTAGGCTGCACGTCAATGGTAACTAATCCAGTATAAGATGACCGCTTATTCTATGATTCTCCGTAACACGCTGCGCCAGCTCTAGACTAAGGGTTTAATGGAATAGAAACAATTAAATGGAAAGCACACGTGACATCCACCTGCCCACCCGCACTAGCCGCTGCCCACCGCGCGGTCACCATATCATGGAAAGGAATGATAAAGGATTATATGAAGGTGTACCCGAAGCATCATCAGGCCAGCAGCACAGCCAGCAGAGCAGCAGCAGCGGCGCGCACACCTCCACCGCGAGCAGCCCCCCCGCCACCGGCCCTGCGCCCCTGCCCCCGCCCGCGCCTCCCATACTCACGCACCTGCATCGCAACATGGAACACCTTTATACAGCCTGACGGTAGCAGTGTGATGTGTGTGAGCTGCTCCAAGCGGAGTACATTACCAGCATGAAATGCTGTACACATATACCAACATTGACACTTGTTCCTTTTCATCCTTTCATTCCTGTTTCGGTCACACAGTAAGTTGATCTTGTGCATAGGAGAGTTCTAAACACCCTGTAATGTGTTCGCAAGTTCGCATATGTTTGTACATCTATTATCTAGTGTCAACTAGTAAGTACACTCCATGATGCTGTCAATACCGCAAGGTCAACATCCCGTGCAACCAGACGCCGGAGGACACTTCTGTCTGATCAGCAAATCTCTGACGAGAGATGTTACAACAGGACAATTATACAGTACATTACTGTAACATTTAAATATTCCCTTATTTTTCATTCGTATATTTTTTATGGCTTAGCATTGGACTGTTCAACAATACATTTCGCTGACCGTACAACATCTGTCTCCGGCTGCCCATCCAATATTCGTTGTCGTTTTCAAACGGGGTCACGGATTCGGATTCCATTTCATCCGATGACTGGAAGTCGTTACTATTTTATCAGCAGTTGATATAGTTATTTTACTTTTTTTATGATTTTTACATAACATTGTATTATTGGTAAATATTAGCAATACACTTAATTTTAAATAAGATTTGCATACTACTTACTTGGTTAGCTGATAGACGAAGACGTTTCAAACTTACTTAACTGTACTTTACATTCGAGAGCATGCTTAGTACGGCGACATGAAACACGAAATATAAGTAATTACAACTATCGAGACCCGCCACGAATGCTCACGTTCACTTGTTCTAGGGATATACCTGTAGCCCGTAGATGTTCAATATATGAGTGTGGATGCTGCGCCGGCGGTGTGCGGCGCCCGTGTGGAGCCGCGACTGCTGCAGGGGGCAGCGCGCGGCTGATCTGCCAAACTCTCACAAATGAGAGTAAAACTGCACGGCCGGGACACACTGAGCTATTGTTATGGGATGCTGTGGAGACTTGTTTTTTTTTTATTTACATTTCGAGAGTTTCCCAGCTTTTAACATAAAAAAATGTGGCTGTCACGGGACGCCCGTCACATGCGAAACATTAAAATCGACGACCGCTATTAGCGGCATGGAGAGAGCATGACGTCACAAGTGAGCGGCTTGCCGTTTGCCGTCACGGTATACGAGTCGGTCTTTCCCCTGAGGAGAGCAAATACATAGATGTTTCTTATCAAAAATACATATCAAACGCACGTTATCGGTAACTAGGTAGTATACGCCGAGGGCCCAGATTTTTAGTAGTCAAACAAAAAGTACGAGAACATCAATTTCTGCTATAGGTATAAATCGCGAGAGAAAAGACAATTGATTATTCGTTGTTAATTTATTAGGGTTTCGTCCAGCAGGGGGACGTACATAATATACATTACAAAGGTTGTAAAAAATCGTTACTTTCACTGAGCGTGTTCCCGGTGTGTCCCGGCCGGGGTGGCGCCGGAGTGGCGGCGCTCATCGATCCTCCGCCACACGCACACAGGCGCACACCGCGGTGACGTCGCGGGACAGGCAGGCACACAGGCTGACCCTGTTTTGGGATTTATTTAAATAAGTTTCATAATAATACTCTCTTTTAGGCATGGACTTATTATGTATAAGAGTAACTTTACGAAAGTAATCGTTTATTCCACTCTTTATTTAATACACGTTATTATATGTTAGACAGGGATGAATTTGTAGCCCGTAGCCCTCGTAGCCCGTAGCCCTCGTAGCCCGTAGCTCTCGTAGCAATCATAGGTCTCGTAGCAATCGTAGCACTCGTAGCTGTTGGTAGATATTTCTCACAAGCTACGGATGCTACGAGTTTCCTATTTCGAAATTATGCAGGATGTTGAAATGTTTTGATGTTTGCCATGGCGCCTGTTGTGTACACACAAGGTACAGTACGCAGCAGCAACATGATAATTGGTATTTCTAAAAAGAAAAAAAAAATTGTAATGTAGAAAATAGATGACTGATTTTTCCCCTGAACTATACTATATACACTGGGCTATTGTAACTTAAATACATTATTACAGGTCTACTAAAAAAGCGAAATTTAAAACTTTTGCGCAAAATAAGTCAACTGGCTTAAACAATCGGTCAAGTGCGAGTCGGACTCGTGCGCCTAGGGTTCCGTGCCTACCCATGATTTACAACTTTTTTAGTTTTTTGGAATTTTCCCGTTATTTGTGCTGCAAGACCTTGCTTTTTGCCAAATTTGGTCGTGATACTAAGTCAACGGGAACTACTACCTACTAAAACATATAGGGTAGGTTTTTACACCGAATAGGGACTATAGACCTCAGTATCTGAACTTTTGAACTGAAATTTCAACTTGCTAGGTGTACACCTAGCAAGTCGAAATTTATACCAGATACGTTCCTGAGAAAATTGGTGGTGACACACGGACAGACAGACAAGAGAGTGACCTTATAAGGAATAATATTTTTACCTTTTGAGTAAGGAACCCTGAAAAACACCAAAAAGTGTCAAATAACTCAAATTTCGGAAGTTGGCGGCAAAAACTGTATCAAATGAAACAAGCAAAGCCACCAACTTCCGTTATTATAAGTATACCGGGGCCCAGGGATCGATCTCCAGATCGGGACATTGTTCTTGGCTTTTGTTTGTTCACACCCGCTACGTGGAGCTCACCTCCCATTGTATGGGAAGTAAATATAACTATTAAAATAATGGGCGATTATCATCTCTGCCTACCCTTTAAGGAATACAGGCGTGGTGTTATGTAAAGATGTAGTTCAAGGCTTAACTTACTGTTGTGTTGTTTGTGCTGGCGGATGCTGGCGCGGCTACAGATCACGCGCTCTCGGCAATTGATGGCTCGCGGGTTGTGAAGGCTGCGGATGACGTCACGCGCGACCCATGGCGCGGAATGTTCCACTGACAAACATCGTCGTGTTTGTGTCAAGGCCTGATGCGGGAGTAACACCTCATGTTAATTACTTATTGAATTCAATTAAAAAACGCTTATTGAATTCCTCAACACAATCAATCAGTTCAACCAAGTGTCAATAGCCTGGACACAAGTCCAGTCAGGCTGTTCCGTCCGAGCAAGTCCCGGTGGTGGCGATAGGCTTGCCTCCTATAACATGGGAGTTGTGTACATCGTCTTCCCATGCATCTGAACAGTAGGTATTTGTCAAATATTGAAACAAATTGAAATACCGAGTGCGTGTTGGATCACGCACAGACAATTGAGCCGAACCCCGGATGAATATTTACGTTTGTACAGTATTAATTTTATCGATTGCAAAAAATAAGTACTTATACTACCTATGTGGCGCAGCGGGCGCAGGTCCGCTTGCGACGCAGGAGGTTGCGGGTTCGATTCCCGCCTTGGGACAAATGTATGTACGATCTACAAAGGTTTGTTCCGGGTGTTCTGGGTATTTGCTATGTATAGTAAAAAATATCTATCTAGGTAATGTACTGTATTAAGTGTATCAGTCATCTAGTACCCATAACACAAGCTCTGCTTAACTTGGGGCTAGATGCTGATGTGTGGATTGTCTAGCATTATTTATACTTCTCAAATAAACTATACTGAACTATATTTACTGAACCAACTATAATTTATTTTATTTTCCTTGTAATGTTGACAGTCAAAAATGCCTTTTCTAATGGTCTAATTGAAATAAATGATGCGACTTTGACTTCAAACATGTCTGGTGCAATGTAGGTGTACCATATGCACACCTCTACCAATGCCTTCTTGGAATTCAGGCGTGATGTTGTGCTGCAGCTCGATGTGCGCACTGAATACTCGGATACATTTATAGAGTACGCTGTGTCACAGAATGGATCCAATGGACCAATCCGTTGTGTTGCAGTGCTGTCCGCGGAACACTGACGTATTGGTTAAAGGTTAGTTGTTTACTTATTGTTGTTTAGTTTCGTTCCTTTGTGATGTTTTTTTTTTATATTTTAAACTGCAAAAAGACATGTTTTCTTTGTTTGTTTATGTTTTTGCTTTCCAAGGAGATGTTTCCGGACATCATCATCCCCCTGCCCTTATCCCCGTACCTATAAAGGATAAAACGGAATCCTTATGGTATCACTTTGTTGTCTGTCCGTCCATCCGTCTGTGCTGACCGTTTATCTCGGGAACGTGTGGAGTTCTCAAGTTGAAATTAAAACAATATACTCATGTCTACAGTCTCTTGATGCTGTGAAAAAATTAAACTTCTAAGTTAACGTAAAAACAAGATGATACGGCTGTTTAGTTTATGCCGCAAAACACGTAGCTATATTTCGACACTCTCAAGGGAATCAAAATGTGTGGGGTATTTTCCGTTGACCTAAATCTATGAAATTTGACAAGTAATACCGTCTTATACTACAAGTATATGGAAAATCTGAAAACTATACATTTGTAATTAAAAAACAAGATCTTTATGCAAAGAACGGCGCGGTCCTAATCTTGAATTGAGTTAACCGTATCATGTGAGGTATCGTTCCATACGATTACGGGATTCATTGGCACAAGCTTACACAGATTATTCATTATTTTTATGATATAGTTTTCAGTTTATGACGAAGAATGAAAAAAAATCCATATTCTGGGGGTTCCGTACCCAAAGGGTAAAACGGGACCCTATTACCAAGGCTACACTGAAATGTTCACAGTTGATGTATTTCTATTGCCGCTATAACAACATATACTAAAAACAAGAATAAAATAAATATGACAAACGTGATTTTTTTGCTCGTTTTTGCTCGATATTGCTAACAGCAACAGGTTGAAATATTCACAGAATATTCAGTTATAAATTCACTTTAAAAATAATTAATTAAATTAAAATAAAACAATTATTTAAGTGGGGCTCCCATAGAACAGACATTACTTTTTTCTGTTTTTATATGTAGATAATGGAACGGAACCCTTCGTGCGCCAGTATGCCTCGCACTTGGCCGGTTTTTATAATACGTAACAAATTTGTAAGGATCCCTCGGCGGGCGAATCCGACTCGCACTTGTTCAATCATGGCATCACATGGTGCGTCGATGTCGCATGCAACCTGTATACTCGTATTTTAACAAGACCTTTGTTTCTAGAAACTTTTTCCTAACGAGCGTGATGTTTACCGTTTCCACAGCGAACTCAATAAATTCTTGTCAAAACTTGAATGTCAAAATAAAATAGCGTCAGTAATAATGATAGCATCATTCATGGTTAAAAGCTCGAAGTTTATAGACCACTACTATAATTGTACCGTTACATAAGCAATGTTTGCCAGTTCGGTGGTTTGTGGTGAGTCATCGTGGCTCGCTGTGAGGGGCTAGTGGCTCGCTCGTGCACTGCGTCGACAGCCAGGCAGCGTGCAGCGGCGCACTCTGCAGGGAGTAGGTTGGATCTCTACAACTAAGGAGCTACTCCCAAAGTTGAGGTACCTATTGGCGCTTTCGATACTGATATAGTATATGGCTCAAAGGTCTAGTGGTCACGAGCACGACTGCTGAGCCCCGGGTTCGATATTCGAGTCTGGATTCGGTAGATGGTAATAGACAGAAATGTCAATAGCTTCGCTCAGTATTCCCAAGTCAAGCTCAGTATTCGCTCAGTATTCCCATGTCAAGCTCAGTATTCGCTCAGTATTCCCAAGTCAAGCTCAGTATTCGCTCAGTATTCCCAAGTCAAGCTCAGTATTCGCTCAGTATTCCCAAGTCAAGCTCAGTATTCGCTCAGTATTCCCAAGTCAAGCTCAGTATTCGCTCAGTATTCCCAAGTCAAGCTCAGTATTCGCTCAGTATTCCCAAGTCAAGCTCAGTATTCGCTCAGTATTCCCAAGTCAAGCTCAGTATTCGCTCAGTATTCCCAAGTCAAGCTCAGTATTCGCTCAGTATTCCCAAGTCAAGCTCAGTATTCGCTCAGTATTCCCAAGTCAAGCTCAGTATTCGCTCAGTATTCCCTTGGGGAATCCTGACGTGATGTTACTCGTATGTACAATATGGTATTGGTAGGTGTGTGCATGGATGCTGTGCCAATATGGTATTGGTAGGTATGTGCATGGATGCTGTGCCAATATGGTATTGGTAGGTATGTGCATGGATGCTGTGCCAATTGAGCAGTATTCACGTATTTGGATGCGTTCATAGGGTCCCTTAGTAAAGATGGCCTAACATCAGAGGGTGTATGTGTGCGTGGGGAACACAAGCACAACTAGTCGCAACTAGAACAGTGGACAAATATGACTTTGGGTACTCCTTTCATGTTGTGTGTAAAGATAATCAAATTAACTTGTATCACAAATGAGTGAGCACATTCAATCTGTGGGTCAATCAATTCGCGCGCTACTCATTACCGCCGCGCCGGGGGAGCGCTTCATTTCAGCACTTCACATTAGTCGTCCACTTTCCCCGCTAGTTCCGCTACTCGGCGCGGCGCTAGTGAGCCGGGCGGCGCGCGCATGCGTCCGACACACCCTTCGCCCGCTGTTTATTTATCCGCCGACGCTCCGCCGCTCCGCACTCGTTCTCTCCGCGAACATTGGATCGAATTCGGCGCAGTTAACTCGCAAAACAGTGCTGTGATTATAGTGGAGTGCTTGCAATGTGATACACCAGACAAGTATTGATCTAGTGCGTCAGCTCCGGTACCCGGACCCCGAGGTGAGTGGAGGCTTGTGCGTAGTGCATGGACTGCGTGACCTTGACATGGCAGGCAGGGATGTTGGCGGATGATTGGTGCAACATCACAAACATTGGCCTAAACTGTGTGGGATATTGCGTCTTCATAACTGAGTACCTGTCGGTTCGATTGTATGTAATGTGTAAATGTATGGATATTTGCCGCTGGCGGGCAGGCGGACAGCTAGCGAGGGGTGCATTCAGGAAGTTGATACAGGTGATAACATGACGTCGCGCCCGCATTTCTTCCCCCGGGGTATGCGGGCTCGACTTCTAGCAATATCATGTGAAGTGTTTCGGTCGCAAGCGCGACTTCTGGGCATACTTAGGTGTCCAGTCCTCCGGTCGGACGAAGAGTTATTACAAGAATTCTTTACAAGTGCCGGTTGGTAGCAGTAAGTTCGCATCCTACAACACGAGCCCAACGTAAATATCCCCAGCGCCTCAAGGGCATCTGTACACATCTGCCGACCCATTTGAGGAATACACGCGTGATATTATGTTTTATTATGTACGTATGTTGTGTGGTCACCCGGCGGCCGGCACAGGCTTCCGCCGCCGCCGGGTGCTCGCTAGCATAGGTACTGGGTGCTTGTTGGTGCTGGCAGTCGCGACTGAGATAGTGATGTGTACTTGTCCGTGAGTGAGAGTGTTGTACGTAACTACTTACTGCACGCGGCGCACCGCGCGGTTAGCGCGTGCCACCAGGTCGCAGGCAGGTGCGCTGCGGAAATGAAATACGACATTTAATATTAAACTGGCCAAGTGCGAGTCGGAGTCATACACGAAGGGTTCCTTACCATCGTATAAGAAATAACAAAAAGTACGTTTCCTGTTTTGGGGCCAATAAATTTTTAATTTAATGTTATTTGTAATATTGTTTTAGTGGTAACAGAAATACACACTGTTTTCAAAAGACTACCTATTATATTCATGAGATACAGTTCGCTGACGGACAGATAGACGGATGATGTTTTGTTTTGTTTTTGGAATGGGCATCTCGCAGTTTATCCTCCAGGGATATTTGCTGCTCAACCGAACTTTCCTGTGGGGGCTTAATTAAAATTAAGGCCTCCAGCCAGGCATAAAAACTTAAAAACTAAGAGACCATCCCTAAGGGCACCCCCTGCGGGGTACGAACCTCGGCTTAGGACGTCGCTGAAGAGGACAGCAAGGGACAGGCTGAATCAAATAGATATATGATTTAGGGACATTTTAATCATTTACTGGCTCAGCTTCGCGGGCTGGCTCTAGCAAAGGGTCGGGAGGGGGAAAAAATCGGTTAAGTAGTTTTTAATGTATCCATTACAAACCAGCATACGAACTTACAAACAAAACAATCTTTCCTCTTTATAATACTAGTTTAGACAAGTCCAGGTTAGGACAGCAAGGGACAGGCTGGATCAGATTGTTCCATTATTTAGGGACATTTTAATCATTAATCGGCTCAGCTTCGCGGGCTGGCTCTAGCAAAGGATCGGGAGGGGGGCATCGACGGGGTCGTCGCGACGGGCCTCGGCGGCGAGGACGGAATGACGGATTGTGTTTGCGAACAGTGCTGGTAGCCTTATAGCTCTCCTGGAGGAGAGTGATAGGATCATCTGACTCTGTGAGTGTATGTCTGGGTCTTCGAATAGCGCTAATTCGCGAGGGAGTGTATCGGGCGGCCGATGACACTAAAAGACGGACGATACAAGACGACGAACTAATATAGTGAGGATAATGTCACCCTGTATAACTTATACAGTTCGATTGTAATTTATTATTTTACTGAAATTCAGGGTCGTGTGTTACACCCGTCCCCCACATGTGGCCAGTCAGTGATGTTTTAGTAGTCAAGTCCCATGTCACCGGGGGCGGGGTTATTAGCATACACGCGATAACACAGCGCTGCAGGTGTCACCCTTGCTTATGATTCACCGCTTGTCAGTTGTCGTATTTCACACCCCCCTGTGTGTGTGGTGTGTGTGTGTGTGTGTGTCCTGCGCGGAGGTCGCCATGGTGACGTGCTGCCCAACTGCGAACGTATTGCTGGATAATTGGACTAACCCACCAACCAACTAGCCCCAAACTAAGCATAGCTTGTACTGTGGCGACTAGTTAACGGATAGACATACTTATATGTACATATATGGATATAAATATCCATGGCGCGGGAACAAATGCTCATATGCTCATCACACAAACATATGCCGCTTACAGGATTCTTACCCGCGACCCCTGGTTTCGTAGCCCGGAGCGCGAACCACTCGACCCATGAGGATGATATGTTAACTGTTGCAGTGCAGGTGAAGAGGTCACTGTTATTGTTATTATTTTCTATCTACTCATTTATTAAAGGGGTTGTTGCAGTGGCGGACTGAGCCCGTCAGAGGCCCGGGGCGGCTAAGCTGAATGAGGCCCCCAGCTTTAAAAAAAAATGGAGTTTTACAAGCTTTTTATTCAGTTCACATTTGTATGTAGTGTTTATGTTTATTTCGTTAATATCTGGCAAGTAAAATTAATTTCAAAGTACCCTCTACAAAGACCGGAATTCCCCCAGCGTATTGGACGGGTTCAGCAAAGTTAATTTCTCTGACCTAAGATTCTCTTTCTTCCTTGTTATGATAAATTGGGACGTGTTATTGATAACCCTCAAAATTCGCCTCCTGTAAGACTAAAACAAAAGCTACGGAATGAGGGTGTAGTTCTGTTGGCTCTCTGCCTCCCCCCCCACCCTTCGCGGATGCAGGCGGGATGTTATCTAGTCATATTAGGTAAGTGGTGAAGTGTTAAGAACATTGGCCTTAGGATGTACGACGACCCTGATAACGAGTAAATTTAAAAGTCTGTATTGCGGATAACATGATAGATCATTGTACGGTACGCCGCATGTCTGTGGTAACGTAACCAGCCTTATCTAACCTCACATTCTATTGTAACGTAGTTCTATGCTAGGCCAGCTCAAGCACGGCGATACCATCGACGTGCGGCAGACTGCTCTTACCTAAATATTCCGTGTTTATGATTTACACACACACACACACACACACACACACACACACACACACACACACACACACACACACACACACACACACACACACACACACACACACACACACACACACACACGCACGCACGCACACACACACACAAATAATTGTGAGTTATTAAAGTCAATTTTGTAGTTGTGCTTCATTAGAAATACCAATAATGTGTTTTTAATGAAGCACTATTGCTATACAATGTTTGAACATATTTTGTTTGTTTCGGAAGAAACATGTTTAATTAGGAGCCGGTAGTCATAATTAATTGTCATTTGGTCAGGATTTATTCCGTTACATTTGATACTCGTACCTTGTGTGAGCAAAGTTTCTGACAACACCTAATGACTGGCTGACGATAAATACGAATAGAGTGGTGCTCCGCGACGTGTGTGCCACCAGGCACTGCACCTGCACGTCCTCATCAGACCTTTTTTTATTTTACTATACGAAGTGGAAAATCCCCATGGATGTCCTCCGCCCTGGGGGGGGGGGGGGGGGGGCGGGGCGAAGGGGTCTGTCGGACTCTTACTGACTACAAACCACCCCGGTGTGCCAACACACATCACGCCGCGCCGGGGTCGCGGGAACGAACGACCCTTCCGCAACCCCCGGCTAGTGCTAACATCACGCGAAAAGCTAGTTGTGCAAGAACGTCACTAAGTAGCGCACTTCTAATTCTTTTGCAATCTTACGGATGGCCGGAACCAACATATTATTCTTCATTTCATTATTTAAAATAAGGGTCAATCTTGAGGAGCTCGTGGCTTAATAAGAACAGCCGCACGGGGCGATCGATGGTTAAGCTATGCTTGCCGGGGTCTGTCTCTGGATGGGTGACCATTTATTATACATCGAGAGTCTTCCGTGCCTAAGAAAGCACGTTGAGCGGTTGGTCCCAGCTGTCATTCGTAGATCTTTGACAGTTGTTACGGGTAGTCAGAAGCCCGAAAGTGTGACAACCAGTCTTACCAAGGGGTATCGTGGTGCCCAGTTACTGGGTTGTAGAGGTCAGATAGGCAGTCGCTCCGTGTAAAATACTGGTATTCAGCTGCATCTGGTAATACAGGAAGCCAACCCCAACATAGTAGCGAAAAGGCATATAATGATGAATGTTGAACAATCATATACTTTTGTCAAATTATCATAAGCGATACCAGTCCACTGTTGGATATAGGGCTTTCGAATTGCACGCCGTTCGACTCTATCCTCAGCTGCTCTCATCCAGTTGCTACCAGCCATCCAGCGCATGTCGGCGCTCCACCTACTTGTAGACAGAGGGTGTCAAAAATAGAAGTGTGTAGTTTGTGTATAATTGAAATAATGATAAAAAAATTAATATTAATATAATGTAAATAATGGTAACTAAAAATGAATGTACCTACTTCAATGATTGTATATAATAATAATTGTAACTTGATTTGCACACCGTTAAAACGGTGAGACATGTAGCACTATGCAATAATACGAACACCTTTTGTAAACATACCTTGTTTCTGGCAAATAAATATTCTATTCTATTCTATTCTATACCTTACGTTTCCCGATGAGCCTGCGCACGCGTCGCCGTCGGCTTGCTTTATGTTGTGCTACCACTCTGTTCCCTGCCGGATCATCCGTTTGTCATACGAATTAAATTAAAATCGTCAGTAACCTGTGGACCGGAACACTGGACGTTGCTCTAAGTTCTACGCTCTCATCATCTTGCTGTGGTGATTGCAGGATTGTGACGTCGTTACATTTAAGCAGCTCGTGATTGCTGTGTATCGGCGGACGCACACACGCACACACACACGCACACACTACACGCACACACACGCACGCCGCTGCCACTCACCGCTCCGAGACAGCATACATAACTACTATAATCCGGTATAACAATAGACACGATCAGGGAAAGGGAACACAGTAATTACATCGCTAGGTGTGCTGCAAGCGGCGCCGCGGCGTGTCATTGTGCAACTTCGACCAGCCAGTAGACATTGGTACCGATTCTTTTGTTCACAAACTAAATTGAAATGAGAGAATTGACATCTCTTTCTGACAGATAGCTCGAGAAAAGGACGGCGACAGTTATGAACTAAGTAAGAGATGTCAAATTTGTTTAGACCTTTTAACTCAACCATGAATTTGGTCTGCCTTTGTAAATTTTATTTGTTTGTAAGTTTCAGTTCAACTAAAATTGACAGCTCGTTATAAGGGTCCGTCCCTTTCTTGTATTATGAGAGATAAAGAGATGAAAGTAATCTGAATTTAGTTCAACTTGTCAACAAGGGAATCGGCACCATTACCATCCTTTCACAGCTGCCAATCTCACGGGAGACACAGCCTTGTAACGCAGGTGATATAGTCAATGCAAGTCTAGACTCTCTTCCCTCCCTCTTTTTTCTTCCCTCGAGGACAGGTGCGAGTGGGAGGGCAATCTGACCTGACCGGGGAGAGATCAAATACAAGACTGACTGCGCTAATTGTAGGCACCGGGCTATCAGTATTGCACGCCAGCAAATCTACTACGAGCTATGAGAATTTCAACACCTTGAATTTCCTCTCGTACCAGCCGGGATTAGAACCCTGGACTTCACCCAACGAGACCGGGAGACAGTTCAACTAGAGCTGGAGCACACATTGGCCAATGTGTGACGGCACGTAACGTGAGCCGCTGGAGTGTGCACTACATCATCAGTGGCTCGGAACATGTGCGCCACGTAACACATGCAACACACTGCCCGCGTCACGTGGTCCTAACTAAACTACTTAAACCATGACATGGAAGTCTGCCTACCCCTTCGAGGAATGCAAACGTCGCTCATCTTCATCTGCGTGACGTTATGTAAATCAAAGTCAAAGACAAATCATTTATTTCAATTAGAACATTAAAAAGACACTTTTAAACGTCAAATTGCCTGTTACTGTCCCACTGCAGGGCAAAGGCCTATTCTCATACAGACAAGGCACGAGCATTAATCACCACGCTTGCTCAAGACGGGTTGGCGATTTCAGACTTATATCAATAATAAGTCCAGGTTTCCTCACGATGTTTTCCTTCACAGACGTCAGTGATGTCCAAGCTAAACTTAGAAAGTCCATATGAATTGAAAAAGTCACATTGGTACTTGCCCAGGTAGTCGTGTTGTGATGGCTCAGTGGTTTACGCCTCGTCTCTTGTGCACGAGGTTATGGGTTCAAATGTTAATAAAATACTAAAATTATTGTAGTTGCCCCTTCCAAAAGGTAGTTTCGTGTGGAGAAGAATGAGTAAAATAACTCCACAAGTTGTTCCCATACTTACAAATATTGCCACCGTAGATTATTGCACATAAAAAGATGTAATAATAAAAATAAAAAAACAAAACAAAGCAACACGCAGTGTGTGAGTACAATAATCAAACGTGTTTAAAATATATTTCATAATAAATAATAGGTCTTTACCTATGAAATTGCCGTTTTGTATGAAAAAATTTAAATGAATTTTTTTCATGTATTTTTTATTTGTATTTTCGAAGTAATCACCCATGCAATCAATGCATCTTTGCCAACGCAGTGGCAGTTTATTGATGCCCTTCTTAAAGAAATCAGCTGGACGGGAGGCAACAAATTCTTCAAAGGCATTTTGTACTGCCTCTCGGGTATTGAATTTTTTTCCCGCCAAGAAGTTATCCAAATTCTGGAAAAAGTAGTAGTCTGTAGGCGCAAGGTCTGGTGAGTAGGGCGGATGACGGAGAGCTTCCAACCCCAGTTCTTGCAACTTGGAGACCGTCTGCTGTGCAGTATGAGGTCGCGCGTTGTCGTGCAGGAGCAGCGGAGACGAGCGATTGACCAATGCTGGTTGGAGATGTGCCAGCTTCTCCATCATTGTGTTCAATTCTTCACAGTACACATCTGCAGTAATGCTCACCCCGTTTGGTAAGAAGCTGTGTTGAATCACACCGGCGCTAGACCACCAAACAGTGACCATCACTTTTCTTGGGGTAAGTTTTCGTTTAGGGCATTGTTTAGGTGCTGAACCAGGATCCAACCAACTTGCTGAGCGCTTGCGGTTATCAAACAGAATCCATTTTTCATCGCAGGTAACAATGCGGTTCAAAATTCCTTCATTTGTGTGTCTGTTGAGCAGTGCAAGGCACGTCTCGACGCGTACTTCGCGCTGGCGATCATTGAGTTCGTGGGGCACCCATTTGTCAAGCTTTTTTACCTTGCCAATTTGACGCAAATGGACCAATATTGTTTTGACGCTAACGTCGAAAGCTGCTGCTAATTCAGCCGTAGATTGTGTATCATCAGCTTCCACAATCGCCTTTAATTCGTCATTGTCGACCAAAGTCTTCGGACGACCGCGAAGTTCATTTTTCAGGTCGAAATTTCCAGAACGGAAGCCAGCAAACCAATAACAGGTAGTGCGTTGGTTTGTAGTGTTAGCTCCGTAAACGTCGTTGATGTTGCGTGCCGCTTGTGCCGCGTTGCTGCCACGACGGTACTCATATTCCATAATTACTCGAATTTACATATACACCTAATAATAGATATAATATAAGGTTTTATTTGAGAAGAAAATAAGAAAATATTCAAAAACGCACAATTCTCCAGGCGTCTTAGTTCATGTAATACACGACGCGTGCAGAACAGTAGTTCATGTTACTTAGGCGCAGTGAAGGTAGTAAGTAATTAGATTACATCTGGCCTATATCGTGGGCATGTGCCAGTGCTGGCCGCCAGTACAGCGGGCTAGTGACGGACGACCTGACTTAACTGATCTTACTACTACTACTTTTTTCTTTTTTTTTTGTACATTGCCTCATACTAGGAATGTCTCCTGTATCGTTGGTCACAAACATTCAAACTCACATTCACAAACAGTTAGACCCGGAACAACTACCTGTAGGCCATACAAAAATTTGTTCCATGCGGGAAGTGAACCCACAACACGCGGCGCAACAGTCAATTGCTACCACAGCCACTGCGCCAACCGTGCGAAAAAAAAAGAAAACGGAAAATGCATTATTTTAGTATCCCGAATGGTCCCACTGCTGGGCGAGGCGCGGGCGAGGGCCTCTCTGCATACCTTCCACCTGTCATGTTTCCGCGCTACTTCCTCCAATCCTTGAAAGGTCATACAGGTGGACCCGCCATTTCCGGCGTGGTCGTACGCTACTTTAATGAACATCCTGTATCTGCCAAGTTTTTTCAATCTGTAATTGACCCACATTGCTACTGTACTTAATTTCCAGCACAATGAAGCCGACCGTGTCCCCGTGGGCGTGGGTGTCGTCGTGGGACCGGCGCGCGCGCACCCGCGCGGCTGGCGATTACGCGCACTCGCGCGACCGTGCGGCGCAGCGCGCGCGCGATCACGACAAGTACTCCTACTACGGGATTAGTAAGGACAGCAGGCACTTCATCAGGTACTGACATGTACCTACTAGCTTACTTCGAGTCCCTCTCGATGTCCTCGCATCTGTTGTGGATGACAGACTTCGACAGAGCTCAGCTCTACTCAATATGAATAATGTAGCAACATAATTTAGCACAACAGGATTAATTAACTCAGAGAAGAGACGAACTTTTCAGACTGGACCCCCTCGCGAAGGGCCTGCTGCTGAACAGGAAGTGGGTGCCCACCATCGCGCCCGTCACGTGGCGCATAGACTACTTCCCCGAACCGGATCCCTGGGCCGAGATCAAGGTATCGTCTTCGACACCCAGTGCGCAAGGCTCATGGTGGAACCAATGCAATGGTTGCACTGTGTTACTACATCTGGCCTGTTTTATCATCAGATCCGTCTGGTCAGACTGAAACCTATGTGTGGTTGCTCACAATCACTATGTCGTGCATGTACACGCTGTACTCAGTGTACACGCTGTACTTGCTGTACTCGCTTTACACGCTGCACATGCCGTTCGCGCATCTGATCAGACTGCATCGTGAGACTGGAGGAACATAACATCCCGATCGCAAGCTCAATCCAGGTATATTATCATCAGAGCATCCAAAGCTACCGGCCGTACGTGCCGCCAGGCGATGCTGCGCCCCCCCCCGCCACCCCCGCGGGGGCGCACGGCTGGACGAGCGCGGCCCGCGGCTGGGCGTGCGGGACCGTGGCCCTGGCGCTGCTGGTGCTGCTCGTGCGGGCCGCAGAGAACTGTCTCCACAAGAGACTGTTTCGTTCTATCTATGCGCACACAAGTGAGTGGGAGTTGCTTTCACTTGATTTCTATTGTTATGGTAGCAATGTGTTTGGCCGTTGAGTCAAGCTACAAAGATAAAATGACTAATTTTCTTAAAGGATTTGCATTCCATAGTACGAGCAAAATTTTATAAATGCTAACCGGATATTCTGGACCCATCATGAAACTATATTGAACATGTTTGATTGATGTAGGCTTAGAACTTGAAGACGATGAAATAGATTATAAATGGCTCTCACAAAATGTCAGCAGCCCAACTCCACAGTAAAAGGCCATACGACATTATGATGTGAAAGTAGCTTAAATATAGCCATCGAGCGGTTTCTAAATCTGTTAACTATCTTATCCTTCTAACCCCGCAGGAGACTTTAGATACATGGGCTCCCCATTGTAATTTCTCATCTAGTGGAATTGAGAAACCGTTTCCATGATTAGAGACACACGTTTACTTGTCACAGGAGACATGACAATGTCTAGCCCTGATTGGTAGAACCCACTGGTAGTTAGAGGAGGCACGTGGTACTTGGCCTAATGTTAGCACTTGTGTACTCAGATGTTGGAGCGGGACAGCTGCAGCAAAACCAGATGAGACCGGGGCATTACCGGCTGCAAGGAGGTTGGTCACTTATTTATTCTATATACATTTCCATTCAGTTAGAAAACTGTCATTCATTTAGATAATTGATAAAGCTATTAAAACGAAGGAGTTTTTAACATAATACTTTTTAGGGGAGGAAATAGTAGTAAAGGAATAAGCAAGGCAGAGAGCACGAGGATTTATTGATTTACATAGAGCCGCGGGTCACACGGGGTGTGAGGGATGCACTAACTCATACCATGAACTCAGGACATGAGACTGCATCCCCCAGCGTTGAAATTAGTCGTCGACTATTTTCTCATTTTTACGTCCTTTTCTGATGTGGCTTTTACTAAAACCAGTAAAAAATCATCATTTCTGTCTAAACTAATGAAATTTTCAATTAAAATGTTTCTTATTGAAAATCTAAGTAGTCATCTTATATATATAAATCTCGTGTCACAATGTTTGTCCTCAATGGACTCCTAAACCACTTAACTGATTATAATAAAATTCGCACACCATGTGCAGTTCGATCCAACTTGAGAGATAGGATAGTTTTTATTTCGATTTTTGACCTTAATATTTTTTTAATTGCAAATTAAACGTTTTCCTCTAATAAGTTCCATATATTTCTAACAGATGGCAGTGTAACTCAACTTTTGAGGCGGGACGAAGTTCGCTGGGACAGCTAGTATCTTATATATAAAATTCTCAAGTCACGGTGTTTTATTAAAGTTCTCCGAAACGGCTCGACCGATTTTCGTGAAATTTTGTGTGCGTATCGGTTAGGTCTGCGAATCGGACTACATCTATTTTTCATCCACCTAAATATTAAGGGTGGTCCACCCCAAACATTTTATATGGCAAAACAACGTTTGCTGGGTCAGCTAGTCTTATATAAAAGTAAAACTTCGTCGTCACATTTCAACGTTCTGGGGTCCAGAACCATGTAGTGACCTCAAGGTGTCAGGTGGTGTGTCGACGTCCCCTCACCCTGTATAGTTTTATCCAAACTCCTAGAAGCCGCAGAGCCAAGTCGTGAACTCAGTTCAATGAATTCTTTATTTCTGTAGTGTATGTGTGACTAAAGCCACACAAGTTGTGGCTTTAGTCACACATTGTTACATTTTCATCATGAATTTATTTGTTTTTGTTTTCCAGTCAGGAGACAGGAGTCGGATGAATGGTCCACGCCTAATGTAACGGCAACCAGTCGTAAGTATTTGCAATATATTGAAAACTTACGTTCAAGCAAAACACACCCGAAGCGGATCTTAATGATTATGTAACAAATATTATTATTATAGTGTAGAGGAAAATCAAAGTTACCGTTACGTAAGTATACTGGATTAGAACTAGGGAATGCAATTTTGCAAGATTGGGGCTCAGGCGAGATCTCGCGAGTTTATGAATAAAAATACCGCGAGATCTCGACTTCCAAATTCGACATCAATATTAAAATAAAAAATACTTTGGGGTTTTACAAGTATTTCGGGTCGGCACTTATAAGTATATACCTAGTGTAGATACCTGCTCGCATAAATACGCACCTTCTCTAAACTGAAGTGTTTTTTTTTTTATAAAAATCTCATTGGGTTAGATAATAATCATGAGTTTTACACATAAAAGATCAGAAATAAACGTAAGATAAGAAAAATGCCAGGAAACATTTCATATGTCCTCATTGTTTCCCTCAAATAAAGATTAACGAGTAGATTTTAATGTTTTACGTATATTCAAATTTCAGTGCAACTTCAGCATCGAGACTTCGACGCTGGTTCCGTGACTCGCCTGGAAGACATCGAAGGGCTCGCCGAGCTCGGCCAGCACAACAACGACATGCCGCCGCCGTACTCCGAGTGCGCGCGCTCCAGCATCCAAAGCATCGACAAGTTCGTCGGCGAGGAGCTCCCGCCTCCCTACTCCGACTGCTCCGTGTCCTTCACTAACGCTAAAGATGAAGAGCCAGAAGTACACATACGGCAACATCCCGCTCGACATGAGCGAGCGCATTCTAGTACTGACATTGATAACGTTCAAAATGATCTGATTGAAAACGGACTCAGAGCAGAGGCCGTCGCGACCAACGGTAATATCGAGCCTGAGGACGTCACTCCGGGGGTGAAAACGGAATTAGTATTTGACAACGGTAGGGTAGTAGAGAGGCGGAACTTAGATCTGAATAGTAATAATAGTGAGACAGAAGGAGCCGGCAACGCTAATGTACTAGAGCAGACTCCTAGAGATGTAGCCTGTAATGATAGAGTTGTGTATGTTGATGAAACCGCACCAGACAACACACCGCCTGGTGGAGCGTTACCCGCGTAGTATGACGGAGAGGTAGACAGTGGGAGAGAGCGCGATACTGAATGAGAGCCGATTGAGTTGAATGATAGACTGTAATTATTTTTGTATAATAATGTAAAAGTCAATAAGTACTCAATAGTATTTGTGAGATAGAATTAACGGAGACCGACATTACTTTTCAGTATGATGTGAATTTAGAAAACGCTCAAACGAGTGATAGTGGGTATAAGTTTGACAATTAGATTAGATTGTAAAATTCTATGAAGATCTCGACAAGTTTTAATGTATATACGTCTGTGTCATAAACAGTATCTAGTTACAACATAATGTAGTGGTAGTCTTTGATCTAACTGTGACGGCAGAATTCTCAGTACTTTCAACTACTTACCCCTTTTTGGAGATTCATTATAGTTAGTGGACTTGGAATAAACTTTGCTGAGTTACCTTCTGCTACGAAATTATTTTCTGTGGTGACGATAAAGTAGAAAATACCTTGTGAATGAAAATCGTATACAACTGTTGCTGCTCATGTTTGTATAGTTATTTAATGAGGACAGTTCCGTAACGTCACAAGAAACACATCTATAGAATACGTTTGCAATTACTTTCACAAATTATGTTAAATTAGCTGAATTTTCCTTCTTCATTTCTATTTCAGAATCCTGTATTGTTTGTAACGTTTGCACCTATTCTATTATTATCAATTACATTTTGGCCGCATGGTGAACACGTACGTACGTACATAAGTGTTTGCTTACCAAATATACCTGAACCGTAGATTAGCTGTAAGATATTTTGTAATTTTGTAGTTTCGCGAGGCAGAAGTCAGCACACTGACCGTAGTGACGATGTAGCCATCACACACCACGTTGTAACATGTTCCTAGTACGTAGGCTCCAAATCAATTGCAATTCTAAATACATTCTGTTTATCTTACACTTTATTCGTTTTATTGGTGCTTGTGTTCTTTGACACGAGCAGAGCCTTTAACTTTCTCATGACATATTGCCCCAAACAGCATAATTATCATGAGCATATTGCACGCCTCATAAGCGAAGCGTTGAGGTGATGCTCTACTGCCGATATATGAAAGTCAAGGACTTTTCGAAACTAAAAATGACTGTGTTTTTCTCACAATTCACTTATTGGATAATATCATACATATATCAAGAAAAAACATTCGTATAAACATATTTGATATTTTTAAAAAGCAATTATTTTGTATAAAGTAAAAAAAAAAAAATACAAAAATGTTCGAGGACGTCCCGATGTCTGTCCGTATGGGTCTGGCACTCTCACGACCGTTTAAACGTATGTATCGAAGATTTTTTTTTCAAAGCTTCATAATCACAGCGCGCTGTTTGCTATTGAAAATCTCTGGGTAGGTAATTCGTTGTCGTTTAATTACAGTTACACAGTGAGGGATAATTTTAGTGAAAAATGACATTATGAGGCGTGCACTTTTGGATTTTCAAAATTATTATTAATTGCTATTCGAGGTTTTTCCCTAATGACAACTTCATGTGGATATCATTGACGAAGTTCCTTGTGATGTGTCCGGCATCAAAGCAAGCCGAGCTAGAAAGCTCTTAATGAAGCCATTTTTTGTACAAGAAACACTATCTCTTAAATTATTTGTCCATAGAACTAAACTTTGAAATTACTCGAACTGTGTTGTTGTCTACTTAATACTGTCGGTCGGTTAATCGGTTAATAATCGGTTAATCGATTCTGTTTCTATCTGTGGAGGCTTGCTTTTAGTTAGTTATGTGTCTTTGTTACTATTATGTGAGTAGTCTGTAAGCCTTCTTGAAATGAGAAAAATAAATAAATATTCATGCAATTAAAGAAATCGCATAAATAAGTAAATCCTACCTGGCATAATATAAAAGAGTCGAGAGCCCCTCAATGTAATATGCTGAGCCAGTTTCTATTTATACTCTATATAAACGATTTCGCCTAGTTTTTTTTTTATAACGCTGGACAATCTACACAGCATCATCTAGCCCCAAGCTAAGCAGAGCTTGTGTAATGGGTACTAGATGACTGATATACAATACATTACATAGATAGATATTTTTTATTATACTTTGTAGATCGTACAAACATTTGTAACAAGGCGGGAATCGAACCCGCAACCTCCTGCGTCGGTCGTCTAGTTATAATTATGGCCACTGTGGGTACTTTAAAAACATTTAGGCCAAAAATGCTTTTAAAAGATGAAACAAAACAATCAAGCATTATCTTAAAAATCCATTCGAATATTTGCAATTACAACAAACAGGAAACAATAACAAACATACTCGCCACTATATATGATACACATGATACAATTCATAGAAATTATAAGGACATAGTTGAAGCAGGGGTTCTCAGAAGCCACAAACTCTGACAAGCACTCTTTTACCAAGGAGGTTTGTATTGTGGATGTCAGATAGGCAGGAGCTCCATAGACTAGAAGCCGACCCTAACATAGCTGGGAAAAGGTAAGCCAATGAAGATAATGCTCAATAATAAAGTGCAAAGCTTGTTTACTCGTGCAACTGTTTTAAGGAAAATGAGAACATAACTCGACGCCTGCAAACCAAATTCCATCAATGTGTGTAACACCTTCACTGCCAAACAACGAGACACAATAGAAAACATAATATTGTTCGGCGGTCGTTTGGCGTTCAACGTGTTGAGGAAGGAAGGAAGGAAAATAGTCAATTGTCAATTGAACAGTTGTCATTATTGGAGAACTATTTAATGTATGTATTTAGAAAGATTGTAAAGTCAGTTGTGCGCAGTCGTCGCCTTGTAAAGTCGCGAATTAATAATGAGTGTGAGTGCCCGCACTACTAGATCTAGTGTCACAAGAGCACACAACGTCGACCCTGGAGTGACCTGGCCCGGGAAGCGACGCGCGAAGTAAGTACCCAAACCAAAAGCTTTATCCTATCAACCAATTATTTTTGTTAATCATAGGGGCTCCGCCAAGCTGGGCCTCGTCGAGCGTCGCTTTCCACCTCCCAACTTCTACTTAAATCACTGTTTTTAATCTATACTAACAAAGCACTAATGAAGTGTATGCGATACCAAAATCAATAAAAAAAAAAGTGTCTGTTTGTTTTGGTTAATCTCCGAAACCGCTGTGCCGATTTGAACGGGACTTTCACTGACAGATAGCTGATCTTATAAGGAGTAACTAAGGGTAGGCTACTAAGGCTTAAATAGAAATTAGGGTACCGCGAATAAAAAAGTAAATGGGGTTCCAATGACTCACCACCACGACGGACGTCATTGAGTTAATACGCACGACGACATATCAAGCTATAAATATCCAGTATACATTGACCGAAAAGCCTTTAGTAATATACCTACCGTGAGATGTCATCTTATATTGGAAACGTGTAACAATTCCCACACATTTTCATATTGATATTTTGTTAAGGCGGGATGTGCACGAGTCGCCCGACAACATGGCTGCCATGAGACCGCTGCAGAGGTTCAGAACATGGCACCCGCGGCGCGCCATCAGATCCCCCATTGAAGAGATCCCTACCGACAGACCGCTGGAGAAGCCGGCCGACAACTGGAGCCCCGAGTCCTACTACGTGCCCCCATGGACGTATAACGAAAAGTACTTCGACGACTTTTACAAGGCAAATCATTTCGATTTTGTCAAGGATTATAATGTGCCACCATACGAGACGCTCAAGGTACAGTAAACCCCACTAAAATGAACTCAAGTAATCAGAGTAACTTAGTATTAGAGCACGCTAAACCCTTATGGAAGGAACATCGACGCACAACCTAATGCCACGAGTTCAGGACATGGTCCGTATGTTCCGTCAGTCAGTCAGTCAGTCTGTCGTTTTTCTCAATTTTACATTTTGTCTCATGTTCTTTTACTTGAAACTTTAAAAACGCTGAGAAACTCATCATTTCTTTAACTAACTGAATGACATTTTTAATTAAGAAGTAAACAGATTTTTTTCATTAAAAATCTTATTGGGTTTTACAGAAATCATCCATTTTCACAGTTTAAAGTTAAGTTAAAAACATTACAAACAAAAGGAAAGAGCTGTGAATTGAGCACTGCCTACCGATGACCTGTTTCAAGTAGAGGATAATTTCTCCGAGTTTTATGACAGGGGTTCCACAAGGCTTTGTTATGAGCCCTGTTCTCTGCACTATCTTAACAACAAAATCAAAATCAAAATCAAAATTCATTTATTCAAATTAGGCTGAGAATCAGCACTTTTTGAACGTCAAAGACGTTTACATAAGACAGTCCCCCAAAACGCCCACCCTTCACCACTTCCTAGTGTTCCTGCTGGGAAGAAGAAGTGGAGGAACAAACTCCCCAGCAACACGTCTGTCTGATAGGTTTGAAGAACCTGAAGCTATACAACACATTATGTCAAAAATAATAATTATGTCAATCATCTTTATACGTCATTCAATTAAATAATTTGCTACATGTTAGCTAGCACACACCAATATGCCAAAATAAATAAATAAAAAGTTATATATACCAAAATCGACAATTAACTCAAGCAAAGCCTGCTAAACTGAATACATAAAAAGCCTCCAAGGCAGTCCAAGGGCGTGCCCGCTGACATGTGCAATGCTGAATTATATCAATACAACTCATTCATACAATGTAATGAGAGGATCATGTCAATAACTACAACAGATATACCACACATCCCAAATGTAACAATTGCTACTGTTGCCGATGACTGTGCCATTATAACTAGCAACAAACATCTCATAGAAGCCTTTAAATAGGTGCAAGGGGCACTAGACTTAATAGAAAGCTTGAAAAGTGGAGAATTGTAAGCGACGTTCGCAGCAAGGGAATGTGACTGCCCTGCGGTAAACTAACGTCTTGCCACAGAAGGAGGCTGTGAAGTATTCCAGGTTCTGTAGCCACAGTTTGGACAAGTGAAGACATGAGCGGGTGAAGGATGCGACATTCTATTTTCGAGAAAATTGAGTTCTAATCGAATATCGAATTATCTATGAAGGGATTATTTGAATTTTCAGATTGAAGTTCCAGACCCGATTATGCCGGAAACTCTCGACACGTCCTCTTACAGCAGTTACAGCAGTTACAGCAGCAACTTCGGCTTGTTCGGCGCTGTGGCGCTCATCATGCTGGCGGCAGCTAAGGTTGCACGAAACAAGTGGAACCAAACAGGTATGTTGGAGTCAGGGGCCACTGTTGCTCTCAATAAGGATGCAATATTATAATGTATTTAACGTTAGTGAGCCTTTGTAATACACAGAATAGAAAAACACTCACGTTCATAACTAGGTATCTAGTTATTTATTTATTAACTCATCATAACTATCATTACAGGGATTTCCTAATTCAATAGTGTGGCCATAATTACAATTTTATTATCCACTATAACATATTGTAAACATTGTGGTTTTTGTGAACTCGCTCAGAGAACAAGTAAAAATATCTATGATGTCTAGCACACGCAAAGTACGAGTTATAGGGGCTTTACTCAGTAGATTGGTCCTACTACTGGGCACCGCCAATAGACGTGGCTGTCGCCTTCGCAATACATAATTGTCGGGCACACACAGGTTTATTTCTTTCAATATACCTGGGTTTGAAGTCTTGCCACGCAATAATTTATAAATACAGGTAGCAAGAGCTAAGTCCCTCCTTGTTTCCAGTTTATTGTATCCCACCATGCCTATAATAAACAAAGTTGGATACATCAAAGAATTCAATGAATGTATACATATAAACATAAACTCACATCTTGCTTCGCAAGGGGGTAGGCAGAAACCACAGAACGCCTCCTTCTGCGATCCTTACGCAGTCCTATGGCTTCGTTTGCGTTCACTCTATTGGCCTATATTAGTGCAGTACGTACCTACTCGTACTACGCACCGGACCGTTTTGAAGAACATCACCAATAATTTTTCATCAAAAATAATTAATGTATTGTGGGATATTTTATAAATATAATATAATATAGTGTTTAGAATATTATATTACAAAAAACTTTTAGTCCATTAAAAAAGTTTTTTATTAAAAAAATAAAAACAGAATTTCGTTTACTTCGAGGACAGATTTTTCCAGCTCTTTTGATTTAATAACCAAACTACTGAACCGATTTCCATGAAATTTGAAATAAGAACTCTAGAAATGACATGCCAAACAAAATAAGAATCATAAAAATCAGTTCAAAATACATACAGAAGAACATAGAACCTCCTCATTGTGTGAAGTCGGTTGGTAAAGTAATAGCAGCGCGCGGAGCTCGACATGTTCCCTTCGGACTCTGACATGTCCTCCACCCCCTTGACAGCTTAGTTATAGATAAATAAATAAAACAAAAACATTTATTTCAGAATCAAATTCCATATTTTGTTAGTAACAGTATAAAATGCCTTCTATCTAGAGTTAGTAAATAAACTAATCTAACGGGTAATTATATAAATTGAAAATAAGTACTCCCGCTAGAGACTATCCCATCCCAGTCTACTTCACTGCATGCAGTCAAGTCCAGCGTCCTAGAATCGGAGAGTCCCACACTCCCAGCGGTCTGCCAACGTGCTCAGAATAGTGTTGCGGCTGGCGCGACACCGATATAATAATGATGCGCATCTCTTGCGCATGACGGTTGAAAAGCTGTCAACATTCGCGTCGGCAAACATAGCGGACGCGCTACAAAAAAGCGGCAGCTCCAGCATTTATGGAAATATAATAAAAATAGCCTATAATAAATAAATAATAAAAAATATTGCTGGACAATCCACACAGCATCATTTAGCCCCAATCTAAGCAGAGCTTGAGAGTTATGGGTACTGGATGACTGATATACTTAATCATTACATTACATAGATAGATATTTTTTATTATACATAGCAAATACCCAGAACACCTGGGACAAATCTTTGTAGATCCGACAAACATTTGTCCCAAGACGGGAATCGAACCTTTGCCTGCTGTGCCACATAGGTCGTCAAAAAATAACACTCTAGAATAATGTAGCTTTCTAGTAGTAAAAAATGTTCATAAAATAAAAACTACTCGTACTTGGCCAAACTATGTTAAATTCGTACGGGACCAAATGGCAACTATAACGCAGGTAGAAGAATCATGTTTATCGGATCATAAACCTCAGCGTAATCGGTGTACTAGTATTGTTTTATGTATATACATACATAAAACAACACCAATCGAATTGAGAACCTCCTTCTTTTTGAAGTCGGTTAATTAATAACATATGTTCAGTCCAAGATTTCCGAGCTGATAAGTCATGAAAAAATGCAGAATGTACTTGGAAACGCTAACAAGATGTAACACCAGATTTTTGTACTTACCTACATTTAATGCAAATAAATATATGTGTTGTATTGTTCTGTATTGCAGGAGCAACAGTAGGCGCGGGCGCAGCTCAACCAGACCTACCGACAGCTATGACCACTTTCGGGCAAGCCGGTTTGTTCCCCTGATTATTTTTAAATGATTGAGTAAGCTTCAACAATGAGTACATTATTACTTAACAGATAGTGCGTTCCATTACTTTTTCATTTCATTGATTCATTCATAATTTAACATCGTGTCTGAATGTTTTACAAAAAAGATATAATAAAGATACATAAATGAATAAATATTGCTGGACAATCCACACAGCATCATCTAAATCCAAGCTAAGCAGAGCTTGTGTTATGGGTACTAGATGACTGATATACTTAATACAATACATTACATATGAATGCATCAGATGCACGGATTGTTCCGCTATGTTCACCCGGGTGGCCCCCAGCCCCCAGCCCCCAGCCCGGGTGGTATCCTGGTGATGTTATGTGAACAGTGTCTTGTGGTGATTTGACGTAGATAATTGGTGTAAGGGGGCAAGAATTTTTTTCATTACACATCAACGTACATGTATAAAGCTTTGAAAAAGACGAATATAATGTTAATTAGAGGCTAGGACACGAACCAGAAGAAATACAAAGACCCGGCCAGGAGCGTGTCGGGCCACGCGCACTGATCCCTGCATAGGAAAAGAAAATAATGTACACACAGTCGAACATAGTACCTACCTCCTTTTTAAAGGGGATTACAAATTGTTTTTTTACCCACCGACCTCTCCCACGACATCGCAAATCAAGGGATAGACGACGTAAAAAAAGCATTCCCACTATACGTGAAGGGGAGGAACCCTTAAAAACATGGTTGTCGTCGTGATTCAATCTATATGTATATGTATATGCCAAATTATAGCTTTTTAGTACTCAGAGGCTTTGAGCTAAGCCGCGGACAGACTTCCGGACGGGCGATCGGACGAGCATTGCGAAACTATAAGGGAACCCTAAATATTGTAGTTAGTGTTCATTTCAAGTAAATGCTAACTATGTAAATACATATATAAAATAAGTAAAAATAAATTGATGTATGAAATCCTAAATTATATCAAGGCGGCGAAACATTCATCCTTATCGCTGGCGATTGGTAAAGTGCCCAAAAGACTGGTGGCATTGCCACGTTGAATGGCAATGCTGATTAAAAAAGCGGGCCCTGGTCACTTGAATACTCGGCCAACCGCTTGGCGATGTCTCGGAATATGTTGTATACTTTGAGGCACGCTGAAATTATTACTGCATATTAATTATGAAATAATTACTGACTGCCTAAAGTAATTAGAAAATATTAATCTCTACTTTGGTCATTTAAGGGTTGGAATCAACCCTCAAATTGGAAATGGCCCCACTTCCCGTTAGCCAAGTCTGCGGTATTGTACCTAGGTATCCTAGGAGAAGTATTGATCTAGTTCCCAGCTCGCCTCCATACCCACCCGTAACGTCAAGCCAAGCTAGTACTTCTAATTACCTACCTAGTCATTACTGCCTCGCTGCTCTAGTGGTCGCGAGTGCTACTGCTGAACACGAGGTACTGGGTTCGATTCCCAGGTCGGACGAAGCGTCATTGTGTTTTTCCATCTGGAATTTTCGAGTAGTAGTCCGGAGTCTGGATTTGTGCCCGATGGCAATAGGCGCGCCCCCTTTTGCTTGACTAACTCTGCCTAACCCTTCGGGAATTATAGGCGCGATGTTATAAAATGACTTGTAAATATTATATAATGTTATGCAATAATATAAATAACTGCGTTGATACTGCCGCCATGACTAAGTGACAGGAAAACCATCATATTAATACCTAGGGAACAAATAAACTAATTTTCATAATTACATACTATAATTAGACATTTGCAGAAGTATCATGTTGTCCATAGTTTAATACCATTGTATTGATTGCTGTACACTACTGTACAGGTAGTTAAGTTAATGAGGGTGTAATATACTTACTGACTGACTGCTGTCACTCACTGTAGTTTAGCGTTTTACGGCACAGTTGGCGCAGTGGTTGAGCAATTGACTGCTGCGATGCGTGTCGCGGGTTTTATTCCCGCACGCAAGAAAAATTTGCATGATCTACAGGTAGTTGTTCCGGGTCTGGCTGTTTGTGTATGTGAGTTTTAACGTTTGTAAACGCACCCACGATACAGTGAAATTCCTAGTGTGGGGCAACGTTTTAAAATAACAGAAAACATATCGTATGTATCACACATGTGTAAAGTTTTTGACCGAATTAACACAAATATGTACCTACTATCGCTCGCGACTGCAGGTACACATGCGCACACACCTGGCGGCCGACACGCCAGTGCTCCCGTTTTATTCGTATGATCCCTCACACCTCATCTCACACAACCACTCAGCGTCTCATAAATCTTCCTCTCAGCTTCCGTCACCCAACATTAACAATTCCCCACTTTCTTCAGTCACATGCATTTCATCACAACAAACTTGTTGCTGGGGAGTTTGTTCCGCCACTTCTTCTTCCCAGCAAAAACACTAGGAAGTGGTGAAGGGTGGGCGTTTTGGGGGACTGTCTTTTGTAAACGTTTTGACGTTCAACAAGTGCTGATTCTCAGCCTAATTTGAATAAATGAATTTTGATTTTGTTTTTGAAACGACTCGCCGGGCGCCACTTCCAAACTTCCCATGATTATACTCATTTGTTATTACTGTATCACTTCTAGTCACTCGATCTAGCTTGTCATTCAATCTCCTATCATTATGTATTCTATTTCGCTGATTTATGCTTCCACAGATCCAGGTCCTCTTAACAATGAGCTGCCGCCGTCGTACTCCGAGTGCTCGCCGTCCACCGCCGAGCAACAAGCCAGCGAAGATCCGCCGCCGTATGACAACGCGTTCGGCTCTGTCGAGTGCGGCGCCATGACGACCAGTTCTGATGACACTGAGGACGTGTCTCCGGGCGAGCAAACAGAATTAGTATTTGATAACGGTAGGGTAGTAGAGAGGCGGAGCTTAGATCTCAATAGTAATAATCATGACACTGGAGGAGCCGGCGATGCAGACTTTAGAGACAGTATTGTGTATATTGATGAAACGCCCAAAGCAGTGATTGTGGGTATAAGTTATGATATTTAGATAAGATTGTAAAGTTTTATAAAGTATGATTAAAGATACGCTTATATGTTTTACAAAAAAAAATACTCAAAAAAATATCTATAAGTATATACGTAGAGATACACTTTTTTTTTTATTGATTTATCAAAACCAGTCATTGTATATTCTTCTAGGTAATAAACATATAGGATAGGTATCTTATTATACTAACTGATAGGAGTTCGTTCACCGTCACATGCACCGTAGACTGATTGTATATGTACTGTGGAGTCCCCGACAGTCAGCACAATTGTCTTCAAATAAAATAAGTACACTCCTCACTAATATTTCGTTTCATTGGATCTTAACGTTAAGCTTATGATCTCGGTTGTCATTAACAGATGTTTGACATTCGTCGTTATGGGTAGAAGAAGTCCAGAACACACACACGCCTCGCTAAGAGGTGTCGTGTTACCCAGTAACTGGGATTAGAAGCCAGATAGGCAGCTGCATCTGGTTAATCTGGAAGCCGAACCCAACATACATACATTGGGTCAAGTCTAGGCAGATGAAGATAGTTGTTTACATCAGCAACAGCTCCTAGTTGTTCGCGGGTATCTTGTTATCAAAATAAGATGCTTACTTTACTTTTACGCAAAATGCGCGCAGAATCGTGCAGTTGCGTAAATCGGCCCGGCAAACAATACAATACTAATGCTACTTAGGGAGCATATTAAAGACATTCAAATTACTTCCATTGAGGTAGCGGTCAAGATATTTTATTTTAAACGTGGGCAACATTGCAGCTTTAATGCGGGAAATTACCGGTTGTAGATGACCGACGTTTTCCCCAACTATCAAGAATCCTTCAGTAGTTGTCATAATGATGTAATGATATAATAACATGGTGACTACGTCAATGGCCATCAGACGGCAGATAATTTATATGGATCTTAGTAATCACAAATGCCTGCAATCTCTTGCATGCTACGCAAGGCTAGAGGAGACCAGGGCGCTCACATTTCTTCAGCTATGATTAGCTAAGTCCCATATGTTACACTAGCTGGAAAGAGCCTATTGCCGTCCAGATATAAATCCAGGCATAAAGCTACTATTTCTTATTCCTGAAGGGAAACCCAATAACACTTTGGCGCGTGTGGGAAGACACGCGGATAAGGAAGGAAAATGATGTTATTGCAATTACTAACTATAAACTAGGAACACATAATGCTCTTGTGATACAATATAAATAAATACAGGTGAATTATGCATTACTAGTTAGTTGTGTGTAGCTACTGCCTTGTAAAGTCACCATTAATTACTATTCAGACAATCAGACTCAGAATCATTTATTTGTTAAACATAGGCATCAACATTAAGGACCTTACACACCTCTCTCTTCTTGGATCTTATCTTGGAGTATTGTGCATAGATACCCCTCAGTACTATCACTGGAGGGAGGGACCATCGCGATAACACCGGCGGACCAAGTAAGTATGGCAAGGAAGTCGCAAGACAGTTTTAGATTAAGGGATGATCGTAGCTGTGCCTTACTCTAGTGGCTGCTGAATGTGGGATCTTGGGTTCGATTTCCCTGGTTGGGCAACTCTCGGTGGCAGCCCAGAGTTTTTAAATTGATGGTGTGGTGACCCCCGTTCCCCAGTGGCAAGTATAGCCGTTGGTCCAGCGCCTCATCTCTCTCCGCCCGTGTCGGTGTACCGCTGCTGTAGTGTATCTGTATCAGCGCACACAGGTCTTTGTGCACCAAACTCTCTTCTCATCATCACTTCACACATATTCTGTTTACTTGGCTAATCTCCGCAGAGCTTGTCCGCTGTGATCAGAATCCGTACGGGAGATTAAAAAATATTAAGTGTAAAATGCTTACTTGACAATCCTAATTAGTAAAGCGTCGGTTAGAAATATTGTAATTAGTGGAGATGTTGCCACAACAGCTGCCATAAATAATACTTTTTTTTAAGGATTGAAGTCGACTTGTGGCCTGACTTGGAAACGCGATCGCTGAACATGGATCCTCCTACAAGGCCGCTCTACAGTAGTTCTACTGTAAAACCGATGCACGAAGCGTCTTCTATGAGCCCGTTCGACCTGAGTTCTACTGTGAGCCCACTGCACAAGGGGTCTATAAGACCTTTGTTTGGCGACTTGCCCCCGCCTGGGTCATTCAACGACATTGACTGGGGCTACAGCGGGCCTGTGAAATTTGACTTCAAGGTATTTGTCAATATTACACTTGGCGAGATTATCAGTAATTTAGTGCGAGCTTTAAGATTTTTACAGCAACAAGAAAGTATTTTATATAGTTATTTATCCTGCAATATTTTTTATATTAAATAGAGGGTCGTATAAAATTAATTGGAGAAGCTTCACAGACGTGATGGGTATCCGTGTCTTATTAAACCAAAATGAGGATGTAGACTATTTCTCATTAGTTGGCGCGTCCTAACTTAACGTCGTAACCCTGTGTAACTTGGTGCACATCCTTTAGTTTGCTACTCGAGTAAGTGCGTCTGGTCTCACAGATGATAGGCTTTTTTTATGTCATTCTTCAGATGAGTAGCTGACGTCTGCATGTAGGCATACCTACAGGCGTCAGTTACCCATCTCAACAATGACAATTTCAAGGTACCACCTTCGTTTGTTTACTGCATTATCTGTGGCCTTACTTTATAACATTATAGAATATAGACAAACTCGACGGAGCAGGAAACTCATATTTTAAGAGTGCATAATTTGAATTCGCAGCCGTATATACCGCCGACTCCACGACATCGGAACACGGGTGCCATCGTGCTGAGGTGCATTCTGGGTATCGTGGGATGCCTCATATTCCTCTTTATAATAGCGCACGTCAGGAAGGGATCACGGAATCGTAGAGGTACGTTGGAGGGAGTTCTTATAGCCTTTATTCATTTTAGATAGCAATACATATATATTCAGTCGCTATTAAGCCTTTGTAATCATAAATAATGCCTCAGAGAAAAGACTGCAATTACAAATGTGGATAATATGATAAATATGGAAATAGTTTCTCCATTCGCTGTGACAGGTAGCGAATGAGTGGGTATCAGTTGTGATTCATTTGTTTATGTACAACTCAACTTATTTATAGCCATTTTGATGACGTCATGCTAACAGCGTTAATATCGAGGAAACTGCGCCTAGAACCATGCACCAGCAAAGTTATGGCGCGGATGTATACTTGTGTCGCTGTATCGTGGTGGTGATCGGTGCTCCAGTAGACTGGCTGTCCAACGTCTGTGGAACGGAGAAACGGAGACATTGTAACCGTTACGTTTGACGACACGGTTGGCGCAGTGGTTGAGCAGTCATCCACTGCGCCGCGTGTCGTGGGTTCGATTCCCGCCAAATATTTGTATAGCCAACAGGTAGTTGTTCCGGGTCTGGCTGTTCTTTTATGTGACTTTAAATGTTTGTAAACGCACCCTCGACACAGGAGAAATTGATAATGTGGGGCAACGTTTAAAAACAAAGAAAATAGGAAAGTTTGGAGGTATGAGGAACAAGGTGTAAAGTTCCTCATCCGCCATAGAAAAGGGAGGATCCTCCGACCAGACGGGTGTCGTGTCTGGTGGGCCACTGCCCGACGGTTGTTGTCGGACTCGTTTATATATTAATCAGTCACGTGGATAACTTTTTAATATCGCGATGTAGGATACGTCGATTTTAGTTCTTACGTGGCGAGATAGATGTCGCTACAAAAGCATAAAATGTCCGCTTCGTTCCAGTTGCCGTTCGGACAGGGATTATTGGTTAAGTAATATTTGTCAGTTCCTCCGCTCCGCTGGACAGGCAGTCTTACAATACGCTTACTATGTGCTCACCACACTGTCTGGTCACACCTCACCTAATGTGAATGCTTCAGGTGCAGGGCGTGTTCGAGCGGCTGCAGCTGTTGTTCAGCGCGACACCCCGCCTGCTGTGAGCCCTGTCAAGAAATCAGGTTAGTCACCCTGTTGCTACCCACTGATCATAACTTATGTACAATGTATCACCACTAAGCAGGTACGCTACTAATCGGTATCTTCTTCTTATATATAAAATTCTCGTGTGATTCTTATGAAATTTTGTGTGCATATCGGGCAAGTCTGAGAATCGGCCAACAACTATTTTTCATACCCCTAAATGATAAGGGTGGTCCACCCCAAACATTTTATATGGCAAAACAACGTTTTCTGGGTCAGCTAGTCTGTTTATATTATTTCAAGTCATCCCTGACTCCTCCTCTCACCTCATCTATCTACTGTTATATTTCGTCCCTCTCTTACTCACTCTCTGCATGTTATGCCAGAACAAACGCCTCGTCTGACGCCACTTTCAAACTTCCTTTAGGTATTAATGCTGATTTCTTACTTTTTCCATAAAAAAAAAAATATATACTTAATATAATTTACGTTACCCCACACTAGAAATTTCTCCTGTATCGTAACATTTTAAACTCACACACGTACGTCATACAAATATTTGTTCTGTGCGGGAATCGAACCCGCGACAAGCAGCGGGCAATCTCTCAGCCACTGCGCCAACTGTGACGTTTTGACCTACACTAACATTCAATCTTCTACTATTCAGTCATCATCATCCTCCTGCCCTTATCCCAATTTATTTGGGGTCCGCACACCATGTTTTCTTCTTCCATACATCTTTATTTTTCACCTCCTTGTTGCCCATATCATCAATCTTCTATCATTCTGTGTTCTATTTAAAAAAAAATGAGTTTGGTTTTCGACGATTAATAAAAACAGTGACGTTTCCGCAGAACCAGGCCCTCCTAACAAGGAATTGCCGCCGCCATACGTGGAATGCGCGTCGTCCGGCACCAATCAAAACATCCGCGAAGATCGTCTGCCACACTCTTACCCTCAACATACCGAAACACATGGAAACAAACAACAACAGAATGTGTTTATTGAAAACGAACGTCGAGCTGGGTGCGGCGCCATGATCACCAGTTCTAATCACTCTGAAGAGGCTCCGGGGATGAAACCGGAATTACTATTTGACAGCGGCAGGGTAGTAGAGACAGGAGGAGCCAGCGATGCTAATGTACAAGAGCAGACTAATAGACATACATACTTTAAAGATAGAGTTGTGTATGTTGATGAAACTGATAATTTAAAAGTAAAAAATCAAAAGTAGATGCACTGAGCATCTACTAAGAACGATGCACTGTTTTCACCAACACTACGCGACACATAATAACAGTATGATGTGAATCAAGAGAATGCCCAAGGGAATTATTGATACTTATTTTGTTTTAAATTACTATGAAGATTGCTAATGTGATTGACAACATTGTGCATAAATGTTTGTCTCTCATAAATCTTAATATATATAAATGACGTGTCATGTTGTTTGTCCGCTATGGACTCCTAAACTACTGAACCTATTTTAATAAAATTTGGCTTACTGTGTGTGCTTTGCTCAAACTTAAAAGATAGGACAGTTTTTATTGCAATTATTGATCTCAATATTTTTTTATTGCAAATTAATTGTTTTCCTATAATTAGTTCCATACATTTATAACAGATGGCAGTGTAACTTTACTTTTGAGGCAGTACGAAGTTCGCCGGGACTGCTAGTAAATATATATTTTATTGTATATTTTATGACTTTGTTTTCTTGTTGCTCCACTTGGGATGAACTAGCGTTGAAAGTTGCTTCATAAGGTCGTTACACCCTATCAGCCTAGCCTTGGCTCAGGCTGCAATCCCGCCGCCCGTGCCAGTGTGTTCAGACGAATTTGGCTCATTCGTATCCTTTATTACACGCTTTATATTAGCTTCACCTGTATGTATGTTTGTAACCGACTCCTTTGGACGCACTTTAAACAGTCAGATTTCATTCAAATTTTGCACACCTGTCAAAGACCGATGACAATGCAAAAATTCGAGAAAAAAAAATAGAAAAAGAAAAAACACGCTTTTATAAAAAATTCAACTAATTTATTTTCTGTTTTTTAGTTGGATTTTCTATAAAAGCGTGTTTTTTTAGTTTTTTTAAACTATAATTTTACATATACTACAATGTAATTGCTTTGTACTGCCAAACCAAGGCTGGTTAAAGACTCACTAACATCAAATCCTATTACAAAAATGGTCACAACGCTGCTCTTGTTATTCCCATGGTGAAACTCTATCGAGCTCTATCGAGGATGTTTACGTCTGGCATCAGGACAACGCCAGCACTTCATATCGCCGCGCGCCTCCATGCCGCTCCGGTGTCACCCTTAACTTTGTAAAGGGAACAAAGCAATCGGTCAAATGTTTACGGAAAATATTATGTTTTTTTTTTTACAAATTAGAATTCTAACGAAACATGCACAGTGTAAATAGTGCATTCATCAACTTCTTATAAACACAGAAGCTTCTCGAAAACTCAACCCAAAGAACTTGTTATTGTTATTGTTCGGCGGGTTCGCATAGTGATGGGCCGTTCGTTTGAAATCGTCAACTAGTTGCAATCGACAACTAGTAGGTAACGTACTAACTAGTTCACGTACCTTTTACCAATGTTTTATTACACGCTACAATGGGCAACGAGTCGATTAGAATTCGTTTGAAATGAAGACCGTCGCTGAATCTACGATGTTATTTTCCACTTAAGAGGGTGCATCCTAAAAGTTGGCAACGTCGTAAATAGCTGTCAAATATTTACCTGTTTCGATTAATTTGGAAATAATACTGTATGGAAATAAGAAATTTGGCTAACCGATTGACTAGAATATTAATAATGAATTGCAATTATAACATTGAATTTGATGTTGTACCCGTTTTAGGTGAAAAAAAGGCATTTGGAAAGTTACCAAATACTTTTTTTACATCTAAAACTAACTATTCGGTGTTACGATATTAATTATTGCAATTCATAATCAATATTCTAGTTCGCTAGTTAGCCACATTTTTTATTTCCATACAGAAATATTATCAAATTAATCAAAACAGCGAAATATTTGACATCTATTTGCGACGTTGCCAACTTTCAGAATAAACCCTCTTAAGTTGAAAATATCATGGATCGTAGTTATTTGGTTTGTAAACGTCGTTGAAGAATGCAACGTGTGATGGATAGACAACGACGGTTGATTCAACTAGCTGCTTGCTTTGACGATACGGTTGGCGTAGTGGCCGAGCGATCGGCTGCTGCGCTGCGTGGTGTGGGTTCGATTTCCGCACGGAACAAATATTTGTATGGCCTACAGGTAGTTGCTCTGGGTCTGGCTCATTGTATGTGAATTTAAATGTTTGTAAACGCACCCACGACACAGAAGAAATTCCTAGTGTGGGGCAACGTTTTTTTTTAAAAAAAAAGAATGAATAAAAAAACAAAAAAAAGCTGGTTGATTCAGCCAGCGCCCATCGCTACTGGGCAGACGCTAGCGGCCGCCGCTGACGTCACGCCGAGCGAGACTTCGAGAGCTTGTAAACAAACAATGTATGTGGCACACACATTAATATACATGTTTTTTTGTTAATCAATGGGCACACAGTATAAATTATCTGTTCCATTCTTACAAAGCTCACCATGCATATTAAACCTTATTTATCGTAAACCAACCATTTTTAACCTTATTTTTAAAGATCTCCGAGTTACTACAAAAAGGTGAGCCTATAATATACGAAAAGTTTCCTTGATTTCTCCAGGATTCCATAATCAGATCCTGACTTGGTGACACTGGGACCTTGAGAGTACACTCTTTCAAACAAAACTAAGATTTTACAAAATCGGTTCGCACCTGGCGGAATAATCGGTAAACATACAAAAACAACAACAAAAATGCTCAGTAGGTAAACATATTTACAAGCTACAATCATCTTTGACGATCGATGTGGCGCGGCGGGCGAAAGTCCGCCTGCGAAGCAAGAGGTTGCGGGTTCGATTTCCGCCTTGGGACAAATGTTTGTACGATCTACAAAGATTTGTTCCGGGTGTTCTGGGTATTTGCTATGTATAATAAAAAATATCTATCTATGTAAGTAATGTATTGTATTAAGTATATCAGTCATCTAGTAGCCATAACATAAGTTCTGCTTAACTTGGGGCTAGATGATGCTGTGTGGATTGTCTATCATTATTAATTTATTAATAATAATCTATTCTAAAGAACATCATACAGTTGTAATGCTATGAAAAACATCAAGCATAAACCAAGAAACAATCCTGAAAAAAAAACAGTCATAAACAACGTTTTAGTGCACGCGCTCGCCAGTGGCGCCACGTGCTCAGGAGAATCCTAACATCTCGCATTCCATTAGCATTGGAAGAAAGAAAACCATGATATACATATTTAATAATGTTATACTGGAGAAGTAGATATGTGCTGAGTATGGTGGCCGAGTTAGTTGTGCCGAGCCGCCGCCTTGGGAAGTCGCGAACTGAACGTTGTGCAAATCTAAGCTAAGAATAGCTCTGGGAGTGCTTCCAGTACTGCGTCCAGTACTCCAGCCACACAATCTCCCGGCGAGACGCGGCGCGAGCGGTGAGTCTATCCAATAGTCTTCACCTATCAATCAATACTATTTTAATGATAAATTACAAAATCAAACTTAGGCTGAGAATCAGCACTTTTTGAGCGTCAAAACGCCCACTCTTCACATTTATTCCTTTAAAAAACACGTCTCGTGTTATAGACGTCACTCAATATATACGTAATAGAACTATGTACATGAGGTCGTCGGTTCCTAGCTGACTCCTCTGAAAAGAAACGCTGAAATAAACTCAGCAGTCTCTTTTGAACCCACTTCAAAAATAGGAGGATTATCTCAATTCGGTTGTACTTTTTTTTGGTTTGTTATCTCCTTCAGAGCTCTGTCAATTATAAACGGATGTGGTTTTTTTTTAATTGAACAGATGCTTCCAGATGAGTCCCGCTTTTAACCGATTTCAAAAAAGGAGGAGAACCTGTTTCCAACTGTATGTATTTTTTTTCTGTTTGTGTTCACCGTTTTGTCGGCCTAGTCTGTCCGACTTATAAAATTATTGTTTTGTTTGAAAAAAGGGGTTGGTCCATTTAAATTTCATTAATTAAATAAATATTATATTCACAATGACATGAATATTGGATATTTAATTCTAATAATTGTGAATGTAACGATCGTGTGGAATATTGTTTTGTAGTTTTGTCTGATAGTTTAAAATCAAATCAAATAAAAATTCATTTATTCAAATTAGGCTGCAATCAGCAAACAGCCGCAATACGCCTACCCTTTGAACACTATGTGCGGTAATGTGCGTCCTGCCCCAATTATCCTTTCATGTAATGTGTGTCGTCGATTCGAGCAACACGATTACCGTTAAATGTGTGCACTGACGTGTACTGGACAGATCCACTCAAACCTTTGTGGTTCTTTCTTCAAAAGACCATCTCAGACACTAACCTGCATGGTCCTCACATGATATACCTTACCAGGATAATGTTGGGGTTAAAAAAATCTCAAACTCCACAAGAATAACAGTATAGTAAGTATAGTTTCGGAAATCAGTGGTTTTACTTGTTCCGTTTGAATAATTCTGCGACCAAAAAGGTTTTAGTTCTCGCTTTAGTCGGTTTGTAATTTATCTAAGTTACACTAACCTCATGCCAACTGCTCAACACCTATAACAGAATACTGCACTTGCCTGCTGCAGAGCTAAACATTTTACACAATATATCTTTAAGTGGATTCCACTGATGATGATGTCTCCAAAGTTAGGCCCAATAATACTTTGCTATCTTCAGGCGAACTGTGCTGGTTTTCTTTTTGATGAGTTATAGGGGTATGCCAAGCTAGGCCCCATCAAGCGTCGCTTTCAATCTCCCAACTTGCACTTAAATCATTGTTTTTATTTCGTTGAAAAGTAAAACAGGGTGAGACGACACCGAGTTAATACGCACGACCACATATCCAGCTATAAGTAAATATCAAGAATCTCTGTATGTGTGCGCTGATCTCGTATTGTATGGAAGCCTAAACCCTATAACCACTGCCGCTGCTTTTTTACTTTTCAAGGAAGAACCTGAGCGCCATGAACCCGCTCGTGGGGAGCACACTCCCCAGTACACCGGCCCCGTGGGCCGCGTTGGACGACTGGAGCTCCAGCAGACGGAACAAGATTAAGTGGCCTCCCGTGGAACAGCTCCCCCCCTTGCAACCCGACTTCGACAAGACGATAAAATCGTTCGACGAGTGGTCAGCGTCTGTCGTGGACCGTGCCAAACATTTGAAGCTGGACGACAACGTCCCACCTTTCCAGGTATCCGTGAGCTCCGGCTGTAATTCCACCAGATAATCAGTAATTAATCATGAGAACAGGCAAAAACCTCCTTTGTTTAAGGCGTGTATTTTGTTTAAATTTTGCTATTACAAATTACTTCAAAACAACTCGATTTTTATTGCAACTTCAGTATGCTCGAGATTATTTATAAATAAAGATACATACAACAGACAGTATCACGTATTTACGAAGAAGTGGAGAACAAAGTTTTGGCAGCTGATTGGATTGACTCATCTACCCAGCCTAGCCCAGTCGGGGTCGGCTTCCAGTCTGACTGGATGCAGCTGAATACCATTTTTTAGGAGCGATTGCCTATCTGACTTCTACAGCTCAGTTACTAAGTAACACGATTCTCCTTGGTAAGACTGGTTGTCAGACATTCGGGCTCTTGAGAACCCATAACTACTGTGAAAGATCTACAAATCACCGGATCATCAAGGGTCACTTCCAGACTTCCTCTCGCATTCTTATTCTATCCATTCGCGTAACACCGCACATCTTCACGATTCTCATCTCAGCTGCATGCTACTGCATTTCATTCATCATCATCCTAGGTACTCATGCTAAATGAATTCGATATTCGCAGCCGAGCCTGGCGAGCCTGCCACCACTCGCAGCGGATACGACGAATAGGACGGTCCTGAAGGGGCTGTTGGGCAGTACGGGATGCATCGTGGCGCTTATCTTCCTAAAGTATTTCTTGCGCGGATATTACAAGCGTACCTACACCCTCAGAGGTACGTCAGACACTATGCTTACTCTTATCCTTTTCCTTGTGTTTGAATATTATAAATGTATTTATCTATGTTTAAGTTAACGCTTCGTTTTAGATTAGTAAAAAATGTTCCATTGCCGGTGATGAAATACTTCCAAAGTCAATGAGTATCTGTGGTTAATTTGTTTATGATTCGTGGAATTAATGATCCACATAACAAGTACACGGTTTGTTTTAGACTCACGTTAAGTTTCTTTATTTCTCGTTTCAGGTTTACTTCTAACAGAGGTAGTAGTAGTTCAGCCAGACGTACCATCCGCTGTGAGAGGCCAAGCAGGTCTGTCACCCCTGTTGCTACCTATTTACAACATTCTTTATCTACAACTCTAGATTCATCTAGATCACCACCTGTCAGCCTTCACGTTATTAATAACTCCCTTATCATTGGTATGATTGCTCGCACCTCATCTCGAACAATCCATCCATCTTCCAATCCATTATCAATCCATTATCTTCCAGGAGAGCAGCACTCCACCCAATAACTAGATTAAGAAATATGTATGTGTCTGCCTTTGCTACTTTCAATGTATTCAACTTAATCTGGTCCAATTTAACAATAAATCTTTATTATTATTATCTTCAGTCTCGCTCTCAGCTGTGATCCCTCTTCAGTCTTGCCAGAACAAACAGTTGGACTGACACCACTTTCCAACATTCTCTAATTCTCTCTCTCATCCTTCTAATAATCTTCTTTTTCTATCTCATTTCTTAGTTTATCAGTTCTTGTCACTGTACACATCCACCTTCACATTCAATCTTATATTATTCTATATTCCATGTTAATTATGTATATATATGTTCCGCGTCCATTACTTATAAGTGTTGTTCCACTTGGACTCTTACAAACATTGACGCTCCCACAGACGCAGTTCTACTCCACAATGAGTTGCCGCCGTCGTACACCGAATGCGCGTCGTCCAGCATCAACCAACACGTCAGCAAGGATCCTGTGACATCTGCTCACCCTAAAGATGCAGAACCACGTGTACACAAACAACATAAGAACGTTTTTGTCAAAAACGCACGTGGAGCCGAGCGCGGCGCCATGGTGACCAGCCCTAATCCCTCTGGTGCAGACTCTAAAGACAGAGTCGTATATGTTGATGATACTGATAGTGTTAATGTCAAAAGTCAAAAGTAGATGTGTGCATCGACTAAGAACGATATAATGTTTGCACGAACACTAACACTTCTAAATGTAATGGCTAAATATTATTGCCGCAGTGCAGAAACCGCACGCTTTTATTCAGACATTCAATGAAGGCCTCCCTTTAAATGAAGACGGCCGTACTTTTTAGTATTATTTGAATTAAGGAAGCGCCCAATGCTGTTATTTTGGGTACAAGTTTTTATAATATTAGCTCTGATTGATAATTTCTATCAAAAATTCGAAAATGTTGTTTAAAGATACACGTCTAGCCTCTAACGCGCAATACAACATTGTTCACCAACATTTATATATGTATACCTACGCATACATACACGACATATATTTTACAAGTTGTTTTATTTTTCCTCACAAGTGTGAAATGATGATGATGATATTTATTTCTGTAAATAAGATATAAAGCTATAAAAACATTTTTACACGTCACTTAATGGAGTAAATAATTTAGAATTAGATTAGTTCGTGTGCGGAAAGGCACAGTCCTAATATATGGTAAAATACATTGCTTAGTTTTATAGCAACACAATAATACGTCGTTTTTAACCGACTCAAAAAAGGAGGAGATTCTCAATTAAACTGTAGATTTTCATTTTATTTGTCTGTTACCTCATTTTACTAAAACTAAATAAATAAATAAATATTGCTGGACAATCCACACAGCATCATCTAGCCCCAAGCTAAGCAGAGCTTGTGTTATGGATACTAGATGACTGATATACTTAATACAATACATTACATAGATAGATATTTTTATTATATATAGCAAATACCCAGAACACCCGGATCAAATATTTGTAGATCGTACAAATATTTGCCCCAAGGCGGGAATCTAACCCGCAACCTCTTGCGTCGCAGGCGGACCTTCGCCCGCCGCGCCACATCGGTCGTCAAAATGAAAAGTAAAAATGAAAGTGTAATTTAATTTTCAGTAATTAATTTACCACTGAAGGACATTTCCTAAACACAAGTTATCTGGTAATTATACACTAAATCAATTACTTTGTAGATATTTTTGTATCATTATAGAACTTTGTAATGGACTCTTTAATGCCATGTTTGCAATGCGATAGCAATCCGTTTGATATCAAGTAGGTAATATTTGTTTCACCAGTCATGGGAGGATAGTAGGACCTAGAAGTGGAACAAAGGGTAAGCAGAAACAAATGAAGCAAAGAATATCAGTGGCATGGTGGTGGTCATCTTCCTGCACTGTAGGGAACCTAGAATCCCATTTCCAGACAGTTAAACCTCCTTAGAACATGGCCAACTGTCAATTGTTTTTATATGGCATTAGATTTCAATTTCTGAGGTTCTACTATTTACGATTTGCACCAACCACGCCGCCCCGGGCCGCACCGGAGTGCATTTCATACTGTGCTTAGTTAAATTCAGGCTTCTATACAATAGTTAAGTTTCATGTTTGCATGAAAATTTTACTGCTTGGAATTCGGCTTGATTCGCGCGTATACCGCGTCAGCCTGTCGGCTGCGCTCGGACGCCGCGGCAGCCGGTCAGCTCAACGCGCAAGTCGACGGCGGCGCTCGGATGCGGTCGCGTGCGGTCGGCTCCGCTCGAGTTCGAGCCATGCATGGTAGCGGATACGCGAGCACGCGCGCGCTTTCGACCGGCTTCCAGCAGATTGTAGTAATCGGGCAAACGCGGTCGTTACCAGCGCGATCTGCTGTGATGCGCTGCACTGCGCCCTGCATGGCCCGGTTAATGGAAATCATACCTAAGACAACAACGCGTGGCTTTTTTTTTTTTGGAATGGGCATCTACTGCTTAACCGAACTTTCCTGTGGGGGGCTTAATTAGAAAATAAGGCCTCCAGCCAGGGCGTAAAAATTAAAAACTAAGCGACTTATCGCTAAGGGCACCCTCTGCAGGGTACGAGCCTCGGCTTAGGACGTCGCTGAGAGATGACAGCAAGGGACGGGCTGGATCAAATAGATATATTATTTAGGGATATTTTTAAACATTTACTGGCTCAGCTTCGCGGACTGGCTCTAGCAAAGGGTCGGGGGGAGCCACAATGCGTTGCCTAGGCTATCAGGACTATTTACTCCTGGAGCAGCGCGAGCTCCCAGACTCCCAGCCCTGCAGAGTGGGGATGACGCTGAGCTTCCTAATGTTAAAGTGACCAGTCTACAGAAAGTGATCGCTGGAAAAATTCTTGATAGGTATATTGTGACTCTATCAAAAAACTTAGTAGATCGTAATGTAAATAAAAATTGTAACCTGAGCCGTAATTGCTGACATATAAATAATGTCAGCAATGGCGACTTAAGGTTCAAATTACATCGTTAGACAATCTTTTATGCATATGAGCAAAATGCGCTATCAATGTAACATAAGTATCGTACCTACATAAATGGTGCCTAACAAAGTTTTTTTATTCAAGAAAACTTGTACCGAAACATACACAAAAGCTTCTGCTAAACTACTGTAAAGTTTGTCGGCAGTGTTCACACACATACACACACACATACACACAAATAGGCTCATGCCCACTAACAACCATAAATGTAAATGAAGAAAATAAATATATAAATAATTAATAATGTAAATGAAGAAACCGCAGATAAATCGGTTCGACCTAGAATGAATATGCTATTTGCTAGGTAGGATTAACATGGGTTCAAAATACAACAGGTATTCCCTAGTAGGTACAGTTTGATACCTACATTACCTACACGATGAAAATGTATCGAACAGTTGTTTTTTTTTACATATTTCAGTGTTGGTCACTAAGTGATTCATGAGACGGTTAGATACAATGACCTTTTAAAATATTTCGTGTATGAATAAATATACTCGTACCTCATGTAGACCGATAAACACATGACCCTCCGCGTCACACAGTCGAGTAAAAATCCAGGAACAGCTTACTGATAAACTTGTGTAGTAACACAATAACAAACTCACACGTCACGGTCGCGTTACTGGCAATCTTACAGTGCAAAACTTGCTCCCAATCGTTATTAAGGAAAATCATACTCGCAACACAACGCGCGTGGAGCACAAATTTATTAGCACATTAAGGAAGGAAATACACAATATATTCAATTAGTTTACGTTGGAGAACTATATGCTATGTATGGTATCCTAGTTAGTTGTGATTAGCCGCTGCCTTGGGAAGTCACGAAGTAAAAACCGTTGTGAAATGAAATTAGTTATCAATAGCTCTAAGAGTGTCTTCAATATCACGTCTGGTGAGCCGAAGCCGGACGGCCGGGGGTATGGAACCGGGCGCAGCGCACGCCGGCGCGGACAGTAAGTCAACCAAATGTCTTCACCTATCAATCACTCCTCTCTTTTAGTTCTTCGGGCCTTTATGCCTCCCACCACATTCTACCTAAATCAGTTAGGTACATGTGTAAAACCGCGTTCCAATGCCACCGAAATCTTAATAATAAAGTCAAAAGTAACTTTATTGTGGGCATATGTCAGTTCAATTTCTTAACAATACATAAAAGTATCAATATGTCCTGCCTTACAGGCATACAATAATTATGTAGTGCGTAGTGGCATACAAATTTGGAATTATTATTTATGGTAAATTTAGTTACTATAAATGTATAATAAGGCATGCTTTATTATTAAGATTTCTGTGCTCACCCTCATGTGGCCGCATTGAGTTATTTCGTGACGATATTATATCTGATATCTACCATGAGTTCAATACTTGATTCTGGACCCCCCATGCAGCAGCGCTGAAATTTTGCGTCGGCTTTGTTCTAATTTTAAATTCAAATTCATTTATTTGTTACAATATGGTACCTACATTGCTCGTATGGTGTTAAGTTTAAACAATGCTCTCGTCACATATTGCCACGTGTGGCGCGCAAATATTACCTACATACATATCATTATTATAACGAGACAAAAGTATGAATAAAAATAACCATTTGAGGCATGTCAGTTAACAATATTATCTGGATTACGAGTACATTCAATATACTATTTAATGACAAACTATTAAAGAGATATGTCAAAAGTTAATAAGGTTATAATTCAATTAGCATGTCAGTGTCATTCAAAGACAAGTAGTCGTTTCAATTATAATAACCTTTTTTTTTACTATTTTGCGTTTTCCTGATGCTCTTTTTATTTTTTTTATTGTATGCCTATTAGGCAGGACATGTTGGAACTTTAATTTATTGTTAAGACCTGTAACTAACATATGCCTCACAGTAAAGATATTTTAAAAATGTTATGAATTTAGAACTTTTAACTGTAAAATAGGATGAGAAGATCATCATTTCTGTATAACGCAATGAGATTCTTTACTAAAAAGTCAATGATTCACTGCGTCTATTAAAAAACTCAAGTAAAAGACCCAACATAATATATAAAAACGTAAAAATTAGGAAAAAACGAAAAAAACCTGTAGGTATGCACTGAGAGGTCAGCTTATACTGGAAGTGTACATTAACTGCCAAAAATTTTCAAGTTTATATTTCTTTAGGATTGACTGGAACAAGTGGCTGATCGAAAACCGGGCTTCTATGAAACCTGTCGACTACGGACTACTGTACGGAACCCCGGCCCCTTGGCCCCCGGTTGACAACTCGCACCCCGAGAAGTGGCGCAGACCATTCAAGCAGTGGCCTCATATCGAAAAGTTCCCTACTATGAGCCCCGACGTCGGGATCTGGCCCCCGATAAGAAGTATCGACGAGTGGCCCGACTCACGCGCCGACATCGCTCCGAATTACGAACTGCACGATAAGCTGACACATTTCCAGGTATTCGTGAACTCCAACTATAATTTGACCAGCGCCAACACCTCATTTGTTTAGTGCGAGTAGACTGTACAGTAGGTACCAACACAAATATTTAGTATGTAATTACAATGTTAACTGTAGTTACTACTTCATAATATGTGTGGAGATTTACTTATGATGGAGTACCTATGGTGGCCATCACCTGTTCCACTTCACTAAATGGTGCTTATCGAGTGCAAATGCACGAGTTGCTATACAATATACGCAATTCACTATAGGTATGCTTATAATATTTGAGCGTTCCCTCGATTTCTCCAGGATACCATCATCAGATCCTGACCTGATGACAATGGAACCACCTGGAGAGTATACCCTATCGAACAAAAAAACATTGGTTCGCAAGTGACGGAGAAACCGGGGAAATACATTAAAAAAAAACCGGCCAAGTGCGAGTCGAACTCGTGCTTTGAGGGTTCCGTAACTACCAATAATTTCACATGAGAGTGACAAGAGAGTGATCTTATAAGGGTTCCTTTTTTAACTTTTGAGGTACGGAACCCTTATAAAAACATATAAACTGTCGAGCTACCTAACTACCTCCTTTTTCAAAGTCGGTTAAAAATATAAATTCTCTTATGTTACGCTCCCTTATGGGTCTTATAAAAAATTACATGGGAAAACTTTCACGATGAGCTCGCTTCAGGTGGCAGCAGACAACAGATGAACTGGATTAATCTCTCTTTGGTACTCATGACAAATTATTTGAATCCCAGTTCGACCTTCACCCCACACCGCCACCATTCGTAGCGGCTGCTCCCACGAGCAACCTCGTGCAGAAGGTGGTGGGGTGCACTGTGGCGGGCATCGTGGGGCTCATCATACTGGCGGCCGCACTGAGCGGAGCCAAGCGTTCCCGGAGAGGTACGGTACAGACTATTCTGGCTCTTATGCTTCTTAGACTTAAAATATATCTCCGTTTTTGGTAAAGTCCTTGTTAATTTTGTTTAGAAAAAATACTCCATGGCTAGTGGTGAAATAAATTCTCAGTTAATGAGTTTCTGTGGTTCAGAGAATAGATTGGGACAAAATGGGTACCAGTAGGTACATTATAGTATCGGCCTGCGGACGACACACTCGGGGCGTCTTGTCGTCCGATCAGCAGCAGGCCTCGAGGCGGCGGCGGCGCCGTGTTCCGCGCGCGCCTCACGTGGAGTCCTGCGGCCGGGGTGGGCCGCCGGCCGGGGTGGGCCGGGGTGGGCCGGGGTGGGCCGGGGTGGGCCGGGGTGGGCCGGGGTGGGCCGGGGTGGGCCGGGGTGGGCCGGGGTGGGCCGGGGTGGGCCGGGGTGGGCCGGGGTGGCGGCCGCAGTGGGTGACGGGGCCCGTCTGACCAGCTGGCGGGGCAATGCCCGTCGGGGGGTAGCGACGAATGCTTCGGCGATACCCCGACGAGACTTTGACGAGACTTTCCATGGCACACGAGTAACTTAGGCTACTTTTTACTATCTTAAATGTGAAAGTGAAAGTGTAATTAAACAACACAGGGGTTTCATTTCTTGCGCGGAACCCAAAAACATTATTTAAAATAGTAAAAAGTAGCCTAAGTTACTCGTGTGCCATGGAAAGTCTCGTCAAAATCGGTCCAGCTGTTTCGGAGATCACCTCAAACAAACAGACAGACAAAAATTTTAAATATAGTTTTTGGTTTATGTACCGTATAAACATTCATATGTTGCAAAAATCAAACAGTTGTTCTTTTGATATTACAAACAGACATAATGTAGAGACATAAATAAGCCAGTTAAAAACTGTCAAAAACCACGATTAATTATTTTTTCATACATAATTTGCCAGAGAGGAGCTAGTGGCTAAATAAAAACAGCCGCACGGGTTGATCGAAGGTTAAGCTACGCTTGCCGAGGTCAGTCTGTGGATGGGTGACCATCATCAACATATCGAGATTCCTCCGTGCCTCGGAAAGCACTTTAAGCCGTTGGTCCCGGCTGTCATTTGTAGATCTTTGACAGTCGTTACGGGTAGTCGGAAGCCCGAAAGTCTGACAACCAGTCTCACCAAGGGGTATCGTGTTGCCCAGTAACTGGGTTGTTGAGGTCGGATAGGCAGTCGCTCCATGTAAATCAAATCAAATCAAATCAATTTATTTGTGAAACATAGGTATTAACATTTTAGAGTGATCTTAAGAACTAGTAGTGCGCTATGTTTTGTCAATTTTGACATACAAATATTTATAGAAAAAATATGCATGCATGCGTAGTTATGCACTTTAAATATGAAATTAATAATATATTGGAATTGAATAGAATAATTATTTTAGATTAAATTACAATACTTGAAATCGTCTTTGGTATTAAATTATTATCATTTAAAAAGTCTTCAATTTTATAGTAACATTTGTCAATTAGTAATAATGTGAGAGCTTTTTTAAAAAAATACTGATATTCAGCTGCATCCGGTTAGACTGGAAGCCGACCCCAACATAGTTGGGAAAAGGCTAGGCAGATGAAATGATACATAATTTGCCAGCTCTAATAGCTCATTATACCCCATTGATTTCCGCGATGCTGTTGGTCCATACATTATGGAGCATCGCCTTTCTGCATTGAAAGGTGCAACATTACAATACGCTCTCTAAGTACACTCCACTTTCCACTCACCCTATGTAACCGTTTCAGGTGTAGTTCTGGGAGCGGCCGCAGTTCTGCAGGACATACCGAGCGCAGCGTATGTACCAGAAGGTTTGTCACCCTGGTGCTATCCACTTAAAACACCTTTTATTTAGGTATAACTCTAGCCATGATCACCAACCGACAGCGTTAGTTACTCCCTTTTCATTTCTGATACCTGACACCTCATCTCGCATCCATATTTTCTTTGCTCTCCACTCCAGCTTCCGTCTATCATTTATAATTCTCGATAATACTGGCGCTACTTTTGAACTCCTACTAATTCTCTTTCCCTCATCCTTCTCATAATCTTCTTTATTTATTTTATTAATTACTTTATTATTTCTTGTCACTCTACACACCTACCTAAACATTCATTATTAAACATTATTCTGTATGCCGTAACGTGTTATGTATGTGTGTTATGTTTACTTATGAATTGGTTCTTAAAAACATTCCCGCTTCCACAGGACCAGGTCCTCTTGATGATGACTTGCCACCACCTTACTCTGAATGCGTGGCGTCCAGCACCAACAAGTACGACAGCGATAAGCCACCACCATACACCTACCCTCAAGATGCGGAACCACATGTAAACAGACAACAACAGAACGCATTTATTGAAACCGAACGTAGAGCGGAGTGCGGCGCCATGATAAACAGTACTAATCACTCGGAAGACGCTCCGGGGAACAAAACGGAATTAGTATTTGACAGCGGTAGGGTAGTAGAGAGGCGGAGCCTAGATCTCAATAGTAATGATAATGAGACAGAAGGAGCCGGCGATGCTAATGTACAAGAGCAGACTCCTAGACATGTAGCCTTTGAAGATAGAGTTGTGTATGTTGATGAGACTGATAAATTGATTATGTAAAAGTCAGAACTCAAAATTAGATGTGCATCAACTAAGAACGTCAGCATCTACTCATGTTCAGTAACATTGCGCGGTGCGGAAGGCACTGCTCTTATTTACACATAGTATCAGGGTGTCGTTTATTGTTAATGTTACTTCGAAGTGAATTTAAGGACGTCCGAAGGAGTTATTTAATAATATAATGATTTAGACCACAGTTGTAAAGTTCTATGCAGATGCCGATATATTTAAAGATACAGATCTAATATCGAATGTGTTTACAACATTGTTCAACAACATTTTGTAAATAAACACGAACAGGGACACAGCATAGTATTATGAATTTGTTTTATTTTTCCTCTCAGGTGTGTTGCAAAATCACCATCAGCTCCATTACATCCTGGCTATTGCTCGCTCTGCCGTTCAGCCGCGAGTGTGATGACCAAGTTGGCTCATGTGTACCTATTTTGTACTAGAATGTAAATATTGTGTAGTTCTTTGAGAGTCAGGACCCCCAGTGTGTACAAGGTGGTTTGTATAGTTTATTGTCTTTTTGTATATATTTCATTTTTTATAAATTCCATTTAACCTATTGTTGGTAAGCCACATAAAGTACTTAATCTGCCAGACAAACATAAAAACTAAGTGAATAAAAGAAGGAGGTTCTAATTTCATCAATTTTTTTTTGTATGTATGTTAGGCGAAATCTGTGCTACTTGTTAATTTTCTTTACGGTAAGTGGATTCCATATTTTGTAACAATAATGATCATCTATTATATCTATGTACTTAGTTTATGTAGATGATGAATACGACCTAAGTACTTAATTGCTATGTGGAAAATAAACAACAAGAATTTTGTGGGATAGGTACTTACCACATTAAAAAGAAAAAAGCAGTCATGGTTAACAGCTAAGACTTTGGAATGACTGTGTTTTGTTTTGTATTGGCGCATGCGCGTAGACATCCATAAGGTTTGCCCTACCAACAATCGCTTAAAGCGGCTAAACAAGTTTTCACTTAAAAATGGAAAATACTACTTAAAAAGTAAAACATTATTGTAGCTTCGGAAGTCGTATTGTGCCCGGTTGATGGGAATAGGCTCGCCCCCTATTAGGTTGCCTGTCCATTGAAGCGGAGCAGGCTGCGGAGCGGAGAAACGGAGAAATATAAGACTGCGTTTCCACTGAGTCGGAGCTGTGCGGAGCGGAGCTTAGCGGTGCATGAATTAACCAATTACAATGTCTAATCTGAATCGAGCGGAGATTTCGAGCAATGCGATTGGTTAGGACACGCACCACTAAACTCAGCTCCGCACAGCTCCGCCTCAATGGAAACGCAGCCTTAACCAATAATCCCTGTCCACTGGATCAAAGCCAAGATTTTATGCAATCCTATTGGTTAGATTTTCTCCGTTTCTTCGCTTCGCGGCCTCGCTCCGCCTCAATGAACAGGCAGCTTTTTATATAATGCGACTTAAAAAACATAAGTGGCAGAAGTGGGCACTACCTCTGCCAATCCCCTTGGGGAAGACAGGCGTGACGTGTCTTTGGAAGTAGTGATGTATCTTTTGTTTTACTTCCGTTACTAAAGTTATTAGTGTAGTGTTTAATGAAAGTCGGAATTAGATGTTATTATGAACAAGTTTTTACGAATGGTGAAGCTACATCCCAAACCCTTTTATCGTCAAGACATCCCTTTACAGTAAATACCCTCCTCGTTTGTGTGATATTGAAGGGTTGCAGTAGCGACATCTCTACCGTTACACTCGAACTAAAGTGACGTATCCTAGATCGCGATATAAAGTTATCCGCGCGATTATACAAGAATCCTACAACACGTGTCGGGTCGAGTGTTCCTCCCTTGTCTATGGAGAATTAGGAAGTATCAGTACCTTAATATTTACGCAAATAAACATAGTGAATAAAAAAAAGCAAAAAAGCCTACGTAAAACATGAACTTTACACAGTTAAAACAAAAGCTTACTTATGTTGAACAATTACTTAACTTAAAAGAAACTAGAAAGAAAAAAACCGGTCCAGCGCTAGTCAGACTCGCCCACCGAGGGATCCGTACAAATTTGTAGGTACATTTATTAAAAAAAATGTAGATACATATTCAAACATCAAGGTCAATACGATAAAAAGATACAGACAAATTTAGATTTCCGCGAAAACTTGTAACTACCAAAATTTAACTTATTTTATTAATTTCCTATTTTTGGGAATTTTTCCATTAGTTGTGCTTTAAGACCCTGTTTTCATCCAAAATTGAAAATTCTAGGTCAACCGGAAGTACCTACTATATGGGTTTTGGGTCGAAAACCTTGCTATGTTTAAGTCCCATGTAATAGGGGGCGTGCCTATTGCCATCAACCGGGCCCAAATCCAGACTCGGGCCGCTAATGAGAAAATTCCGATGAGCAACATATCAAATAACACTTTGCCCTACCTTGGGAATCGAACCCAGGACCTCACGCTAAGCAGTCGCGCTTGGGACCACTAGACCAACGAGGCAAATATCTCAAAAATTAATAAGGCCTTAACAGAACGGCCGGCAGACGTGATTCATCATTAATATCGGCGATCACGATAGCCGGCTGAGAGGGGAAGCATGACGTCATAATACGAGTTCACTCCCAAGGCGCGCTAGTCTATGCTTCTCATTAAATAAGACGAAGTAGTTGTTATTGATGACACACAGCGCGATAGAAGTCTCGCGTGGTGTGCGTGTGTGTGAATGTGATACCTTTCAAATTGCCAGCAACACAAGAGGCGGAAAAAACAACACGCGTTCACACGAACTTCGACCTTATTAGCACTATTTATAGGAATTGACGAAGCGGATTTTTCGATATGACGTCACCAAGTCTAATGAGACATACTTTATGGACATAATATATAATATCCATACTTAATGTAATACAAGTGAAAGTAATTCTGTCTGTCTGTGTATCCTTTTCACTGAACCGATACGAGACCCTGGGTAGGGAATAGAGGATAGTTGTGGAAAATCGCAAATTAAATTTGCGACTTCGTCTAGATCGCGAAAACCGACATTGACACGGACGTAGTCGCGGGTAAAAGCTTGCAGTATTTATAAAAAACTCGTAAAGTTTCATCAAGAGGTGAAAGAAACATATCATGCACACGTACTCTTGCAGTGTACTGTGGTCTGTGGAGCCTTTGGACAAAGATAAAGATAGTTTATTTGTAAAAAAACATGCGTTTACACACAAATCGAGCATGACAAGATCTTAGTAAAATAGGGTAGGTCCGTACATGTTTTACCCGGTGAGGTGTACAAATTTGTTTTTTTTTTTAACAATTATGCGGATTCCAATATTTATAGCTTAGGCATTTCTCTGGTACACTCATAATAACTAATTATTTTCTTTGAATTACATAAATAAAAATATAAACAAAAAAGCATTCCAAGATATTTATATTTAACAACCGAATTGCGAGTTATATATTTGAACCGTTTGAGGTTCATTCAAACACTAGGGCCGTGTGCCCATTTCGCTTTTCGGGACATAGCGAAGCGTTTGGTCGACTCTACACGTGACCAGAGGGGTATTCTTTTCATGTATTAATAGGTGTATTGCATTATTGAATAAAAATCAGTCCGATATTAATAAAGTAACTAGCCTTGGCCCGCGACGTCGTTCGTTGTAGAATCAAGTATCTATATTTAATTTTTTGCTGAGACAGTTCATCATCATCCTCTTGCCCTTATCCCAATTTTTCATTTGGGGTCGGCGCAGCATGTCTTCTTCTTCCATACATCTCTATTTCCCGTCATCTCAGAAGTCACCTCCTTCTTAGCCATATCAACTTTCACACAATCCATCCATCGTTTCCTGGGTCTCCCTCTACTCTTGTAACCCTCTACATTCATACTCAAAACTTTCCTCACAACATGATCCTCATTCCTTCGCATCACATGCCCATACCATGACAGCCGATTTCCACACAACTTCTCTGTCACAGGCGCCACTTTCAGACTTCCTCTTATATACTCATTTCTTATTCTATCCATTCGCGTAACACCACACATCCCCCTTAGCATTCTCATCTCAGCTACATGCAACTGCCTTTCATTCAGTCCTTTTGTGGCCCAACATTCTGATCCATACAAGACGGCAGGTCTTATCATTGACTTATAGATCTTCCCTTTAAGTTTAAGGGGAACGTGGGAATCGCAAGTTGTTCCCGTTACCTGCCGCCATTTCATCCACCCTGTGTTTATTCTGTGCTTGACAGTCCGATCTATTCCTCCGTCACTTTGCACTAGTGAACCGAGATACCGAAAGTCGGAGCAGATCGGAAGGAGCACGCAATCAAGCGCAATGGCTTCAGGGCTGGAGAGACCGCCGAAATCGCAGAACATATATTCTGTCTTGGTTCTGCTGATTTTCAAGCCTACACTCTCCAGCTTCTGTTGCCATTTCTCCAATCTACCCTGGATCTCAGGTCCATCTTCACTGACAAGGACAATGTCATCGGCAAATAGCATGCACCAGGGTGCCTCTTCCTGTATTTCCGACGTCAGTGCGTCCATTATTAACAGGAAGAGGTAAGGGCTTAAGGCCGACCCTTGGTGCAATCCTACAGCCACACTGAACTTGTCAGTGTTACCTGCAGACGACCGGACATAGGTACTAGATCGGCTGTACATCGCACGAATCAACTCAACATACTTCCCAGGCACACCTTTCTCCTTCAAGGCCCACCACAACACTTCCCGAGGCACCCTATCATACGCTTTTTCTAGGTCAATGAACACCATGTGCAAGTTTTTATGTGCACATCTATACTTCTCGCACAACTGGCGGAGTGCAAAGGTGGCGTCCATTGTTCCTCTACCTGGCATAAACCCGAACTGATTTTGGGAAATCTCACTCTCTTCTCGTAATCTTTTCTCTATCACCTTCTCCCATACTTTCATACTATGCGACAGGAGCTTTATCCCTCGATAGTTGTTGCAGTCCTGTACATCCCCTTTATTTTTGAAGATGGGCACTAGTGAACTATTGCACCACTCTTGTGGGATCACTTCCTCATGCAACAACTTATTGAAAAATAAAGTCAGCCACGTACATCCATCTTCTTTTAGTTCCTTCCATACTTCTACTGGTATATCATCTGGGCCCATGGCCTTTCCATTTTTCATACTTCTTACTGCTTGCCTTACTTCATCCATGCTAACTTGTCTTACCAAACCCTCATTTACTGGTGCCTCATGTACCATACCATTCCATTCATTCTCTTCATTCATAAGCTTATCAAAATAAACCTTCCATCGCTCTTTTATTTCATCATCATTGCACAGAACCTTACCTACATCATCTTTCATACATTTTATATGAGTAATATCTCTTGTCCTTTTTTCCCTTGCTTTCGTAATCCGATAGAGCTCCTTCTGGCCTCTAGGGCTATCTAGTGAGTCATACAACTTCTCCTGTGCCTTAGCCCTAGCAACTGCTACCGCCTTTTTTGCTTTTCTCTTCCATTCTTTGTATATTGTATTCTTTTCTTCTTTCAAACCATAGTTCCCATTTTCCACACCCTGCCATTCTTTAAACGCAACTTTTTTCTCTTTAAGTAACTTTTGCACTTCCTCATTCCACCACCATGTATCCTTATCTATTATACCTTTCCCTTTCGATTCTCCAAATATATCTTTTGCTACTCTTCTTATACAATCTGCCATCTCATTCCAGCATTCGTTCACAGACTTCCCTTCCATATCTTTCATTTCAATCATTTTGTCCACGACTTGGTTTTTGAACAATCTGCCGCACTCCTCATTTTCTATCATACGCCATTTGGTTTTTGGTGGGGGTCGTTCTTTGTTATGTCTGATGGGGACACGTACTTTAGCCTCCACTATCACCAACCTGTGTTGCGAGACTAATGCTTCGCCTGGCAGCACTTTACAGTTTTTGACACAAATCAAACTATTCCTCTTTATGAGGAAATAGTCGATTTGTGTCGCGTGGTGGCCACTTTTATAAGTAATAAGATGATCGTCTTTCTTTTTAAACCACGTATTTATTATTGCCAGGTCGAATGCAGTAGCAGCTTGCAGTAGTGCCTCGCCATCACTGTTACGGTTTCCATACCCCCAACCACCATGCACTCTCTCATACCCATCCTTCAATTTTCCAACGTGCCCATTAAAGTCACCCCCTACATACACTTCGTCACTGTCTTGCACATCTCTCATCACACAGTCAAAGTCCTCCCAAAATTTATCTTTTATACTATCCTCACATCCAGACTGGGGTGCATATACGCTCACTACCTTTAGTACTACACCTTCCAGAATCACTTTGACAACTATCACTCTATCACTCACTCTATTTACATCTACTACACATTCTTTCAGCTTGCTGTCCAAAACTATACCTACACCATTTCGCTTGCCATCGCTGCCACAATAGAAAAACTTATATCCTTCTCCTATCTCTCTAGCTTTCGCCCCCTTCCACTTAGTTTCTTGCAGGCATGCTATATTTATTCGTCGCCTTTTCAAAACATCTGCTAACTCTCTTCCTCTTCCAGTCATCGTACCTACATTCCAGCTCCCACATCTCAGCCTTACCTCTCTTTCTCTCCGAGCTTGCGTCTTACGTCGCACCCGCCCGTTTTGGTGCGACAACCCTTGTCCATTTCCCCCAGGTGCCGGGTGCTGCACCTGCGCGTCGCCTGTGGGGTACGCCCTAGTCCTATCGTACAACATATAATTTTGACTTTCCATGCTGCAATGGTTTTGGCATAAGTTTTTACAGTCGGCCGCCTGCCTGACACCAACCCTCCTTGGGAATGCTATCGTTAGTGGCTTACGCGCCACCGTGCGGGTGACCTAAGGTGCTTATTGTTATGCGCCTGGTCTCAAAGTTCCCTTAGTCGCCTCTTACGACACCCACGGGATGAAATGGGGTGGTCCTATTCTTAGTCCGGGACCACACAGAACCTTGCTGAGACAGTTGAAAATTAATTAAATACCAATAAAATAGAGAATGTTTTTTAAGACATCGGCCTCTAGAAATACATCGGCGCATTCAATTCCATGCAGTAGTTTTAGCGTGATGTGTGTACAAACATACAGACAGACAAAAACTCTAGAAACTGTTGCTTTGGCTTCTGTTGCTCTAGGAAATACCTCCCACACTAGTTTTTCTACAATATCTATAATTTTAATGTTTATAATGTTATATTTATAATGTTAAAAATGTATCCAGACTAAGAAAAGCTTAAAAAGTTTTTATAAATTTCGTAAATTATTTTTGAATAGTATACTTACATTATTGCACTTGCGTATTATTCTACGTAGTGTGCACAGGGATATCGGGGATCTTCGGTTGGTAAATTTAGTTTAAATAATTTAAATTTCTAAAATTTAACCCTAAAGGATAGATTTTTGAGCCACTATGAATAGACATGTATAAGAACTGAACAGTATCACCAAAATCACACTAATAAATACTTAAGACTTTGACTTCGGTCCCTCATTCGATTTAATAATCTCAGGGACCTTTATGAGTTATATTCGGCGCCCCTTCCTCCTCCAAATCACCGAGATTCTATGATAGTCCTGACATAATGTCAAACATTAATAAATAAAAAATAACAAAATAGTTTTTTTGTTTTTTATTTACCACATCAATCATAACACAACATCAAGCCTGCACTCCCCGAAGGAGTAAGCAGCCACATATTGCTTAAACCCCATATGCCTACAGGGTAAATTAGTTTTTAGTTTACCCTAAAATGACAAGGTGTCATTCATAACACTTCATCAATAAGAACAACTTGTACTGAGCGTGGACAACTCGGAAACCTCGAATAAAAATCAGATGTTAAGTTCAATGACCCCGTTATAGGTTTTGGATATAATTTCACTTTGTTGTGGCATTCGCTGAGCAATCCAACCACACATGAACCCGCCAGCAATCGGAAGACGCGCAAATGCATCGCGAGCGGGTCTCATAAGGAAAACCATATTATTAATGAAGGCAAAAATGTGAATCACTAAAATTAGTAACATGTCTAGTTGTGCGTAGCTGTCAGTGTTGTGCAGTCGCGAGCTTGTTGTTATTGTGTCATGGCACCACATTCAGAACTGTTGACTAACATTATAGGGAGTGTATTTTCTCACGGATACGACCAGCCCGTACACGCCATGAATCCGATGTACGAGAGGCCTACCGTGAGGCCGATCCTCGAGAGGCCTACCGTGGCAACGTTCAACGAGAGGACCACCCTGCGACCGGTCCTCAGGACGTCTACCACGGTACCGTTCTGGAAGAGGCCTTTCGTAAGACTGTTTCCCGAGAGTACTACCGTAAGGCCGGTCACAATAAGGCCTACTGTGAGTTATTTTTAATTATTTACCTGACTTGTTGTGTTTTGTTTATCAGCTTATGATGTTACTATGTTCCTATGTGGCACTCTTGAGACCAAACGCGTGGCCAAGTTTGATGATTCTTACGTCAACCGGCGAGTGTCACTCTCTATAGGAATGAAAGTAATCAAAATTCAATATGGCGGCATTCAGACGCCATATTGCGGAGAAGAAAAAAAAAGGCAACGAACTGTATTTAGTGGGATATCATTGAATAGGTATTTTAAAATAATGTTAAGGTTTATCTTAATACGACCTTCTTTTTTCATTTTAAGTGACCATTTAGGATCTTTAGTTTCTTTTTTTGCCTTTCGCCTGATTAAATCTATAGATGGATTAATAATCAAGTGTAAACCTACCCTACCAATACATATAATTGTTATTGACTGCTCCTATACGATATACTTGTGGTTTGGTATTTTACAATTTGGTTGTTCCCGGGTTCCCGTGGTGAATCATATAAATTACTTAGACAAAGTTTGCAGATAGATCTGTATATACGGGCATGTTATTAGAAATGAAACGTCAATATCCAGTGGGTACCGGATTTTCGGACCTAGATATAAATTACTTTAATAGTTTGATTTAATTAACAGCAGAGAGAGAGAGAGGAGCTCGTGGCTAAATAAAAATAGCCGCACGGGTTGATCGAAGGTTAAGCTATGCTTACTGACGTCAGTATATCGATAGGTGACCGTTTGTAACATATCGAGATTCCTCCGTGCCTCGGAAAGCACGTTAAGCCGTTGGTCCCGGCTGTCATTTATAGATCTCTGACAGTCGTTACGGGTAGTCAGAAGCCTGCAAGTCTGACAACCAGTCTTACCAACCTTACTTATCGTGTTGCCCAGTAAACTGGGTTGTGGAGGTCAGATAGGCAGTCGCTCCATGAAAAATACTGGTATTCAGCTGCATCCGGTTTGACTGGAAGCCGACCCCAACATAGTTGGGAAAAGGCAGATGATGATGATTTAACTATCAGCAGACAGGCGTCAGGAGTTGTGCCCGACAAGTGGCAATATCCCCAATTTATGAGACAATAAGTGAATGAAATTAATTTAACCAATCAATAGCTCGCTCTAACCGTATAGGGGCCAGCACATCAAGCTACCCCAATGTATCAAATTTCTTTGATAGTTTTTCTAATTTCTTACAAAAGAATAAGGTTCATTTTCAATTGGGAATATTTGACAGTTTGGGACAGCGTGATGTGCTGGCCTCTGTACCAATCTCTAATGCTTCTGCATTAGAGATTGCATTAGGGCACGGTTGTCCATGCCTTAATCCGTGCAATTTTTTCAACTTTTACGTCCGAATAAAGCTATGTTTGACTACTAGGTACTAGGTACTCGGCTGTCCACGGCATCCCGATTCTTTCGTCCATTCAACCCCGACGGCTGTCATTTGTGTGTCCCTATATCATTTAAATCTGTACAGATCGCGCCGCCGACAGTAGAGCCGTGGCATGCTACCGGTCTGGAGTTCCTCTGGGTGGCCCTGGGGGGCTTAGGGGTGTTGTTGCTGTTGGCAATCTTCATGAAATTAGGAAAACCTATTCGTAGAGGTACGTTGAAAGCAGTTTTTTCTTGGCTGCTGTTCATAGAATGTCTTCAATTGATTGTTAGACATGACCTAACATCTAAGATATTTCTATGCTGCCGCTGACAGTAGGTCGAATAACAATATCTTCCAATACTTATAGACAATAAACTCAACTCGACGTTAAAATAAAGTTCATTTATTTTATGAATTTACTTAAATGTATGTATTAACCTGTAACAGCAAGCAGACAACTGTCGAGTCCGCGGCCTGCGACACTACATGCCAACGTCAGACGTAAGTGTTTCAAAATTACTTAATTCAGTCGCAATTTTTGTACTTGCCTACTATCTAGTGTTCAACTGTTTTTCCTTTCCACTAATATTAAGGAATGTTAAAGACCTTACCAATAGCAGTTTTAGAATAAAATAAGATTATGGAAGAGTACCAAATGCCATTATTTCAGAGCACCCCGACGCCAACATTACCGACATGGAGTTCCCCTTGCTGCGCCCCGCGGCCCCCCTCCCCCCGCGCCCCCCGCTCCCCCCGCACGACCCGCCCCCGCCGTACGCGCAGTGCGCGCGCGCCGCGCCGGACAAGCCCGCACCCGAGGAGCCACCGCCGCGGTTCTCCGACTGCTTCGTGTCGTACACCAACCCTCATCATGCAGAGCCGCAAGTACACATACGGCGACAGAACGACACACATAAGCGAACAGATTCTAGTTCTGACATTGTAAAAGTTCAGAACGGTCTCATTAAAAACGATCCCATAACGGTCAGTTGTAATCACTCGGAACACGTCGCTGTGGACACGAAAACGGAACTAGTATTTGACAACGGTGGGGTGGTGAAGTGGCAGAGCTTATATATATGAATAGCAGGTAATGATGATAAGAAGACAGGAGAAGCCAGACACTATAATGTACAACAGCAGAGACTGTCTAGTGCGGTCTTTAAAGACAGAGTTATGATAGGTAGATTTACGAGATAGAATCATCGAAGGATGACGTAACGTTGCAGTATGATCGTGGGTGTGAGTTTTGATAATTAGTTTTGATTGAACAATTGTAGTGACCAGATGTACTTTAGAATATAACTAGTATTTGTAGCAATATACCCCATTAGTACGTAGTACTAGTAACTGAAACGACTATGTCGTAACATTCGTTCTTAATGTAAATGGAGGTACCTAGATTTGTAACTATTGACAACAGTAACTATTTTCATTGTCTTCACAATAAATATTCATAATTATATTAATTGGTTCCAGTCCTTTACATAGAACAACCCCTTATGTTACTATGTAGTGGCCATCTTAGTGTTAAATGCATTTCTCTTGCACACCCAAATTTAATGCCAAAAATAAAAAAGTTGGAAATGAATCCAGCCATAATATTATTTTCATAGTATAGAAAATAACGTTTTTTCTATTACAACTTTTACAACTGTATAAAATTATTATTCTGATAAGATGTCTACATTATGTATGTATATATTGTCTGCATTTTAAATATCTGCATATAAAAAAACAGGTAATTAACCATCAAAATAAAAAGAAGAGGGCCAACTAAAGTACCTTGACTTACACCCGAGCGAGTGTGGTATGGGAGTGACTCGTATAAACCCAATCTGACAAATTGCTGTCGCTCCCGCAAATAATCTGCAAGAAGTCGTAGGAGCCCTGGATCCACAACGATCGCAATGCGCTTTGACAGCAAGACGTCATTGTTGACTTTGTCAAACGCCTTTTGAAAATCAAAGTACCGTACCGTTAAATAACGTCTACCTGGCGTCTGCGGTCAAGTCTGATGCAACCGTATAACCAGAGCCTCGACAGATGGTCGTCGAGGCTTTTAGCCAGCAGGCCCCTATAATTATGTTATTGTTGTTGTTATTGTATTACATTTTTTTTAATTTGGAATTAAACACATATTTCTGGAAATTTTGTTACCATGAACCGTTTCACCAATGCGGTTCCTGCTCACTGAGTTCGTGATTTTAATCGCAACAATCAGTGACCATTCCAGACTCGTCACTTTAACTTCGAGAACTTCATAATCTTTATATATCCTAGACGATAGAGATTTTAAAAATATTAAACTTAGTTAATAGTCGAAGTGCTTTATTAAATACAACTAAAACAACTTAGGTCTAAAGTTTAAATAAATAATTTCTAACATTTAAGGTATTTCTAAAATTTAAAAATAATATAATTCGAGAACCATGCTCTCTCTCAAACTTGTGTTTAATCATACATTTATTAAAAGCAATGAAAATCTCTTCAACGCAAAAAAACATCTAAATTCAGTAATTTTAATTAATAAGTCAAAGAAAGCATGGTTATCTTTAAATCTTTACATAGATACAAATTATAAATGCAATATTCATCCCATCTAACAACTAAGTAGCTAGAGTAACGAGTATTTCTACAGGAATTAAATACTTACTACCTATAATAATTCCTCACAATTTAACTTTAAATAAAGGAATGTGAACTGAATAGATGATGAAACAAGAATTTTAAAATTCTGTTACTGAAACTGTGTCCCAGCGGGTACAATTTTTTTTGAATTTTATGTCAAAGAAAAATGTAGAATGTTGACTGAACACTAACTGATTGTATAGTCCATACACATAAAGAAATAGACTGACACTCTTTGGAAAGAGACAATGCGGCCGTTCGGCTGATACCTGTAGACAACTACTGGCCGCACACGCGTTTTGTCCCTCTCACACTTTCTGGTCTGCATTTGTTTCACAGCTGTGTAGGGAACGCTCGGTCCATTCCTCTATGTCTATGGTATAGTCTAACTAGATAAGAGATCTCGCCTCCCATTTCTATATATTTTGGTACAAACCTACTTACGTGCTATAATTATTTAGATACAGTCTTAATGTCACAACGTTAAGTAGTAATAGCACCAAAATTAACAAAACATACTTATTACATAACGCTATAGGAATACATACGTTTATAATTATAAATAATTACAATAATGATTTCAGAGTGTGGGACCAGCGTGTACTTTAAAATTTGAAAATTTCAAACATAACCGTCCGAACTGAATTGAGCAACAATATACCATAAACAATTTAGTTTGGCGGGTTTCGTGATGAAAAAGATGAAATGCTGATTTTTGTCAACATAGATGATTTTATAATCTTTCTAAGATGTCTGTTATTTGTTGATGACGCTATAATCTTGTTCCGGTGCATGAATTTATCTAAATGTCATAATTATAATTGCAGCGTGTGCCGACTGTTTGCTTACAGTTCATTGTTCTGGCGACGACGCACGTACCTCGCGAAGTAGTCCGGTCGCCAGCACTTGCAGGAGCCGGGGACCAAGAACCAGTCGTAGTACAGACGTACCTACAAATTCATTCTACATTGTTTATCTTCCTAGGAAAAAATATAATAGGAATCTTCAGAGTACCACCACAAGTTGAAAAAGTGAAACTCAAATGACAGAATTACTCTTTGACAGTTAATCATATGTTCCCGACATTTAATTAATAAGCATTTGTAGTGAAAAAATAATCCATATGAAAAATAGTTCCAATCTCCATGACAGATGGCGTTGTTAGTTCAGAGCGCTTTTCTGAATCGCGCTATCGTTGTGTGACGCGCCGCAACACTAGTGCCGGCGCCGACCGCGCGAGGTTAAAAGGGTGTTTGTCACTTGTATGGCACACGCACCGCAAGGTGCGCGGGGTATGGTATCAAGACATACCCAACACATTATTTTTGGATCAGAGAGGCTGTTTGTACCCTTAGTACTCCTCTGCATAATGCCTTATGAAATCTGTACAGGTTTACACGAACTTTAATATCGCTTCGACAGTGTATCGAATAGTCGTTAAACCGATTTTATTTTATAGAGGCAGACCAAAGAAACGAGGATTTGTGCTAAATGTTATGATGGATAAAGAAGAAGACAATTTTGAGGTCACAGATAATAGAGACGTGTGCGTTAAATTTATCATTCATAAGGATAAAAATGGTGAGTTAAATATTGTAGTTGATGACATGTCTGTAGACAGCAATGTTTACACAAAATGTGAATGTATAAAGTGAGTGAGCAGCTAGGTCACGTGTGGTTATGTTACCTGGTAGCATCCCATCTCGTCGTGGCCGTCGCAGTGCGGCGCGGCGGCGGGCGCGGGCGCGGGGGCGGGCGCGGGCGCGGGCTGGCCGTACTGCGGGTACTCCTGCACACACACACACACACACGGGCGTACAGACATACTGATGTTTGATTGATTTGATTGATTGTTGCTGGGGAGTTTGTTCCACCACTTCTTCTTCCCAGCAAAAACACTAGGAAGTGGTGAAGGGTGGGCGTTTTGGGGAACTGTCTTTTGTAAACGTTTTGACGTTCAAAAAGTGCTGATTGTCAGCCTAATTTGAATAAATGAATTTTGATTTTGATTTTGACTTTGATGTGCTGACTGTGACATGATATAACTAGCTGCGCCTCGCGGTCTTACCCGAGGGTAATTTCTTTTTTTTTTGTTCATAAGAACCAAACATTAATTTGTATTAATATAGATTTTTGGGATTTTTTTCTGCTGGGAGTGACTGGGCCACCGGCCCGCGCTCTGTGCAGTGTGCAGGCAGTGGGCCGTAAACTAGCAAGTGTACATGCGTACAAACTTCATCGTTTTGAGAGTTTAATCGACTTTCTTTATCGAATTTATGCGCCGTGACATTGCTGCAACACCACACTTCTACAACGGGTCAGTAGCAGTTACTACAGCAATAGTCTCTGTCTATACAAGATGAAATTGAATGAACGCAACAAATCGAAATGGGCGGAAAGCACCATTTCTCCCATATAAAATAAATTATCGTCTTAATTGATCCAAACCATAATTATTATTATCGTCATGTAGGCACCAATTATCGGGGTCTGAATAAAACTAAATAAATATCAAAACAAGTAAGAAAATAATATTAATATCAAATTTAGACGCGTCCGAAAGGCAATGTTTAACTTGATTTTCTTATATCTTCTTTATAACAGTAACTCACTCACGCATTTGTCGCGTCTATTCAATTAAGCAGACTTTGCTTGAGTTAATTGTTGATTTTGGTATATATACTTTATTTATTTATTTTGGCATATTCGTGTGTGCTTACCTAACATGTAGCAAATTATTGAATTTAATGATGTATAAAGATGACTGTATTTTTTGACATGTGTTGTATACTTTGTATAGCTTCAAGTTCTTCAAACTATCAGACAGAACGTGTTGCTGGGGAGTTTGTTCCGCCACTTCTTCTTCCCAGCAAAAACACTAGGAAGTGGTGAAGGGGGGGGCGTTTTGGGGGACTGTCTTTTGTAAACGTTTTGACGTTCAAAATTCATCCTGTATAGATGTACTCAGTACTGTGTGTATAGCAGCGTGATGCTACGTATGCGTAAGGTACCTGTTCGTGTTTGGTCTCCCTTGGAGGGTAGTGCAGCTCGGCGACCAGCAGAGACACCCAGCGCGGCGAGCTCAGGCAGCCGCCGTCCAAGTAGTGGCAACGTGACTGCATGCATCTGGAGATATTCAGATTCGAAATAAAAATAAATTAAAATATTCATCACCAAATATTATTAAATTAGGATTTTAATAAATTAATGTGGCTTTACACTTCAGAAACTGCCCCCTCATTATTGTCTCAGCTTAGCCACTGTACATCCAATCTTACCTTATACTTATATTCGATTACTATCGAAGCCCCCAAACTCGGTGGAGTGTCTCTGGTGTTCTCAGGAAAATCCTCACTTCCTAACATGTCCAACATGCACTTGCATACGTTTACCATGTGCACCTGCATAATATGAAGGTGTTCATTCGAATGAAAATCTTAACCACAGCCCCGTTCTCCACGGCGATCATCAGTTCCTTGGATATTTTACTGTATAATTTTGGGGTCTCATGGCAGTTTCATACTGCGTTTGTTTCTACCTGTATGATCAGTGGGATGTTGAGGTGTGATCAACACTTTTTAACGTAAAATGTTATTACGTTCTTATTATATATCTGTGTGAGTCTTGTTCATACAGATATAACGTATTACATTAGAGGTTAATGCATATAACAAAGTGAACAACATTTTCGTAAGGTAACCGTACTAGTCCCACAAACCCCATCAATTTCCTTTGTTACGTCCACGGAAGCAGGACTAAATAGTTGTACCTATCTGAGTGACCACTTCGCCTACCTGGTAACCTCGACGGTCTGTGTGAAGTAGCCCTCGTAGGGTATCTGCACGACGTAGCGCCACACTCCCTGGTAGTTGCGCGCGAACACCGGCGTGGCGTACTCCACGCGCGCGGGACACGGGGTCGGGGGGCCCTGAAGCAAACATGGATCGAATTAAACGAAAAACGAAACAATATTACAAAATGGGCAGCCAGAGAGTTTAATAAACAACTTACAAAATGGTTTTTTGATTGAATAAATAGTAAAACCTATTAACTTATACACAGCAGTGGACTAGGCTACTGCAGATGCGATCTGGGAGAAAAAAATAATATGATTGAAGTAAGTTGTAAAAAGCAACTGTGGTCTGAGTAGCTTTTTACAACTTCCTTCAATTACATTAATTCGTTTCACCATGTGTCTCGCTAAAGGTTTTATAATAAGATATTACCACAATAACTGGATGTGGCAAGCTGAAGACAGGGCGCTATGGCGCTCATTAGGAGAGGGCTATGTCCAGCAGTGGACTAGTATAGCCTGATGATGATGATGATGAATAACTCACATTTGGTCTAACATGAGAATAAAAAGTTAAGCTACTAGTCTAGATTTTCTCACTGCAGGGCGAAAGCCTCCCTACTACCCTAAAATAGAGGGCGTAATTTTAATAATTTCTTCTAATGATTGAAGAGATTCTAACGAAGCTGCTCACCTCATATCTGTGGTGGGCCGTGTGCTGTGTGGCTGCACCGTTAGCCTGTGGGCCAGGATCCTCACGTCGTTCTACACCCGCACTGGACTCGCTGTCGCCGTTGATGGCACGGTATAGCATGCAAAACCTGTAAAACAAAACAAATAAAGTTTTATTTTATTCAGACACGTGAATGCGTAAAATGACTATGATGATATTCATCCCATGCAGGCAGGACCATCAACCGCTCCCGGTTTTACTGTATGGCCACAACTGTTATTTACAAAAGTTCGAAGCTATTTTCATAAAAAGATGTTAAGTGTAAAAAACCTGTAAGTAAAATGAAACGTGTTTGGTGTATTTGACACTGACAGTCACCCTTTGGCGGTTGTTAAGTTGCAGTTGACACTTGACGTTTCACATATCGTCTCATGTTTTTAGGTTAGAATTGTATTTCCCTGCTGTGTTTCCGTGTTTAACTGCACATAAATGTTTTCTCTACGCATTGTTGCGTTAAAATGTCTTCAGCATTAGTGCGACAGGCTCTGGAACTCGTCGACCAAGAAGGTACGGAGTACAATCATTATTATTTCAGCTATAAGTTTGAAACTTTCATTATTTTTTCAATGTTGTTGTTGTTTCGTAGACAGTGGCGAGGCGAAGCGTGGATCTCGGCGGACTCGGACACGACACGCGGGTCAAGGTTCGTCCAAACTTCACCGACTGACTATTGATATACATATCGTTATTACGTCACGCTCAAGGCACCCGAGGAACGTTTACGAGTTTATTGCGCCTATTACAGCGATTAGACTCGCCGGTTTTATTGTCCACTTTATTACTAACGTTCCTTTCTTACATAATAGAAGCGACACATTGCTGCTTGTATAATTTATTATTATTTCTTGCTCAAAATGGTTAACAAATAGTGTTGTGTGCAGAACACAGGCATTTATTCAAGACTAAGAGTAAGAAACCGAAGGCGCCGGTGAAGTCTAAGGACCAGATAACTGAGGAGAACATCAACAAGTTGCTGAAGCTGAGCAAGCCTGTGGCACACAGGAGTGTGGCTGATAAGGTAGGCGGTCATTACAATATTGTTGGTTACCTAGAACACGTAACATTCCACAGCAACAATAGTGAGCCAATTATACTTGCAAATTACTTTCATTACATTCATTTCACATCTATTTAGTTGTAGTTTGATGTGAGTTTTTTTTAAAGCAACACCATTACATACATACATTAACTCACACCATTTCCCTATGAGGGTAGGCAGAAACTACAGAGTGCCTGTCTGCCACAATCCTCATAAACTCCTTATGCCTGATTATGTTCATACATATGCTCATACACACACCCCAGTTGCAAGTACTATGCACCTAACCTTTCTGAAGAGCATCACTAATAAGATCAGTTTTTTTTTTCCCGTGGGAAAATCATCTTATGATATCCTCCACTCTTGGGCGGGGCGGGAGATAGTGTCAGACTTTTACTGACTAAAATCCCACTCCTGTTCCTTCGTTGCCTTTAGTACCAGGGCCAAGTCTTCCTTTCAGAATCAGACCCTTGGCCCCAGTAGGCTACGACCCTGCTGAAGATCAGTGTACATCATGCTAGGGTGTCTGCTCCTGGCATTTCTAGTTACATGGAATGAAGAATACTTCCAACATACAAATGTTGGAAGTATTCTCTGAGATTATTTTGCTGCTGATTGTCACCTTGGGGTGACTAATTAATAGTAGTAATAAATAAAGATGTATATGTAGAAGTAGAAGACATATACAGTATATGTCTTTCGTTTTGGTATATGATATACCAATCCCAAATAGGAGGATTAATGGCAGGCTGCTAACCTACTTATGAGCTTAGGGTAAATAGTTCTCCAATACATTTTTTGCAACATATGATTCTGCATTGCTTACATCGGTACATGCAATAATTCTATTTAACTATTCACATCATCCGTTTCATTGATAAGGAGTCCACTTAAGGAAACAAGCTCAAGGTTGTTGAGTGCAAAAATCCATTTTATATTAATCAATATCCTTATTAATTTTATGTATATCATGGGCAAAAGCTAGTTTCTGTATAAATTGGAAGAATGGTCATTAATAATAATTGAAGAGTCACTTGTTCTAGTACATATATTTTAGAAACAAACAATAGTTAAGTATTATTGTCTCAAGTGATGCTTCACTACTTCTCTGATAAGATAGTACAAAACCATGTGAGTGAGAATGTGTGTGTCACACACATGTGGGATGTGTGCTCACTTGCTACAGCAGTGTAGTGGAGCTCAATTGTGTTTGTGATATTGTGGGCTATTGTGCCATTATTCTAACAATAAGTTTTCAGTAAGTAATCAAAATAGGACCAGTAAGTAAGTATTTATGATATTTAATTAGAAAGAGCGAAAATGTAGATAGTTATCATATAAACTATATTTATTTACTTATTATTAACTAAAATAATTATAGTTTTGGGTTAGTATTAATATTGTAGATAAGCACAACACTAAAACAAAACTCGAATATTATTAACAACAAAAGAAGTTGCATTATCCTTGTCTCAAGGTTAATCTACATATTATTATAAGTTTCAGTTTCCTATATATCCAGTTACATATAAAAAAAGGAACTCAGTGGGCATTTCCTTCCCATTACTGCCAGTGGGTAAAGTGGCCAAGACGTTGGCAGCATTGCCAAATTGAACGGCAATACTTGTGTAAATGATTATACAAGGTGTAACTGACTAAACGCAAGTCCTGAATTGAAAAAGTAACATTATACTTTTTAAATTCACATGATTATATTGGACATGGGTGGTATAAAGATGGTATTATAAAGAGTAAAGATTTTTTTGTTTGTATGTTCGTATGTTGGTTTGTAATATAAGATAAATTCAAAACTACTTGACCAATTTTAATGAATTCTTTCACCTCATGGGAACCTACGTTATCAGCGAGTAACATGAGATTTACTTTATTTTCAAAACCGCTTCAAAGGAGGGGATGTTAAACTTCGAAAGGAAAAATACGAAATCCACTCGGTAGATGTCGCGTGCGAAGTGGTAATAATTCATATAAGTCTGATATGGCCAATCCGCCTTGGGCAAGCGTGGTGACATATGCTCCTGCCTTCTCTGTATCAAATGAGTCTGTGCCCTGCAGTGGGACAGCAACAGGTATATGACCCATAATAGTAGTGAATGACTTGTGCGTACCAACATAACGTGTGCTTTACTCAATGTGATTCTCAAATACAAGTTATCTTATTACGATGTTGATAACACTGGAGCGTGAGTTTTATTTACGTTTCGTGATGATGCAATTATAAGATGTTTCGCAAATCATTGTATAATTAGTTTTGGTACTAAATGTTATGTGTAAGGACATACATAAACTCACGCCTTCTCCCCACGTGTGTGGGCAGAAACTAAAGAACGCCACCTGCTACCATCCTTACATACTACCTTTGCTTCGTTTACGTTCATACATCTTGTCACACACGCACGCCGTTTCCGAGTACTACGCACCGGACCTTTTTGAAGAATATCACCAATAAGCTCAGTGTATGTCCTTCAAGGGCGTCCCCTCCCGAGCTTTCCGCTTACCTTACAAAGTGTAAGTAGTCTACAATCATGATGATTTGACACTGACTTCACCATCTCACTCCGGACTTTATTCCAATGTATTTATGGCCGGTGCAGCATGTCTTTTTCTTCCCTAAATCTTTATCTGCCTTCATCTCAATGCTCACCTCCTTCCTAGCCATATCATCTTTCACACAATCCAACCATCGTTTCTTTGGTCTTCCTCTTCTTTTGTAACCCTCCAAATTTTCTCATATCTTTTATGATGCAAGATACTAAAATCATCAGTCAGTTCGATGTTGAAAGTCAACAGCGAAAATGACCATCAATATCAGCCAACGGAATCAATGTTGTACACATTTTATCTGCCATAGTAATAAACATACAGTTAGGTGTCTTATCTCCGTGAGTAATGTATTTGTGCTCAGCTTGCAACAACAGAATGCTTACTGCTAGTTTTTGTTGAGAACTAGTTTACAATATAGTTGATTTTTCGTGTCAGTCTGTGTGGTCACTTTGTTCTTCTAAACTCGTCAATGGATTTTGAGACGGTCGTGACCAGCATATAGACAAATTATTTACGAAGGTTTGTGTGTTTAAGAAATAAATATTTAACTTAGATAAAACACAAAAATCTCGTGTCCACACCATGTCGTCACATCAGTATGTAATACTATATGTAACAGGCACCATCTCAGACATCGACCTACAAGGATATGATCACTGCAAGACCTATTATATATATTGACCTTGACCTCTGGGTTTATTTAGTTGTTTCTTATCAGAATATTCGTTTAGAAAACACCGACCTCATCTACCTATTCCACGTGTTAAGGTGTTGGCATACTAACTGACAATAATACGTATAATAATGTATTATTTGTTGACAGATCGTGGAGCGCGCGGTGACGCGCAGGGCCCTCGCCGACACAATAGAAATCAAACACGACGACCACAAGTCAATTCTATTCCCCGAAGACGAGACATTTGAAGACTTCGAGAAGGAACTCTTCTGCAGTTAAATCTAAGCTCTACCACTAAACAATAAGGCTCACCATCGCATGACAAAACCAAGAAGGAAATTCCACATTCAAATCTATGCTTTACCGTTTATAGTGTAAGGTTGAAATTGAAGTGATGCGTATAACTATATGGACATACCTGATGCGCTGATTGGTCGACTGCTCCTGGTGTCAACCAGTACGGTGTTTGTTCTGCTGTCCTTCTGGGTCAACTCTTACCCTTTTATAGACGAAGGTGAGTTTATTGAATTGTATTTTGTGTAAGTAAAACTTGTATAACGAAAACGGCTTACGATATAAAGACGCTTTCAAGTTTAAACTGTTACCTATCGTCGTCTTTACTGTCACCCTCGGGAATGCAATTTTGGTCATTTTATTTTATGACTTTTTTGGATACAACACCTCGAGACGCATTCCTTAGTTTCACACAACAAAAGCCAAGTAACCCGTATTGCAATCTAAAACGGAACCTCTTAAAAGGCGAGTATTAGCCTAGTTCATGTCGGTTTTAGTTATAACAAAATTAAATCTATTTTCAAATTAGTCATAGAACAGTCAGCACTGTTTGTTAAAGCAAGTTCCCCACATTGCCGTCCCCCCTCCCCCTGCGCCCACCGTCCGGCGCTAAGCGAGCCAGTTCCAGCGCTGTTTGGCTAATCCTTTCACCACGAAGGCTATCCAATTTCTCAACAACTTTGTTTTTATTCTAGCAAATCCCGGTGTAGTGTGACTTCATCAGTATCAGTATCTCTGCTTGGTGTTCCAGATTCGCAGGTGTACAGCGTGGTGTGGGATCCGCAGTGGTTCCTGCTGGGCTGCGGCGCGTGGGGCCTGCTGTTCGTCGGTGGCCTGATGTCGTTCACCCTGTACCACTTGCTCCCACATCTCTGACAGCGCGCTTCTCACTCCGCTCTCTGCTCTCTCCGCTGCGCTTGCTCAGAGCGACGCTCTTTACTGCAGTCATGTTGCCTAATCGAAGCAACTGGATTATTATAGGTAGGCCTTTACAATTTTAATTATCAGTGAACCAATAGTAGCAGAGCCGTTGAAGTCCTTAAGTGCTGAGTTGAACTACACAACCACTGACTAGTGCGAACACTGCCTGGGCAGGTCGTGATGAACTGCTTGTCCAAACATTATTGTAAGATATTATGTCAGTCTAACAATGCTGGGTAAAGTCTAGAAAGGCCTTTAAAGAAAGGTTACAGTGCTGAGCTGTCCCGACAGACGGCATGCGGCGGCATCAGTCATCGTTTAGCTCGAGCCTATTTAAGAGAGATGTGATTTATAAGTATTCCAACTGAGAACGAACGAGCGTTTTGTACAGGAAGACATAGGTTGAGGTACGCTGAAATTCATTTGGAGATCTCATCACAAATCCATACATTTTAAACGCACTGTTGAAAATGACTTATGTTGATTCAAGGAAAGTTTACAATCAGAAGGTACCAGATCCCTAACTATGGAGATATTATTAACATTTTAAACGCCAGATGAACCGACGAACAATATATTTTCTATTGTGTCTCGTTGTCTGGCAGTTAAGGTGTTACGAACTGTACTGTTAAGGTTGTAGTTAAAATAGCACATAGATAAACTTGGGGATATTGAGATGAAATTTATTAACAGACCTTCTGAAATGACAAGCTATCTTCCATAGTGCGTATCACTTTGAAGGTCTTCAAATCATCAAGGTACATAAAAAAATTGTCATTTTAAACATTTCATAATATCATTGATGTAGATTATAAATAAAAATGGGCCCAGAAGTGAGCCCTGTGAAACTCCCGAAGTAATGCCAATAGAGACGGACTGGTGATCATTAACAATGACATTTGCGACCTGTTCTCAATAAAAGACACAACCCAACGCAACAAATTTCCGCGTATCCCATTAAACGCAATTTTATTTAGCAGTTTTTCATGATCGACCTTGTCATAAGCTATTTTGAAATTTGTATAGACTAATCTTTTAGACTTACCTCGGCGACTATTCGGCAAAGAGCGCCGGCTATCCTACTTCTTACTTTGCATGTATTCCTCAATAACATTGATCCATCTTTTGATGATCGCGAATAAAACACATGGCAAACGTAAAAATTGTCAACCGACAGATACGGGGCAGACGGCTTTCGGTACCGTAGTGAACGAAGCGTCACGGAAATTGCCGAATACCCCCGAAGCCGTGATCCTGAGGCCTAAGCTGCCTCTTTGCAACCGACTAATCGGCTCGTCGGCTATAGTCAATGATTAAACCGCGTCCCCTCCTCAGGTATATCGGGTGTGACATGCGGCGGCAAGACCTCCCTGGCCAACCAGCTGAAGGGCGCGCTGAGGCCGGTGCACGTGTTCCACCAGGACAAGTACTTCTACCCGGACGACAGCCCGCAGCACGTGCGCTGCGCCGGCCTGGCGCACAACAACTACGACGTGCTGGGCGCGCTGGACATGGCCGCCATGCTGGCCGACGTGGCCAGCACGCTGCAGGGCAAGGACAAGGCGCACGAAACCTGCGCGGACGACGGGGAGCAGAAGCTCAAGGTACCTGGCAAGCGGTTCCTGGTGGCCGAGGGGTTCACCGTCCTCAATTATCAGCCGATTATGGCTATGTGTGATTTCAGGTCAGTCTTTTTTATTGTTTTTTTTTTTATACAAGTCCACCACACTATTCCCAAACCACTACATCTCCTGAAATCAGAATCAACAATGGCGACCACCAGAAAAGCGTCAAGACAATGAATTCCGACGAGTCCCCGAGAAACTATTCAACTGTTTTTGATCCCGCAACGAAATCAATCAGAATAGAACAGCGAAGGTGTTAAAAAAAATATATAATTGCCACTTCCCTCCATATCAAGCAGGAGATAGAACAAAACTAGGTCAATAGACACAAAGGGACATTTACAACTGGGTTAGGCCCAATTGCCTAGCACCACGGATTAAAATTGACATTAGACTGATATTAGTGGGCCCTAAATGATGAGCATTTACAACATTTGATTCCAATAGTAGGTATAGCAAAAATGCTTGAACTCGCGGAAATTTGATAGAGTCCATATAGTAAACAAATCCGGATGCAACGTGTACACTATCTGACATTATATTGCGATCATTCTGCCAAGGAGTACACTCCCATAAGACATGATGAGCAGATTGTTCGTATTCACAGTCTGATGCAGAACATTGACACAAAATTGATGGAACAAGCTTGAAAGAAACTAATTTACTTTTAAAGTTGCCATGGCCTGTGAGAAATTGGGCAACACGCACAGTAATCCATCTCCAGCCATGTTCTCTCCAGCCGCTCACGAATGGATGAAAGAACTGGTGGATGGTGTCGGCCCTTGATAGAATTTTACCACCTCCATTGCCATTCGGTTAAAAGTTCATCCTAGACATCAGTCTTCGGTTTGAATACTCTAGAGATCTTAGCACGGTCACGATGCGATAAAAAGTGAGCTGCTTACTATATGCAGGGGGCATATAGTAAGCAGCCCACCGACCGACCGAACGTCTGACTGACTACTACTACTAACAACAACTTATAATTTTACTCCATATTGATTTATTGGTTTTCTTTTATTAAAAAATCGTTCAACAACCACCAATTTCGTTGTGTTACATCTCCCTGACATTTTGTTCGTTACGTTGCAGGTATTACTTCGTGCTGGAGTACGGCGAGTGCGTGTTGCGGCGCTCCTACCGCCTGTACGAGCCGCCCGACGTGGCCGGCTACTTCGACCAGTGCGTGTGGCCCGAGCACATCAAGTACAGGGCCGAGGTACGCCTAGCTTACTCAGTACTATGTGCCTACAAATAAGGTTCAAATTCCCATGAAACACGAGAGTAAAGACAGTAACGTGTCTGTGAATGCTGCTACAGCCAGGCTCTCTCGCGGTCGCGGCGTTCATATCTGAAGATATATCTCAAGATCGGTGCAGCCGTTCCGGAGATTAGCCGGAACAAACAGACAGATAGTCAATTTTTTTTTAAAGTGCCGTGAATACTTGCATACGCATTTAGTTAAAGCTGTTATTTTGGCGTTACAAACATACACTTAAATTGTAATTACTTGTATAGAGATAATACTGATCTTAATGTATGACATTTTCAGATTGAGCGAGACCATCGTGTTAAAATCATAGACGGCACACGGAGAGACGCGTACGACACCGTTATGGCCGACCTGCGGGCCGCATACTCCTAGCGGGCCGGCCTGCGGGCCGCATACTGTTAGCGGGCCGGAAAGCCGACCTGCAGGCCGCATACTGCTATCTCGCTCGGCAATCTGAAGGCAGCTTTGTGCTGCCTCGATTTATTTATATTGTTCTGAATAAGTGGTAATTTCAAGAAACGTAAGACTCTTCCCACATGCGCCGGCGACCCGGTGGCGAGTACAACACCAAGTTAAATTAGCTGCCGGAACTTCAAGACGTGATGAGTATCGATATCGCATTACTAAACAAAACGATTTTCTCCACTCATTATTTCTAGTCAAGACACTTGAAATCGTGAGTTGCACGAAGTTGGGGGTTTAAATCCGCGAAGTACCGATGTGACAGTTTTAATGTAAACATACTATGCGTAAGTTTATCTTGGTCGTCACTGATTTCGATAAATGAAAACATCGTCAGAATAAAGGCTGACATTATTATCGGCCTGTTACTGTCCCATCTCATCTGTGTGAAGTTTCTGACCAACTAATTTAATCTGACACTACGTTCAGCCAACCCGGGAACGTTGTGCCGGTGTGTGTGTGTGCCGGGACTCCTGCGCGTGTTTCGAAACATTACACACAAACATTTAATTTCTTACATAAGGTTTTTAGACTAGCATTTAGCCCGCGATTTCATCCGCGTGGAAAAGGAAAAACCCTTCAAACTTTAGCATCCCTACTCCCTTTAAAGAGTACTTTTGATAATAAAGTATAACCGTAGTTATTCGCTGATAATTTAGCTTTCAATAGGTAAAATAATTATTAAAATCGGATAAGCAGTTTCTGAGTGTTGCTAATACAAACAAACAATCCAATATTTCCTCTTTATAATGATACTAATATCACTTTTTGTGTAAAAAATAAAACAAACCCCCTGTACACCCGCGCGGTGTTTCCCACGCAGTTCGGAAAACTACAACATCGAATGAAAGAAAAATGCGTTTATTAGCATTACAGCAAAATCAATACACTTCAAAACTATAGAACAAAAAGCAACGATTATAATACCAACAGGTCCTCAGTTCAGCATTATGTCAGATTACCTGACGCTGCCTATGCCATGTAACCCACGGACACGGTCTTTGTTTCGATGTTTTTGTGTAATGTTTAGAAGAAACATGCGAAGGAGACCCCGCTTTAGGCACTCATTCCTAAATCAATCGGTTGTTTTCATGCTGATTGTATAAAACGGTCCGACCATAAGATCGTATAGTCGCCCAAAACCTAGACAATTTTATCGCTATCTCAAAGAAATGTTAACCTTAGTGAAGTTATTATTGACTTTCTTAATACTGTGAAGAAATAATTATTTACACAATAAATACTGTAAAAATGGAATACCGTCGATCAAATATAATCATGAGACACGTAATGTAAACAGACAGCCAATGGTGCCAATGAATCCTTGGTGACAAGCCAAACTAAATTAAACCTATTTCCATCTTTTTCTCTCTTACAAAACAAGAAAGGGACAGACGTATATAAGGCTGAGCGCGTTGTGAAATTAATCGTTGCGATTTTAAAATACGAAATGACTTTTATCTTTTACCAGTATAGTGGTTCTGTTCGTAAATTGGCGAACCTAAGAGCGATTAAATTTAGTTGAACTAAAGCTCCCAATCTCCCATACACATACACTTGACATTTCGGGACGTAACGATCATAATACTAATCCGACATCTCTTTTCTATTGCCGTCCTTTTCTCGAGACGTCTGTCAGAGAGAGGCAATAGGCATTACTCATTTTAGTTTAGTATGTGACCAAGGGAATCGCCGCCATTTACCCAATATGTAAAGATGTTGAAATATTATTATAAGATGTATATTATACTGCACGTATCTAGGTAGTATAGTTATCGTTTCGTTAAGGGGATGTAAAGGAATTGTTAAACTGTATTTAGTACCAAACATCAAAAGCAATAGTTGCACTGATATATAAATATTGTAACGAAGATATTTTTTTAATGTGTAAATATTGTAAGGAAGTTTTAACTTATATTATAATGTATTTTTCTAAAAATAGGGTTTATATGTCATGCGTAATGGTAACACCGCAATCTCATAATAAATCTCGCGAGATTATGAACTTTCGACACATTGGAAAAATCAAAGTACGAGTCACGCACGAAGGGTCCCGTACCAATGTACAAGATTTAAAAAATCACGTGGCCTGAATTTTTAACTATTATTTTTTTTGTTTTAGCGGCAATAGAAATACGCTGAAAATTGTAACTGTCTGCCTACTACGATTCATGAGATAGACCGACGATCGACCGCCGACAGACAGACGGACGGAGCGGAGGCTCAGTATAATCACCGGCAAATAAGATGGCAAAAGTCGTTAGATGCGCACAAGTCGTTTTTTAGGTCTCTTTGGTGGTCAAGCGGGACGCGGGGTATGAGGTAGCGTCGATCCGAGCGCGCGATTGGTGCATCAGTCGACCCTTGCCTCCCGCACCGCGCCTTCGTCCCGTAGCATACGAGGAGAGTATGCTCAAACCAGAGTTATACAAATTAATAAAATTGGAAAAAGAACAATTTAAAACATACAGCATTGACCAAACACTTGCAGAACACAACCATAGTGTTCTGCGATTGCGACTTTCAATATGATGCCAGGGGTAGTTTTATTAACGGATAGTGACGACGACTAGTTTTTTTTTTTTTTATATAAACTTTTTTTAATTTTAAATGCACGTTATTTATAACTCCTAATAAACTTGAATTCCTCTCCCTTCTTTAACTTTGTTCTATACAGACATGATTAAATATAAATGATGGCAATAACAATAGAATAATGACGATCAATAAAAGTTACAACTTTTTTGTGCCACTAAGTGTACGATGCGCGAACTTACCCCCACTACGCCAAAATCTTGCCATCTTATTTGCCGGTGACTATAATAAGGTCCCGTTGGCACCCTCTGGGTACGGAACCGTAACAATACGCAGCAATATTCGATATTTCCTGGTCGTGTCGTTGACAACTTATCGGGATTTTATAATCTCGCGAAATGTATTATATGCGTATGGTGTTTACAATAATCCGGTGACATATAAATCAACCACAGATCTACCTACGTTATACCGCAAGTCGCCTTATGCACAGTTCGCTTTGTCATTATATATAGGTCGATTGTTTCGCGAAGATATTGAAAGAGTAAGACACCGCTATGCGACCTTCACGGGTTAGAGCTAGACGGCAATGTGTTATGATTGTCATCGCTAAATAATCTTCCTATACTGATGTATATTTTATACAGATTTATATGAAATGTCTGAATTAAGGTTAGTTCACACGAGTGGTACCGTTAACGCTAACATTGTCTCATTTTTTGTGAATACTAAAGGACACGTTAAAATGGTTGCCACGAAAATGTACTGACGTGTCTTTTAGAAGTGGTCACTGCAGTAAAAACAAAATACTCCGACGCTTACGCTGGCGCCAGACGTCACCGACAGCGAGAAATGGACTGAAAATAACCTCAAAAAATTAACCACTCTGTAGAAAGAGACAAAGTGCCCGCCAGTGCCTGTCTCTTTGATTTGATAGACAACCAGAGGCCGCACGTTCGCTTTGTCTCTCTCACACTTGTCCGTATTTATTTCACAGCTGTATATGGAAACGCTCAGTCCATTCCTCTATGTGTATGGAGACCGCAGTGTAAGAGTATATCTGCGATCGTCAGCGTTACCGATGGTTCGTGTGAACTATCCCTAAGAGTGTTGAGTACTTCTCCTTCAGAGACGGAAAGTGTTTGAGTATTGTAGTCAATGGTATGTTATTGTAAGTATTGTTAAATTATTCATTTTCAATAATAAACTTTGATCATGTAAACATGCGTTTTATTGGGAAACATTTAATGACTTCCGTAGCGACATCTATCTCGTCACATACGAACTAAACTGACGTATCCTAGATCGCGATATTGAAGTTATCCGCGCTATTGAACATATATACAAGAAACCGACTACATCTGTCGGCCCGTCCGCCCACCAGACAACACCCGTCTGGTCGGAGGGTCCTCCCTCTTCTATGGTGTATAAGAAACTTTTCACCCTTTCCTAAACTAAAGTACCCACTGTGGATTTTTTTTAAAACAGTCTTTTTCTACTGGATCTGCGGTCCATCACGTGTTAGTATCGTACGGTTGGCAACTAACGTTGTTAAACACGTAGGTACACACACATCCTTCTTATAATATTCATCAAAATTGGGCAATGTTGCACTTAAATTTAGACCTAGAAAAATAGTATTGAGGCAAAGAATTGGTAGTGCTCACTACGTCACGAAGCGGCTGGCGCTTGGTGCGAGCGAGAGGTGCGGCCGCTGTGGGAGACAGGTAGCGGGGCCCGGGGACGGGTCAATGACAAATTTGGAAAACAATTTCGAGCGATAAATGTTTATATCCTTCATGGTGCGAATGCGTTTACTAAACAGTGCCGAAGGACAATCTCGCTCTACTTTGATAAAGAGCCGGCGCTGAGCACGCCTGTATGGCCGGGTCGTGAGTGGCTTAGTCCAGCACACAATAGTTACCTCTACAGGACGTGAACGAATCAGTCTTGAATCGATTCGCTCGTGTGAAGTGTGAGTTGGGGCTGTGTTTCGTCAACGACGGACAAAATAATGCATGTGGGTGCATAGACACATGTGGCGTGTTTGTATATTGCATATTTCATAAACCGATCCAGCCTATGCTTCGCTGCTCTCCCACCAGATACCGTAAGCCGAGGCCCGTACCCCACAGGGATGCCCTTAGTGCTTAGTCGCTTAGTTAACAAGTTTGTACTGCCTGGAGGCCTCAACACATACCGAAGGGTAGTCCGTCTAAGTGGCTGCCAGCCTCCCAGGAACACCTGCGGGATTCCCTTCCAAAGAAAAAGATAGTACACTCACACTCCGCCGTTGTCGCAGAACTTGCGCGAGTCGCGCGGTGCGTCCGCCGTGCGGTGCTCGGCGCGCAGCCCGCTGGACGCTGTGACGTCACCGTGCGCCGTGACGTCACTGTGCGTGGCTTCAGACAGCGAGCGCTTGCTGCGCTCCTCTAGCCTGGAAAGAGATGGCACTAGGTAATTTCTCGCTTCCACCAAACAATACCAACTGCGTAAAGAATTGTCACTCAGTCCCGGCAATATGTCGCACCCAGCAGGTACTCTGCGTCGTGATTAGATAATGAAAGCCCACACAAAATTTCTCGTTGGTTCTTCTCCATAACAAACGAATAATGGAACCGTGCGTGCACTAACCATCGTCCTTATCGCCTATTCTTTATTAAGAACGGCTTCCAGTCTAACTGGATGCAGCCGAATAATAAGTATTTTACATGGAGCGTCTACCTATCTGCACCTGCACAACCCAGTTACCGAGTAACGATACCCCTTGGTACCACTGATTGACAGACTTCCGGACTTCTGATACCCATAACGAATCAAAAATCTACCGGGACCAACGGCTTAACGTGGTTACCGAGACACGCGGGAGTCTCGATATGTAATGAACGGTCACCCATCATCACACAGACACGACTGTGTAGGATGGTAGCCGACCGGTTACTTACCGGTTGTGTTGCACGTCGGGCACGTCGGGCAGGGCGGCGGGCAGGCGGCCGCGCGCGGGCAGGTGCGCCACTCGCGGCAGGGTGTCGTCCGCGCGCAGCACGGGGAGCGTGCGCGACAGGAAGCGTAGTGTCTGGTTGCGAATCAGCTCACTGCGGATAGCACACTCATCGATGAATAATATTGACGGAAAAAAATAGTGGTCGCACATAATTACTTAACTAATGCCACAGAAGTTCATAGAACACATTCCCCAGCACGCGTAATATGACCAACTCAGTATCTATTCTACCAAGAATAGACAACGTTCTTTTTTCCAACTTGAAATCTCTGCTACCTGACTGTAGAGAGTAAAATTATATTCTCTACAATTTAACATCGCCATGCTTAGGACGGTAGAAATCTGTCATGTTGTCTATTCTTCCATCGACGAAACCCGTTTCTATGGTGGCTAGATATGCATGCTAGTCCTGAATGGTTTGGTTTGGCTCCAGTTTCTGCACTCCTCATGCTTCCATAAGTTGTTGACAGTGAGAACTTCTAAATTGACAAACAAAGAACAGCTCTCCAGTGGATGTCTCATGAGGTTGCTATTATGGGTGACCCCTTTATTGTGGTCCCACGGCTTGAGGACCACATGTCTGCTGTAACCGCACTATACTCACAAGGGATACGGTTCTCCGTTGGGGTTCTGCCCCATGGGGTTCCTGGGTATGACCCCCCTGTTGAGGTCACCGCACAAGTTGTTCGCGGACACGTGCGGCTTGTTGGACTCCACCTCGGCACACGGTGACGTCACTTGTCGGTACGGCGGCGGGCGCACTCTGGAACACAAGAGTTTCTTGAGTGCTCATGTTTTGTGAGGACCTTGGCGGGGACTGAACTCTATCTTCCGGAATATAATGCATCGTGTCCGTCAGTCAAAAACAGAAAATTTTGTGTTTTTGCCACGGGCATAAATCCAGACACCGGGAGCTGAGAAAATCCAGATGGAAAACCCAAAAACGCTTCAACTGACCTGTGAATCGAACTCAGGTGACATTTTATCTATTACATGAGACCTAAACATAACTGGCGAAATGTGGGTTTACTTACTACGTATGATGGTAAACCTTTGCCTACCCCTCGCGGAATAGAGGCGTGATAGTTCGCGGATCGCGACAAAAGTGAGAGACTAGTTGTATCGTGTTAACATTAGCTATTGTGACTGCAGACTTCATTATGTATCTAATACTTATGCCCGCGGAAATACCTGAGGAACGGTACTTTTTTCTGGATAAAATAAATAAATAAATATAATGCTGGACAATCCACACAGCATCATCTAGCCCCAAGCTAAGCAGAGCTTGTGTTATTTATTTATTTATTATTAAGGCACATTAACAACACAAACACAGACATTTACAAATAACAGAAAACAGAGGCATGGACTAGTGTTTACGTCAATTACAGACGTACACAGCATTCACAACAAAAGAGAAGAAAAAACACAGCATTCATGTTACAAAAAAAAACACACACACTTTAAAAGAAAACAAAAGAACAACAACTAAGCTAAAATATCGGTAGTAGAGAGAATATAATTTTGAATTATTATATTCTATTATTTAAATTACATTATGTTAAACCTATTATTCTATATTATTATTATATTATTTTACATTACATTACATTATTGTGTTATCTACAGTCTTCCCCTCATTTATAATCTTGGATCTAAAACGTGTGGGATGGTCGTGGAAGATATCCAAATTATACTTATTGTTATGGGTACTAGATGACTGATATACTTAATACAATACATTACATAGATAGATATTTTTTATTATACATAGCAAACACCCAGAACACCTGGATAAAAGGTTTCCTTAACTTAATAACGTATGTTAAAAGTTAAAAATAATTATTAAATGTTAATGACTTGCTTGTCCTGTTTATCTTATGTTGTGTTTCGTTGTATTCTTTGTATTATATTTATTTTAATTTAATATGATGACGATAATTTTCTAAACATGTGCAAGAGTGTACACCTTTAAGGTAGATTTTTGAGGACCTAATTTATTTATAGTTAAGATCTATCACACTAATAAATGAATTTGAATTTGAATTTTAGCAAAAAACACATTTATGATGATCTGTTGAGGATTTAGTTAAGGCGAGAAAGCCTAACAAACAAACTGACATTCGCACTTATACTATTAGTCAGTATAGACAGTGCAGATTCTATTATGTACTGCTAATCATTTGGTGGAGAAAGTCGCCGGAAGTGTTAGTGTAGATATGTGAGCGGTTAGTTTAGCGGTTGTGTTCCGTGTGCCAGTTGAAAGTTGAGACGCAATCATTGTAGACTGCTTCTTCCCGGTTTAACACAAAACGACAATCGTGAAAAGTTACGATATAAATACACATCGTAATATCACGTCTATATACCCCGACTGTTTTGTAGTTGCAAGCGTTACTGTTGAACGCGAGGTCCTGGGTTTGATTCCCGGAATTAGACCAACGTGTTTTTAAGTTTTTATCTGGATTTCCTTAGCAGCAGCCCGGAGTCTGGATTTTTGCCCGGTTGCTGGCAATAGGTTCGCACCCAATTACATGAGACTTAAACATACAGTTTGGCATGTTGTATGTAATTGAAAACTTACGAAATGCTATTCAGAAAAACACAGTCCTATCCCACTTGAGTAACAAAAACTACAATATAAAACCATGGATCACACCTGGTCTCATCCGCTGTATGAAACATAGGGATAAACTGCATATGAAGGCTAAATCTTATCCAGATAATATAGTATTGCAACTTTCGTACAAAAGATATAGAAATTACTGTAACGACCTCCTTAAAAAAAATTAAAAGCAACTACGACAAAGTGGCATTGGAAAAGGCTGGAACAAATAGCAAAAAGATCTGGAAATATATTAGAAACGTGACGTATACTACGAAACAGTATGAGTCATCTTCAGGTTTATTACAAGCACACTCGTCCCCGCTGGAATCCGCTAACATAGCAAATAATTTCTTTGTTAATATTGGAAAGAGTCTAGCAGAAAAAAATACGAATCAATCTCACAACATAACAAGTACACCATCAACATGTAACACTGCTTTAACATCCTTCGCACTGTTAGATGCTGATGAGACTGAGGTAGAAAGTATAATAATGACCTTGAAAGAAGATTGCGCTGTTGGCTGGGATAACATCTCTAATAAAATTATTAAAAAATTCAAGGACATTTTGGTACCACCTCTAACTTATATTTTCCGCATTTGTTTGTCTTTGGGTCATTTTCCAGAGTGTCTCAAAAAAGCTGTAATTATACCTGTCTATAAATCGGGAAGCAAAGATCAAGTGACAAACTATAGGCCTATTTCTTTACTGCCTTCTATGTCAAAAATATTAGAGAAAATTATAAATAAAAGATTGTTAAAATATTTGGAAGATAAATCAATTCTGTCTAATCGGCAGTTTGGATTTAGGCCTAGAGTTTCAACTGCTGATGCGGTACATCATCTAACTGACTATCTTGCGCAAGAACTTGACAGGGGTAAACATACAGTAGGGATTTTCCTGGACCTAGCTAAAGCTTTTGACACAGTTTCCATTCCGATGCTGCTGCGCAAGCTTGAGATCATGGGTGTAAGAGGCACCCAGTTAAAAATTTTCCAAAGTTATTTGGAAAATCGATCCCAGTGCGTAAAGATTGGCAATGTTGTCAGCGCTTTTCAAAATAATACATTTTATGGTGTTCCCCAAGGAAGTATCTTGGGGCCCACTCTATTTTTGATCTATATAAATGACCTTTGCGATTTACAACTAGAGCGCGGCACTATCATAACTTACGCTGATGACACTGCTTTGCTTTTTTCGGCTGACTCAGAAAACGAAGTCTACAATTTTGACTTATTGTATTACTGCATGGGGTGGAGTGAGTAAAACACTGTTATTGCCCATTGAACGAGCTCAAAGAGCTATTCTCAAGGTGGCTACTTGTCGGCCTTTTCTGTTCCCTACTAACCTTCTGTATAAATCCTGTGAGGTACTAACAGTTCGACAGTTATTTATAATCAGCACTGTACTAAAACAACACACAGCTCTTCCTTATAGCACTGAATTTACTAATAAGAGACGGAAAGATATAGTTTGTCCTCAAAAAAGTACAAAGCATGCTTTCACAGCCAAATTTTATATGTACCTTGGACCGCTACTTTATAATAGGTTAAATGAAAAAGGAAACATCTACTCCTTAAATTTCAGTAACTGCAAAAAAATCCTTAAGGAAGCTTTACAATCAATGTCCTATGAAGATACAGAGAAGTTACTACTTGTTCTTAAGTAACGATTGGTCAAATTATTGTAATTTTCTATTTATAATTAGTTAACTAAGTTAAACACCATAATTTTTAAACATCTTATATTGTATAGTCTATAGATTATTATGCTTATTATGTGATTATTTAATAAATTAATGTTACCTCCCTTTCGCCTGAAACACAGGAATTCCTAGTTCAGGCATAGATTATTTCTGAACTTGACATAGAATTAAGAAAATTGTATTTAACATATACCTTATGTTTTTTGAATAAATTTATTATTATTATTATTCCTTTATTTCTTTATATACATATTAATTACATTTTTAAATATTTCAAAATAAAAAAAAAACAAAAAACATTTAAAAATATAAAAAATAGTAGCCCACCGGCATTGGGAACAGGGTCCAAGCTACCGGTGGTCAGGGCTCTTGAGAAAGGAATCTCCTGACGATACGCGCCGTGTCCAGGAGTACCGCTTTCTGTATCAAGCCCTTGATCCAGCTGCCTAACGAGAGCCTCCTTAGGTGTTGGTCGAGGCTCTTGGCTATTATACCATTGGCCGTCACAACTATCGGCACAATGACTGCTGTATTTACATCCCACATGTCGACCACCTCGCGGGCCAGATCAAGATACTTGATTTGTTTCTCTTTCTCGGCCTTCACGAGGTTCTCGTCATGTGGGTAACGGTCCCACATGACGAGAACCTCGTGTCTATCAACAATCATTGTGCGACGATCTGATCGATCTATCACCACAATGTCAGGCTTATTAGCAACAATAGTCCTGTCAGTGATGATAGATCGATCCCAATATAACGTGATATTGCCATTTTCAATAACTGGGTCGGGCACATACTTATAGTATGGTACTTCTGATTCCACAAGGTTATACTTCAGAGCAAGTTGCTGGTGGATAATCTTGGCAACAAGGTTATGTCTATGCAAATAGTCTCCGTTAGCAAGACGAGAACAACCAGAAATAATGTGACGGATTGATTCCCCGGGTCGGTGGCATGCCCGACAGATGTCAACCGTACCGTCCTTCACAATGTATTTCCGGTAGTTATTCGTCATGATAACTTCATCCATAATCGCACAGACAAAACCTTCGGTTTCCCCAAAGAGGTCACCGAAGCGCAGCCAAGATACGGACGCTGATAGGTCTACATCGGGTCCATGTAAGACCCGATAAAAGCGTCCATGAAGCTCTTTGCTCTTCCATATTTCCATGCGGTCAGTAGTATCTAATACTATGGGTTTGCGCCAGTTCTCATTAGCCAAGGAGAGCGGGGTGAGGGCCTTGTCCATCGCGACCACATCTCTATGCATCCCCACGTCGGCTTCAAGGAAGTACTCCCTGAGACTGCATACCTCACGGTTGTGCAGGGTCTTAGCATTTAAGAAGCCTCGACCCCCGCATTTCCGCGAGATATACAGTCTCATCACCGACGATCGTGGGTGATGCATGCGATTTGCGGTCAACAATGTGCGGACCCTCCTATCCAAGGCGTCAAGTTCCGTCTGAGTCCATTTGAGTATGCCGAAAGAATACATCAAAACTGGCATGACCCAACTGTTGAAGGCGCGCACCTTATTGCCGCCTGATAAAAGACTATTTAACACTTTATTCAGGCGGCCAAAGAAGCGCTCCTTCAAAGATTGTTTCATGTCAGCAGTATTGATGCCTAACGCTTCCGACATACCCAAATACTTGTAGGTTTCGGTTGAGGAGAGGGATCTAAGGTATATAGAATCCGAGAGTTGGGTTCCCGCGGATTCCACAATCCCCCCTCGCTTTACATGCATGACTGCACATTTGTCCACACCAAAATCCATCCTGATGGCGCTACTGAAGGTTTCTGTTACCTTCAGTAGCTTCATTAGTTGCAAATTGTTGTGGGCAAAGAGTTTCAGATCATCCATGTAAAGAAGGTGAGATATGACCTGACCACCTCTTCTCAACCGATAGCCCAGACCCGAACCCTCCAGCAACGTGCTTAGAGGGTTCAGGGCTAAACAAAACCACAACGGACTGAGACTATCACCCTGAAATATGCCTCGCTCGATCCTTATCGGTTCGCTGTTCTCCTGAAACTGCCGACATCCTGGATAGTGAAGGACCGTCCTCCATTGCCCCATACACGACTTTAAAAAGGTGCGGAGAGTTGCATCTATTTTATTATTATTATTATTATTATTATACAGTGAAATGTAGGTGTGATATAGTTACTCCTCTGCCTAATCCTTCGAGAAATACAGGCGTACTACTAGGGGGATGAACCTATTGCCAACCGGCGACAAACCCAAGCTGCTGTAGAAAAATTCCTGACGACAAAACCGAATAACAATTTGCTGGACCTGGGGATCGAATCAAAGACTCATTCAATCCAAAACTCGTTCATCACGTTACTGGACCAACGAGGCAGTTAAAACAACCATTAAAACCTATAAAATGTATTTATATCCTTATGTGCTATTAGTGTCCACAATTAAGGCTACATTACCGTGTTAGTTATTATAGGCTACCATCAGACTGCGCTATCTTAAGCTTTCATCGCCCTACAAGCAACGCCTAGCGACATCTTAGCAGAATATTCGTGGATAGAATATGTACTCAAGATGTGAATGTCTTATTTCAATCTATTAAGAATTGGGACCTTCCTACAGTATGGTAGAGGAAATTGAATGACATTGGGCAGTTGTCTCACGGCTAAAGTGAAGTGTATTAGCACGTAGTAATAGTGTAATTAACCTTGTCAATGTTAGGACTGGTCTTGCAACCGTCCATGTACGTATCTATACATAGGTTCGTCCTGAAAGGGTAGGCAGAGGTCACACCCATCTTTTGAATTTAAGGTACGTCAAAGTCCCATGTAATATAGGGCGAGTCTGTTGCCTTTTACGGCTTCCGTAGAGAGGTGCGACGCGTCAGTACGATTTAAATCCTGTAGAACAATTAACATGTCGCGCCTGTCTGGTGGGACCCTAAACATAAGTTGAACAAAAAGGAAACTTGGGATTTCCATCAAAAATTTCTAAACTTTCTACTTTTCAATAAAGTTCTCTTTTTCTTTCTTCGTCCTGGGTTTTACTTCCCGACCTGGGAATAAACCCAAGACCCAAGTTCAGTGGCCGCACTCGCACCCACTAACCTTATGGTATGTGGTAGTCACTTAAATGACAATAAAGTAACCTACTAGAAAAATGTGCTTACCCTGTACGTCTCTGTATTCTATAACAGCATAAACGCAATGCCTTTTAAAGGGCCAATTGTACTCAACATTACTTACCAATATTTTTTTACTATGAGACCAACCCCGAAATCGCTAAAACAGCTTTTCAGTACATTTTACCGAGTTATGCGCATATCAATGTAGGAAGGAGATATTTTTTGCGATTTCTGTTTTGGTCCCAAAGTAGCAAAAATTGTTCATAGTGATGAGTACAATATCCCCTTGAGGGGCATTGCATTTATTCTGTTACACGTTGTATAGGCGTTATTTTATTTATTTATTTATTTATTAACAATGGAAGACTTACGGCTAAACAAATCACAATATTTTGTTCATTGTCTTAGCTTGATTATAGTGAAACCCTCTCACCTGGGAGGCGTGGCGTTAGGTGACTCCACAAAGGCGTAGTACCCCTCCGGGGGCTCCTCCGTGTCGGCCAGCGCCTCGTCACGCGGCTCGGTCGTCGCCTCAGTGGGCGGTGCGGTCGGCTCCGGCAGCGCCAGCCGCATGCTGATGCATAGGATCTGTAGGTAAGAGAAGGGGAATTCGTAAGCTCACTGCTAAGTCACTGCGAATCGAGTCGATTCTACTAATTAAAAATTAATCCAGCATTGCACATGTCAGCGGGCACGCCCTTGGACTGCCTTGGAGGCTTTTTATGTATTCAGTTTAGCAGGCTTTGCTTGAGTTGATTGTCGATTTTGGTATATATTACTTTTTATTTATTTATTTTGGCATATTGGTGTGTGCTAGCTAACATGTAGCAAATTATATAATTGAATGATGTATAAAGATGATTGACATAATTATTATTTTTTGACATATGTTGCATAGCATCAAGTTCTTCAAACCTATCAGACAGCCACTGGTCTGTGCCATGGGAACCATGTGAGATAGAAATATTAATGTTATTTTATTAATGTACGTCCGTCACGCCAGCGCATGCAGGCATACAGGCAGGGCTAACGGGAGGCGCTGTGCTTGTTGCTATGCGACCAAACTGTCAAAGGCGAATGGAGAAGGTAAGTCTTTAACAGAGAACCACACAGACCTGAGTGCACCTGTCCCGACAGTGCACGCACTGGACAGTAGTGTCTGTTAATACCAGTATCCTTCATAAACTAACTCGCGCTTTTTCCCCGTCGGGGTAAGCAGAAATTACAGCATGCCACCTGCTACCATCCGTACGTATACACTCCTTTTGCTTCTTTCACGTTCATACATCCGTTCATACACGCAAGCCGGTCGCGAGTACTACTCACCTGACCTTTCTGAAGAACATCAGCAATAAGGTCAGTGTATGTCCTAATAGGGCGTCCCTTCCCCACATTGCCACCTACAGATGCCCTATAAATACTGTAAAAAGTAGTGTTTGTGCTATGGTGACCTAACACTCTTTTCGCGTATTGATGATAGGATATGGTTTGTATGGTAAGTTAAACTCTCAAATTGTAAGGAGAATAACTGTATTACACTGACAACTACAACTCTTAGTTACTAGGCAGGTAAAATGGTAATGGTTTTGAGTACGTTTAGCTCTAACAAGATCCGAACACGAACTGGTCGACATTTAAGTGAACGAGCTTTTGTTAGTCGACTTATATTAATATCTATCAAATCCAGTTCATCCCTTTGCTGTCCTCTCCCAGCGACGCCCTAAGTCGAGGCTCGTACCCGCAGGGGGTGCCCTTACCGAATGGTTGCTTAGCTCTTAAGTTCTTAAGCCGTGGCTGGAGGCATTCAATTCAATAAGCCGTTAATAAGCCTGAAGGTTAAACTGCGAGATATCACTTCAAAAAAAACGAATCCTTTCTCTTTAATTATTGCCAGTGATGTTGATCAGAAGCTCTCATTTTCGCAGCTATTTCTAACGTATCGTCAATGGGGCGAAGACCGTCAGTCGGTTAAGATCGTACAGTAAGAATAAATGACGAATACTTATTAGCTACAAAGAAAGCATGGCCTAAGATACAAAAATGTAATGTTTCTTCGTATTTCTGTCTTAACGATCATAGCCTATGACACACAGACACAGACGATCTTAGGCTACTGACGGTCTTAGCCTACTAACGGTCTTCGCCCCATAGACCTTATCCCTTTTAGGCACATCCATCTGTTTGAGTACATCATTTATCTTTCCAGCCATTTCTTCATTCACTGCTATCTAAGCCCTGTTTTCACTAATGTTACTATCTATGTGTATCGCGACACTGACCCAAGCACTTAGGCATTCGGCGCGCTGCACTGGCGCGATCCCGCGATAATGTAGAGCCGGCCGCGGCCGCGCCACTGGCCCACTTGCGCGGCACACTTAGCGCACTTGCCGTGAGTTCGCGGACAATGTCGCATTGTTGACGCGTGACGCGTGACTCCGCGTGAGCGACGCGCAAGTGTGGCGGTTGCCTAATTTGTAATTCTGAGTAGGATACTTTTTATTTCATTGTGATTAGTTCTAAGTATGGAGCTTCGTGATCTGTGTCATTTAGAGACCTCTGAGGGTTTCTGTTGGTTCTATTGTGTGTGTGTGTGGATCTTGGAATTCTCAATATCATCATCCTCCTGCCCTTATCCCAATTTATTTGGGGTCGGCGCAGCACGTTTTCTTCTTCCATACATCTCTATTTGCCGTCATCTCAAGGGTCACCTCTTTTCTTGCCATATCATCTTTCACACAATCCATCCATCCTTTCTTTGTTCTTCCTCTACTCATGTAACCCTGCACATTCATACTCAAAACTTTCCTCACAACATGGTGTTCATTCCTTCGCATCACGTGTCCATACCATGACAACCGATTTCCACAAACTTCTCTGTCACAGGCGCCACTTTCAGACTTCCTCTTATATACTCATTTCTTATTCTATCCATTCGCGTAACACCACACATCCCCCTCAGCATTTTCATCTTAGCTAGGAAATAATTGGCACGTTTATGTATTTTGTAAGAGTGTTCTTTCATAAGAGTTAAAGTACCTTTGATTTGAAAATGTTCGCTCCATGAGAGTAGACCAACTCGTATCTATGACCGATGCCGTGAGGGCAAACAGCGTAACGCTCTATTAAGACGTCTCTTAGCCTGTAGCTTTTAATTCGGCCTGTTCCTTTGCGGGCCTTCTAAGCCAGGGTCCGTACCTACAGGGAGTGCCCTTAGCGTGCAGACTAAGTTTACGAATTCTTATGCCCTAGCTGGACGACATATTTATTTTGATAGCCCGATTAAGCAGACGACAATATCCTATGTTGACTTGCGAGATGCTAATTAGAGAATAACAAAATCTTGGCTCGTCGCACTTGACGCCTGCGCGCCTCTAGTAGATTGGCGACCCGTAATGACTGTTATATCTCAATAATTTGCGTGGTATAGCTACACCCCGTTCCACTTCCAAGTGGCTCGCATGTCGCGTGCCGTAGGGACTCGTCCCAGACAGACCGTTACCGTGCTGACCCGCATACCTGCGCCTGCGCCGCTGCGCAGCGATACACTTGTAATAGAGCCGAGCGCAGTGGACAACTTGTTGCGATTACTTGCGATGGCACCATGGTTTGAACAAGGTCAGATTTGTACTTAGTAAAGAAGTAGCTTCTACTTCTTTCTACACTTTTTAAACACTATCTATAATTCGCAGACACTTATTCATCATCTGCCAATCTTTTTTCCCCACAATGTTGGGCTCGACTTGCAGTCTCATTGGATTCAGCTGAATGCCAGTATTATACATGGAGCGCCTATCTGACATCTACAACCCAGTAACTGAGTAATACAATACTCCTTGGGAAGACTGTCAGACTTGTCAGACTTTCGGGCTTCTAACTACACGCCTGTCAAAGATATACAAATGATAACCGAGAATAGCATTTTAACGTGCTTTCAGAGGCACGAAGGGTTCTCGATGTGTTGGATGGGGAGTACCACTGTGCCTATTGCCGCCAAGTGACACCATCGGTTATTACAGACCCATACGGTACAGCCACATATATTTATGAGACCCTTACCATATGGACTCCTCACCATCGACTCCTTAATTTGTAAAATCATCACACGTGCATGTCCCACGTTGCTTGTGTTCGCTCCGACATGCTTCCTTCCTCCATTCTCCTCTTCAACTCCTTATAACGTTGTGTCTAATTATTTCCTTGTAAACTTCAGAAATAGTTCATGAATCAATAATGTGATTGTTTCCACGACTACTCATTACGCTGACCGTATTACTGTTGGCATGGCTGCCATGCTCTGTAACTACGCCGACTTTGCTTCCTACAGTTATTACTCTTCCACCAATTTCCTCTGTAAAGGTGTCAAGTTAATTTTAATAATAGCTGTTATTATTTCGCGTTTCTGTTTGGTAGTTTCTATTGTCGATTCTGGGAAAGATAATTTTCTCTAATTTGCTATAGACAGGTTAAAATGTGAAAACAGTAATTTGAAGATTGTTAAAGCCACTAACGATTGTGATGATGACGCGATGGGGTTCGTCGAACAAAATTAACCCTTCGCGATAGTCACATGTTCTCGCGACGATCGCGCTTGGTAGTAATGTGACTGACTTAGTGGTACTAAAAATCTTAGAAGAATACGTTTTGGTTGGAAGGAGCTTCAATGAAGATGGCATAAACATAGGTGAACAAACGTACAAACATTTAGAGCGAGACAGGGTACAGTTGGGAGTGTGCCCATGTGAATAACAACACACAGGTGACCACACATTTGGATTAATAAATGAATATAAATGATAAAGTAACCATAAATGTGAATAAACAATCTACATAAATGGAGATTTTAATGGCACCAGACTTTTACTCATTAAGATATCTTTATTAAATAAGTAGGTGGTTCATGAGTAGGTAATAAAACTCAAGCCGGGAGGCAAAACTTGATAATTTCTAAGTGAAACTGGAAAGTATAGAAGTTATTATAAACAAGTGGAATGTTATTAATTTAAAGACAAGTTTACAATGATTTCTATAAAGTCTTACGAAAAAATACAACCAACTAAAGATGACTTAGGTAGCATAAAATACTAAACCAATAAATTAAATCGACAAAGGTAGCCTATGAACATGTTTTGGGAAATAAGAGAGAAAAAGGCAGGATTAGAGGAACACAATGAATGCGAAAGAGATGAAGATAAGTATCCATAAGAAGCTGCATCACTAGTTTATTAGGATTCTAAGACCTTTTTAGAAGATTTAGATACTCTACAATAATCAGACCAGCAACTTAATGATACTGGATGAAATGTTAACTTGGTACCTATTTAGAAACTTCTTCACAAATACCAAGAAAGACATCATCAATGTTCCACGCACTGTTTCCCTCAGAAGTCTAATAAAAATGTTCTCTTCAGCCTTATAAGCGATTCTGTCATCAAACCTACATAATCAAGTAACTGTAAAGATGGCGCTTGCGACAGGCACCCAGCTGTTGGCTCATAACTGTCACACGCATTTACCCGCGGTTGACGACAACCACATCATTATACCATCCTTCTCCTACCATCTCTTATTCCAAAGAGTTAAAGTATATTTTAGCATGATCAAGATCTGACATTTGTGTCAGTTTTGGGTGAAGACACCCATATAATTGAAGCCTCAGTTTGTATTTGGGCTATCGTAGCTCTTATATCCAAGGCGTAAGAGTGAAGTTTGGCTGTATATGGTGTTGTATTCATGTCATCTTTAGGTGGACATTAGCGAAGGTTGCCAACCGTGGTTTGTGTTACGTTGCTTTGGGATTAATGGACAAATGTTCTAGTTAGTGGAAACCTTTTTTTAATGACCACTGTATCTCTGTATTGTTTGGTTAAATCATCTTAACATTGAGAGATCATATCGCAGTCTATGAAGCAACCTGTGCAGATGAAATAAACATAGGAGTTTACGAAAATAAAAGTATTAGTACAAACAATGATAACAGAAATGGAGGGACGGATTGTGTTAAAGACAATGTGGATAGGAAGGAGGTGCCTACTGAGATGGCAACTAATAGAGATGTAGGTTTACTTACAATCAGAAAACATACTGCGCTGACACACAGTAAGGGCAGTATTCGACGTGTTGCTGGGGAGTTCCGCCACTTCTTCTTCCCAGTAAAAACACTAGGAAGTGGTGAAGGGTGGGCGTTTTGGGGGACTGTCTTATGTAAACGTTTTGACGTTCAAAAAGTGCTGATTCTCAGCCTAATTTGAATAAATGAATTTTGATTTTGATTCATGATAATTTTAGCCAAGTGCATCTCGGAAGCCCTGCTATGATCACTTTCATCGTGGCCGTCGATTGGCGTCGCACGTCAAGCTCGCGGTTCCCTTTCATTTCATCACAGCACGATATTATATTGTTGTGACACACATTTTTTACTCACCGCTACTAAATTGCACTTTCATACGGTCGCTGGAAGTTTTTTTGTGATATTTTTTATGTTATAAACGACGTTTTAAGCTACTTTATCACTTCACGGGTTAACTTCAACTTTAGTTATTTTTACTATCGTAAAAGTAGTAAAAATATACAGAATACGTTTTCAACGCTCAACCGTTTCTACGGGCATTTAATTTTAACAGTGGTCGCTAATGTAATCATCCATACTTAATGAATACCATGTTTATTGCCGACTTCTTTGTCGTACTGTCTCGTTGGCTTATTGGTGGTAAGTGCTACTGCTACCCGTAAGGTCCTGGGTTCGATACCCGGGTTAAGAAAAGTGCTATTGGGTCTATCCATCACGACTTGCTCAGTAGCGGCCCGGAGACTGGACTCGTGCCTAGTTTATGACAATGGACGCGCCCTCTATTCGCATGGGAATTAGACCTAACTGGCGATATGTAGGTTTATTAAAGGTACACCTCTGCCTAACCCTTTGGAGAGCACAGGCGTGATGCAGGCATCATTTCTCATAGTCATAGTGCTTCTTTAGTATGTCCACATAAAGAATCTCAACTAATTTCTGCTATACATCTTCATCACATGGTCAAAAGACGGATCTTTTTACGTATTGACCTCCACATTATCACTAGCAAGTTATGGTTCACACCTGTCTGCCAGGTCACCTGTACCACCTCTAAGTACTAACGTTATGCGTAACATTAGCGGGAGTGCGCACGCGCACGAGCCGCACTGCTAATGCCGTTACGGCGCAACCAGAGCGCGACTACGACCGACGACAACCGGATCTTGCACCCTATGCTCAACTGTTTGAGGTGCGACATGAAGATACATACGTGGTGTGGTGATTAATTATCTCCACAATATCCTGGAATAGAAATGATGGCTTAGAAACAGACAGTACCATCTTACGGGTAAATGCCGAACCCTCAACTAACACTATAAAATGCAAAGTGAATATGAGTTTGTTTGATTGTTGTCACGCCTTAACTCCTCAACCGATCATGACATTTTGCATACACGTTGTCAGGGGCACAGAAAAGAATATACGGTTCCTGTAATCCAGATAAAAATACTGTTCCTGTGGGTTTACAAAATCTGCTTTAACGCGGAAAAACTTATTTAGTACCAACAACTAAAGCAATAGACGTCATTGACATAACACTGCTGTTTATGTGAACTAACATTAATTTGTGAATATTCACACGTTGTTACTACACGACATGTAATTATCTACGAGAGTATGTGTTATGTGGTATTATCTAGATATGAGTGGATAAGAAACAATGCTATAATCTTGTAGCAGACAACTGAGTAGACGCCTGTGGACGAGACACTAGAGAAAACTATTTCACCGGTAGCTGAGCCGAATTGAGTTGGGAGAGACAAGCAAACACTCTTGGCAAACGTTTGGGTAAGCAATGAAAATGATCGTGAAGAGCAGTAACATATATAATCTTGCTAAAGCCTAACCTGAACCCAGTAGGAAAGTCATCAAAGACTGTCATGAGTCTCGGTCAACAGTACACATCCACGCAGGAGTCTGCAGGACGCAGTTTATCCTCGAAACGATCATGTTCTCAACTCGGTCAGTGGCCGGCACGGAACAGAGAAATTCGAAGGTCCACACGGTACTGAACTAATGAATCAAATCAATGACAATGTTTTACTTAATCGACAGTATATTAGAATTAAATACTGCAAAGACAAGCTACTATAAGATATGAAGATTTTATGGGCATATAAGCAACTTCATAACACGAAAGTTGAAGGACATGCTTTAAGTAAGAAAAAGAAGAATAAGAGAAAGAACATACTTGGATTCTATGCTACGCAAGATAGCTAGAACCTGTACGGACCAAATCCCTTTTCCGCAGTTACGTTGTTATGAACGTCCCTACTGCTTCTCCAGTATGTGTAGTGGACACTGGTTAGCGGACAGCGGGCGGTCGGCGGTCGCCGGCCGGTGACCGCGCCCGGTCGAGCCCAAAACTGGGTGAAGGTCACACGCATCTCCGTTAACGGTACCCTGGTATGCTGACGTCATACAAATATTTAGATTGGTGCTTGTTGAATACAGGTATCGCTCTGCATTTTCTACAGTACGCGGTCGAACACGATATAACACTATTAAGTTTAAGTAAAAGTGTGCCTTTGTTGAGCTTCTTTTCTATCTCTCCAATAGTCCAAATACCTGTGTAAGCATCACTATGGTTCGATCTGTTATATTTACGCCCGCGTTGTGTACACCAACCAGGTTCTTTTTTTCTTATTTTTAAAAACGTTGCCCCACACTAGGAATTTCTCCTGTGTCGTGGGTGCGTTTACAAAGATTTAAAGTCACATACACGAACAGCCAGACCCTAGGTTCAGGTTTGCCCTTACGGTCCTGCGAAAACACCGACGATAGCTTCGCAGCAAAAACAGACTCCTTTGGATATTGACGACACTGTTCTTTGTTACATCTGAGCATTGAACCAGATGAATGACGCCAGCGCCTCTTTTGATTCTACTTTCTCTCGAGAGGAAAAAGTGAATCAGTAAAAGCGAAATTGTAAAATAAAAATAAGAACTTGCTTTCTTATGTATTACATGTATCAAATATCATATTGTCGATTATTATCTGTTCAATGACCATATCAGTCAATAGTAACTAGGTATTTTATAAAACTAAGGTAAGCCTCTGTGACAAGAATGAGGACCATTGTAATTCTCAATTCAAAGCATCAAGTCCCGCGGAATGCGCACACGCAGAAGGGCTACTAACATTGATACACACAGTAAGTACTAAACTCCTTTTAGAAATAAATATAAAGTAGCAAGCATTCACGAGGATGAAACCGGTACCTAAACTTGTAAAGAACTTTATTAGCGTAGCACTATTTCCAACTTAACTGTACTGCGCCACGTCAGACGATGATGTCGATTCCAATGCTCAAGACTTTAGGCTTAAAGCAATCTGTGATAATAATCTACTCTGAAGGAATGCGACCACCTATGGTTTAATAAAATAATGCCCACGCGCCCGCGCCCGCGCCGGTCTGCTCGAGACGATCATTGACCCGCCGGCCACTGGGTGAAGGTCACGACTCAGTAACGGTGCTCATGATGTCAGAGCTAATTATCAACGTATTGTATTAGAAAGTGGAGCCGGAGACGTGTGACAGGCGACTGATGAGCCAATGGAGGAGCATGACAGGTGACTGATAGTAGAGCCAGAAGGTACTTGCGACAGGCAACTGAAACATCGATACTTTGAGAAGTCATAGTGGACCCATTAATAAACGCATGAGCAGGTTCCTACAATATATCTACATTACACTATAATATAATTTAGATATATTGTGTGTAGAGAAACTGGAGGCTTGGGGACATAATGCTAGGCTGGACTCATATATCGGTAGGTACCACAGAAATCTTAATAATAAGGCAAGGCCTTATTATTAAGATTTCTGTGGTAGGTACATACGCAGCGACTCGTCACCGGATAATTGCTGGTGATTTGAAAACCTCACGTCCACACACAGATTTTGGGTTCTTCCCTGGCGACAAATCGTCTGTCACAATCTCAAAGATGAGGAAAAGTAATAGCTTTTGGTTAAAAAGTAAAAACTCATTTGTTGACTGACAAAGATTGCGGTTTGAAGAGAAAGCTATTTTGATTTTCGAATTTGGAGTTTATGGAATTCCGGTCATGCGATTTCTATATCTCCAAAAGAAAACCCATTCTATAGATAATATGTTAAGGTCATAAAAATGTTTCGCAACAAAAGCATCCTCATCGCCTTTTACTTCATAGTCCACAATTGCTGTAGACTACTTCGGTTGTTTCAGCTCTTAATCCAAATTATTTGTCTGTCTATCTCTTTCTTTCCACGCATTCTCTGTCAAGTTTGTTTAATTTCTACTTCTGAAACTATTTCTTTGTCAAAAAAATTTAGGCCTATTTAGGACTTGTACGTTTGTTTTTGTCTGTTGTTACATTGTGGACTCTTTCATCAAGATCCACTACTTCAGCCGTCTCGGGCAGCGACCTGTGTTTATATACAATTTTAACAGCTACCAATGGCGTGACAAGCCATTTATTACACACATGATAAATGGTAGGCATAACTTATTTTCTAGGCACAGTTTTCGCTCCATCATTATGATAGATTGTTCTGCGAATTCATAAATACCTCTTGATTGCGAGCGTGCCCTTAATTTGCTATTCTACTAATATGCTATAGTAATTGCGGGGCTTTTGTTTTTTTGTTTCGTTCAAGGCATAGCTTTTACTCATTAATCTCAGTTTAAGAGTGGCCTTAATACTTTGACGACTGTTTAGGAGTTGTCCATATAAGTGACCAGAGAAAGCTTAACGGGACTTGACGTATCCTTGGAAATAGGAAACGTGTGGGTAGACTGACGATATATTGATCGCTAAACCAATTGACGACACAGATTCCAAATATTTAAAGGTCACCAAAATAACAAAAAAAAATTGACGACGAATAGAGATTGCCTTTTGTGAATTCTATATTCAAATCAAATGATCGTTCTAACCATACCGTCGATTTCGTTTGAAAATGTAATGAAAGAAAGGAATCGTTGCGATATAATTGTGAAGAGTGTGCGTGCGTAAAAAATTGAGGCACACAATGGCGAATTGAAAATTTAAATGAAAATAATCATCTCAATTTTAGTGGGTTTATGGAGCAATGCCAGAGACAATGCACAATGTATAGCGATTGTGTTGGACTATAGTTGTACGGAGAGATGTTTAAACTATTCAAGTGTAACGGAACCGTATCGGACGCGTATCGACTATTGATCTTCTTGTATCGATGTCTCCCTCTATGTCCGCCTAGTGCGTATGACCTGGACAGACATCGATTATAATCTATAATTGGAACCCTCGTATTTGCATTCTCTGATTTTTTAGCCATTGGTTTCGAAAATCCTGTTCCTTTCATGATTTTCACCTTTGTGGTGATATATTTACTATATATATCTATATATAGTCCTTTTAGTTAGATTGGGTTACTGGCATATGGCTATAGCTTCTACATAATAATTGAGTGGATTGTGGGAAATGGTACTGAGCTGCATCCGGTTAGACTGGAAGTAGACTACAATACAGTTGGGATAAAGGGTAGGCTGGTGAGGACGGCCCTAAACTAATGGAGATTTGCTAAGCCACAAAGATCATTACACTCAATAGTCAGAAGGTATAACAGACTATTTACGCACTTTGGTTTACCTACATACACACTACGAAAGTCCCCGCTCCGCGCATCATCGATGCGGAAAAAACCTTAACCTCTTTTCGAGTGTCTCGGATTTCAAAAAAGTGGAAGTGAACCCCAAGATGCGTTTACCAGCCAGTTGCACCAGTTGTTGTGGAGAAAGTTTTTGTTTATGTGGTGGCAACGTCCTCGAAAACACGCCAGCTGATTTACATACGTTTATGTTATTTACCGTTGGTGTGGCGCCAGCGACCGAAACAAAAGCTGGTGAAATATGTGTAGTATTTAGGTTTGGTGCTGAGGAACTGGTTATAGGTACTTAACGAAGTTAATGACGAACATTCTAGTAATATATGAGATGACTCACTGGCAGAAGAACAAACAACAGCTTTAGATAAAGAGGCTTAGGAAGTAGTAAGGAAAACCGAATTTAGTAGTTGAAGTTACCTAGTAATCGTAAGTAAGTTAAAGTTATGGATCATCTTATTTTTACCAGTTCCTTTATTTCACTATGAGCTCAGATTGAAACACACACACATCACATCTTCATCAGACCCTAGGATCACAGTGGAGGTAGTATTAGGTACCATTTCGTTGCTATAATTGATGATGCTGGCAAGTATTTTGTAACACAGCATCGAATTTTATAATAGATTGTAATTTCAATTAATCGATTAGTCACTCAGATAATAATGGAGTTACGAGTCAGTCATTGGAACTCATCTAATAAACGCTAAAGTCCGTGAAATATCGTCCGTCCACTATTGCTAGCATGAATGGAAACAGTCAATTGGCGTTAAAATATACATGGGCATCATATCCAACATATCGTAGATTTGATGCCATTTATTAATAAGGCATAATGTTTTTGACATCATGACAATTAATGAAAACTGCTGCTCAAGTCCTCATGCTTTAATTTGGAACGAAACAACACTTATTTTCCAATCATAACTGCGATGCTTTAGTTAGGTACCAATCTATATGTATAGGTACCTGTTACACACATATATTACATCCTCTGCCTAGACTTTTTCCAACTATGTTGAGGTCGTATAGTCTAACCGGATGCAGCTGAATACCAGTATTTTACATGGAGCGACTGCCTATCTGACCTCCACAACCCAGTCACTGGGCAATACTTGGTAAGACTGGTTGTCAGACTTTCGGGCTTCTAACCGGTAATGACAGTCAAAGACCTACAATTAACAACCGGGACCAACGGCTTCACGTGCTTTCCGAGGCACGGAGGAGTCTCGATATGTAATGAACTGTCCACCCTTCGATCGACCCGAGCGGCTGTTTTTATTTAACCACGATCTCCTCAATCTATATATTAAGACGTGAAGAGAAGACTTTGTAAGTGCCCTTAAGCATATTGCGGGCATAGAGAAGAGTGAGATATGGCATAGTTACACTTTAAGTTGAGAAGCGAGTGCAGGAAGATAGATCGGTCAAATTTCGACCACTGTGCCATCACTACTTACTCTGATAAAACCTAGAACATGATTGCTTTGCAATGCAACGCTTCTCTCTACTAACGCAATTGATAGTTATTACCATAACTTGTTCTTCATGTGTGTAACGAGGGTAGTAGGATGACACGCTTCGTCTTTTACAGTTATGAAATTACCGTTTATGTAATCAACCACTTCGAGTTTTATTTATGTAGTTAGGTTAAGTTATGGCCAACGCTCGCCATGTCATGCAATGTTGCGACAGATGATCTAGCGGTTAAAAATATTAGCTAAACTTTGTTCCAGATGTGAAGCTATTACACATACTATAAAAAACTTAAACACGAGTTAAAAAAATGGAAAACCTTTTACACCGTTACGCAGTTTTCTAATGGATAGTTTCACAATTAGACTAGATTTCAGATGTAAAAGGTGAGGAACTTGCAATCAGATCTAGTGAACTTTCAGAGGTCGAAAATCAATCTAGCTTTCTTCTTCTCCATATAAACGTGAACTAAACCAAATCTGACACTCCTCGTTGCTCACAATATTTCGACAAACATCCGAACTTTTCGCTTAAATAACAATGCTCAACTACTATGACCTCTTCTTCGATTAGCCATGAAAAACAAAACACGAAAGGGATTCGAAATTTAAACGACGGCCACAGAGAAACGATATCAATGCGTTATCACCAGACCGTAGACAATTTTCAGCAATTGCTTCGCTCCGAGATGTAGACCGATTTTGCCTTACTCCTTTTGTAATCATACAATTTCTCTCCAATCGTAAGTCTTGAGCGGTCGCTTTCTATCGCAGCCGGCAGCAGCACACCGTACTATCTCTGCACCTAGTTATGTGGCTATTTTTCATTTCAATTGAGTTTCTTTCGACGAATTCATTTGTTATTGTAATAGATTAGAAATAACTGTCAATGAATGAGCTGACAGTATGAAGTATGCAGTAGAAATTGAACTTGAAACATCCGGCTTATATTAGAATGTAGTCAAATAGAATACTTTCAAAGAAATAGGTAAATTTTGGAAACAGTTTTTTTTGGTAGGCATACTAAATAAATTATAGAACAAATAATTTTATCACTGAGCTTTTATTTTTAAAATTGATTGTTCTAGAGTTCATGGATACTTTAGATTTATATGATAATAAGTATTTACTTACCAATAATATTAACGTATGTCGCGCCATACTTTACGCAGATACAGTAGAAATAATAAATCACAACACTGAATGAAAGTAGCACAGTTCACCTGGACATTTAACAACTAAAGTCTAATAAAAAATAAAATTTTATAAATAAAAATATTTTATAACAACTTTCCAATTGGCGCGATTGCGTGCGCGGGCGGCGTTACTTTTTAAAATGTTTTATTTTTGTGTGGTAGGTGCGCGGTCGTGTTCGGCCGACGCGTTCGGAAGTGCTCACGGGCGCTGCTGACTGTGCTGCTGTGCTGCTAGCGGGACCCGCGAGAGAACGGGAAATTGCAACTGCTTGGAGAGAGGACATCACATAGAGTAGTTAATACGAACATTAAAGCCTATAGTGACAATACCTGCCACGAATCTTTGGCTCTGTGCCGAGCCTTATCCCGACAACGTAAGGGCTTTACTCTCAACTGTCAGAACATGAGTCCTTCTTCCCTCGTCTCTCAGACATGTTTTTCAAGTGTCACCATACCCACAACCTTTATTTCAAACCTTTTACTTGTTAGTTGTCACACTTAAAATTGATTCGAAAACTGACCAGCAGCTCTATAGAGTTCCTCGCAGCGATGGTCGCCACCCGCCGGCACAATGTAGTAGATCACTCAATGGAAGGTGGTTGTAGGCCGAATAGTTGTCATTTATGTACTAACAAGATGGTACCGAAGAAAAACTCGCTTTTCCGACTAGTGATAGGTACTTTACCGTCTGACGTGACCAGAATATCTATCTTTAGAGGGATGGTTTAGTCCATAGCGTGGTGGATCGTTCAATACGTTACCATATATTCCAGTTAGTAAGGTTAAAAGTAACTGTTTGTAGTAAATAATAATAAATACACTTTGAAATATTATTACCTATGTAACCGTACCCGCGATTTCACCAGCTCCTAAAGGTCTTAGCGTGATGTTTAATCTTATATATAAAATTCTCGTGTCACAGTGTTAGTTACCATACTCCTCCGAAACGGCTTGACTGATTTTTATGAAATTTTGTGTGCATATTGGTTAGGTCTGAGAATCGGCCAACATCTATTTTTCATACCCCTAAGTGATAAGGGTGGTCCACACCAACATCTTATATGGCAAAAAAACGTTTGCTGGCTCAGCTAGTAGTATATAACTTTCATAAAGAAATGGGCTATCAAATTCATCAAGAATTTTTCAAATCCCACTAGCGGTTCTATAGATTACCTTCCTTCGAACTAAACAACAAACCAATTATTCATCATATTTTATAAGGTCACAATATTTTATTTTACTTTAATGGAACATTTAACAGTTACACTTTACAATTAAAACACAAAACAATGAATTTAAAACTCAGCAACCGTGTAACCCACATCAATGGCTGCGAAGAAATAGTATAAATATAATAAATAAATAAAATAATCTTTATTTCGTATAAGCAACATCCATATGGTTAGTAAACAAAAAGATAACTTATACCTATGTAAGTAAAACTAATTTTCTATTTACAAAAAATGATATTGTTTGAAATACATCTTCGAACAACATCACCTAGTAATGGAGACTCGTACCTCCTCCCTGTGGTCTTTAGAATGGAGTTGCAGCTCTCCCAAAATATAATAAAATAATGTATTAAAATAGTTAAATTCGTGCGTTAATTTTACAGAAAATTATAGTACAAATATCTTGTATCTATAATATAGATGTAGGGATATTCTCTGTACAGGTAAGTGATTTGTGTGGCAATATGCTCGCCCCTCTCCCCCCCATTACATGTCACTTACACGTATCTGTCGAAATGTGCATACCTCTCGTGCAGCCTGATCCTTCAGGGAATACGGGTGTGCTGTTGTGTCTTAACTGTTACTTTTTTAATCGCACTGCTCTCAAAAGCGCCTAGCAAATACTAAATAGTTATAAATCACACTCTTGTCATAAATTGCTCCTACTTTGTTTCGGAATCTTACTGACGGGGACGAGTGTGAGTCACAGGTAAACTGTAAATGAAAATATCTGCAACGTCAATGCTACTAGACTGACCCTCCATCTTTGTAATCAACTTATTAATAGTGCCAGTACAGTTTACAGTACCTAAAAATCATATCCGAACAAAATGTGCATGAGTCCAGAATCATTTACTGAACTCATGATATCAGTTTGTGCGTCGATCTCCCTTCCAACCTGTATTTGAGTCACGGAAATAAAATACATACTTAAATAAATAAATAAATAAAATTCATTTAATTCAGACAACAAAGATCCATATTTTGTTAGTATTGCACACAGCTTATGTTCTAGTGTTAGTAACATTGATACAAAAATAATATTATTAAAACAAAGGACGACCAGGCAGAAAGTCCTACCTAATCAACCTCCGCACCAAATGCCTGATATTTGGAGTATAGCTCTCCGCCACAGCTCTCAGGATATAGTTGCGACTACTCCGCACTCTGCACAGCAGCGAAGCTGTTTTTTTTGCGCATTATGGCCTGAAAGCCATCTGTGTGGGTCTCAGCAAACATTTCTGAAGCGCTACAGAAACGAAGCAGTTAAAAACATTAAATATTTTTATAACGAAAAACTATAATGTTCATGTGAACTACCCGAATAGTACCTTCCATGATCACTAGGTAATGAAATCAGCAAGGAAAATGAATTCGGGGATTAACCAAAAATAAATTTCCTTTCAAGAGGTAACTATGAAAATACTATGATAGAGTCATTACAAAATCTGATATTCTCGTCGAAGGTATAGTGGTCGCAAGCGCTGCTGCTGAGTGTAAAGTCGTGGATTAATAATAATAATAAAATAAAGTTAATTTGGGACAACTTAGGTTAACACAGGAAAAACGAACGTATACGAGTATCTACAAAAGTAATGCGCAGCTGTCAACGCCCAATTCAAAATATTCGATTCAAAGGTCGGGCAGTGTTATTGAGTTTTATCAATTTTACGCCTGTGCTTAATACTTCGGAGAATACAGCCATGATGTATTGTGTGTGTGTGTGAAGGATGCAAACAAAAGCTACCGATGCGTCACGCGTCACGCCGTAGATGACAGACATGACAAGTAGATTATCAACCACAAACTACTCGTATCGGACATACAAAGAACTAATCCGTAATTAATGACTAATTTGAGAATCAGATCATAAAAACATAAACAATGGATGTCGTGGCAAAAACAACAAAATTATTGATTGCAATAAAACTGTCCTATTTAATTGTTTCATTAGAATGTAGCCAAGTGTGAGCGCCGACTTCCGTGTCGCGGATAACAGGACCAAGATTTGGATTTTATACTTTTCTCAAAACTGTTTGATGGGCCGCTTCTTCCCAGTAAAACACAGGGAAAGGTTTTGGGGGACTACTTCTCTGTATTTAATTACGTTCTAAAAGTGCAGATTAATTTTATTAATTGATTTAATTCGTGTTCTTTGTATGATTTCGATTTCTTCATGTTAATACACGTTGTGGTTATCCAATTTACTGGCGACATACCTCATCATATCATCATCTTCCTAGCCTTTTCCCAACCATGCTGGGGTCGGCTTCCAGTCTAACCGGATGCAGCTGAATAGCAGTATTTTACATGGAGCGACTGCCTATCTGCCCTCCAGAACCCAGTCACTGGGCAACAAGATACCCCTTGGTAAGACTGGTTGTCAGACATTCGGGCATCTGACCACCCGTAACGACTGTCAAACATCTACAAATGACAGCCGGGGCCAACGGCTTAACGTAATTTCCGAGGCACGGAGGAGTCTCGATATGTAATGATCGGTCACCCATCCACAGACCTCGGCAAGCGTAGTATTTGGCAACGGGCTGCTCTGCCGACATACGTACTGGCTAAAATAATTTATCTTTAAACTAATGCTGTTGCAGATATACGGAGATAATTTCCAGCGGTAGACCCTTACGGATATTGATATATATAAATATATAACGTTACCTGCATGTTCCCGCATTAGTTGCTAACTTCCTGCAAATCCCAATAAATACACCAAAAATTAAACATCAAATAGTGAAACACAAACAACATGATGTTAAATAGATTCTCGAGAGTTTTTGACAAACATTTATCGTGAAGACAATTTCTGAGAATAGCCGACAGAAGCCATTAGGAATATTAAATAGTTATTACATTAAATACATTGACGATTGATTGAGATAGAGCGGCGGAGAAACCAGCAATTGAAATAATCTGGTAACAGTGAATAGTGTCCTTAAAAATAATTTTTGATTGGTCCGAAAGTTGGATTACTCAAAAATTCTGGACACGTACTTTTTCTTTTGTCACGTAAAATAAAAATGACGACCGTATAGTGCATTGATAAATTGCGCGTGATGTCACGCCGTGCTACACTTTTCGTTAAAAGTGTAGCACGGCGTGACGTCACAAGCCCCTTCTCCTGGACTTTGATGTGCTATATCATTGTCACTTTTTATTGATTTGAGTAAGCCAAAAATACATGTCCAATATTTTTTGGTAATCTTACTGACGGACTAAATAGACTTAATATATTTTTACCTAGGACACATCCCTATTACACTAGTGTTTTTTTTTTCATTTTTAAGTATGTACACTAGGTACCTACGTCACACAAGTCTCATATGTAATTAATGGAAGACCTGGAACCAGTATATATAGCCCATACAAACAAATATTACTTTGGTACGGCATAAGACCACCAAGCATCATCATCTGCCTGCCTTTTCCCAACTATATTGTGTCACGTATTGAGACACGCTTCGCCATTCTGTAGTCATTCATGAGGCAGCTCCATACATGACTATAACATCTATGTATATGTAGGTACATTCGACGAGCCTGGGAATACCCTGACGACGAGCATTTTCCTTAAGCGTACGTAGTGGGTATAAACATACACGCTTGTTTTGTTTGTCAACTTCTCAATCCATAAATTTATCTATCTCTTCGGAATATTTTTCTTCATACATAAGAAATATTGCCTAAATCTCATTATAACCTTCTAAGGTTATTATGTCATTTTAATAGCATTGGTAATAAAATAATAAAATGATTAGATATACAAATTAACTACCTGTGCCCCGTGGTTTCACCGGTGATGAGAACCAACAAGAATGGTGCTACCAAATGCAAATAGAATTTCCGACTCGTAAACGATAGTTCCAGAGGTCAGAAAAACAAACAAACTCTTCAGTTTTATTATACATACATGTAAGTATCGATGGTCAAAGCATGTTAAATATATTTGACATGATTTGACCATTTGATTTCACTAAACGTATACCAACAAATCAATCGTGTTTGTTGCTCTAAATGTTTCAGAATTTCATTTTCCCTGTTTACTTACTTTTCTTGAGCTATCAACAATCACTGGAAAGTCACGCATCAGCACAATACATTATCTATTCTAAGATTAGCGCAGTGTTTACTGCGGCGACACACAGGTCAACTTTCATTTGGTACTTAGTAGTTACGTGTCCCATACTTGTACAAAATAATCCCAAGCAGGACTGAACACAGGTGATGGAGAAACAAAAAAGATAATAATACTCTTTATTGTACACCGTAAAGACATTCAAATAAGGTAAGAATCAATTTGTGTGATGCGTTAAAAAATATCCTCTATACCTCTTAACGGAGATAAGCAAGTAGCTGAACATAGTCAAAGTCAAAGCATTTATTTCAAATAAACCAATTACAGGTACTTCTGGATTGTCAAAGAATCGGAAAAATGAAGCTAGTCGCCCATTCCAAAGCGTAGGTACCTATGGAGAAGAACGGGCAAGAAACTCCATGGCCACTCTTTTTAAGTCATGATTTTGCTACAGATATTTGGTTACATCATTTATGTTCAAATGATCAATGTGAGAATGATGTAAAAGACGTGCACATTACAAGCTTCCGTATTAAAACCAAAACCAACTGACAATTTAGAGTTTAAAACAGGCTGTGGCAAGTAAGAGATGACCAGACCCTACTGGCGGCGCCCGTTCACGAACATGACGTATGAATGGAGTAAGCATAGTTGTAGCAGACACGCCTGAGGAGAGATCAGGCGCAGGAAAAACACAGCCAATTCGCCACTTCCAAACTCCGGGCTGCTACTGAATAATTACAAATGATGAATCGCGCTTGCCTGACTTGGTAACTGAACCCCACGCTGAGCAGTCTCGTTCGCGACACCGTTAAAATAGAGTTAAACATAGAAAATGTTCTAATTCATCAGTAGGCTATGACTATGATCTTTCTTACTTGATACAAAAAATCTAGCCTCCTAATGTCGCTGCAATGTTGGAGGCATTGAACCTACAAGTAAAGCTGGTTAATAATGCTTTCCAATTCATCATTCATCACTTCCAAAACTTGTTAAGGTTTCATGTATTATAGTGGTCTTTAAACTATGTCTTTGAAGTGAAATTTCCATATCGACGTATGGGAGAATCTTATATTAGAAATCTTAATCTTATTGCAATGTTAAAAAAAATCGTAACACTTTCCGACGCCATCTTGAAAAAAACCGTCACATTTTCTGTCGCTCTGGACCGTCACGGCGCCATGCGTGTTTACTTAAATTGAGGAGTGACTTATAAGGAAATATTTTAATGATAACAAGTGATATAATACATGGACTTATTGAAATTAATTTAAATAAATAGTGAAAGTGAGAGATTTTTTTTGTTGTTTTGATAATGATCAAGTGATTGTGAATTTCGTATTATTTCCATACACACACACACACACTTTTTTAAGAATACCAAGTTGCTGCAGGCAGACGAGATAAACATGATGTTAGTACTTTAACTTGCTGGAGCTCCACTCCAGGAAAGACCGCAAAAAGTTATAATCTGAAAATGACAGCAGAATAATCCTGTCCTCATTGTCACAGCTCCGATATAAGCCTTGTTCGGTGCGTGTTGTCTTCAGTGTATCGCCATCTCAGCTAGGATGATGTTGTGTGTGCTCGTGTGTGCCGTGCTCGCGTGCGCAGGCGCCGCCCATCATCATCATCATGATCATCAACATGGGACAGGTGATTGTGCATGAAAAATATATTCCATACATAAATATGTAGTCTAAAAAAATAAGGATATCTACATTTTTTAATGGTGTGTCTGTCTGTACTGTCCAACTGCTGGGCAAAAGCCTCCCCTAATTCCTCCCAGGAACTTAACTTTATAAATATACCTTTTTAGTTTTAGTTCATCATTGGAAAATTATTAGTAGATATTGTGAAAATAACTTCTCAAATAAACAAAACATTATTTAAGACTGAAAAAAAAACTTGAAAGGATATTTTATTTTTGATTTTAATTTAAAAGGTCCCGAACGTGGCGGAAAATCTAACTATAAACCGAAAAGCTGTAATTCTAGAAATTTAAAAAACCCAATCCTCAACACTATATCTCTTCAATGATTTACAGAAGACATGATCCCGACAAGAGCCAGGCGGTTTTATACTCCAGGAAGGGTAAAGACCCATCCCCTCCTCCCCCGATCACCATGTATGACAAGCCGATCCCCTGGGGGGTGCAAGCTAAGTACCTGGGGGTCATCCTTGACCGACACCTTACCTTCCGAACGCACATAATGACGGTGCGCTCGCGCGCCGCATTCGCTCTAGGGAGGTTACACCCCATGATCAATGCACGCAGCAAATTGTCACTTCGGTGCAAGATGCGGCTCTACACCACGTGCATCAGGCCTATTATGACCTACGCGTGTGCCATATTCGCACATGCAAGGCCTTCCTATATCCATAGGATGCAGGTTTTACAGAACCGTTTTCTCCGTCGAGCCACGGGAGCCCCATGGTTCGTTAGGAATGTTAGACTCCACGTAGATTTAAAAATCCCCACCATCAAGCAATTCATGAAGCGTCTTACTGGGCGCTTTTTCGAATCAGCCGAGCGACACCCAAACCCACTTGTCGTCTCGGCCTCCCAATACTTCCCTACCAGAATTGGTAAGATTCGCCGCCCAAGGCATACCCTAGTCGAGCCAGACGACGAAACAACCGTCATCCAGGAGAGCAGTAGGGAAACTAGCACTCTTAGAAAATACACAAGCACAAACCGACCCACATTCCGGCCTCGCCGACGAGGCCCGCGACGCGCGACGCCCTAGTTAGTTAAATGTAAATTCAATCTTTAGATTCTACAAGGCCAGCCCGCGTAGCTGAGTCAGTAGTATAAAAACCCCCCGACATAATAATAACGAGACCCAGCCTTTGTTTTTGTTAAGTATTCAACGCCCTAAGCCGAGGTTCGAGCCCCACAGGGGGCGCCCTTAGCGAGCGGTCGTTTAAATGTAACTTGTAGTTAGCCCTGGCTGGGGGCCTTCTTGTAAGGTCACCACAGGATCGACCGGTTAAGCAGTAAACAGCCTTATAGTGCTGAACTGCGAGTGGCCCTACCTAAAAAAAAAAAAAAAAAAAAAAAAAAAAAAAAAAAAAAAAAAAAAAAAAAAAAAAAAGAAGACATGATCCATACTAGCAAACATAATTATTCAAATGATTGTTTCTGTTTAGAAGCAACCAGTCCATCAACAACCGCCCCGGAGGCTCACAGTGTTTCGGGTCATTTCCGGGGCTCATGGATGCTGACACGCCGTGGGAAGCAGTTCCAGTCCTTCAGGGGCATACGCTATGCGCAGCCACCTGTGGGGGAGCTGAGGTTCCAGGTAACTTGTACTCGAAAACCGGTCAACATGGAATGGATGACTTGTAGCAGGGTTTTAGAGAGTTGAAATATAAATTGGTCCTTTGCATTTTTCAAATGGTCCTTTTGTGTTTTACGTAATAAGTACCTGAAAGGGCCCGAATACCCCGATATGGAAATAGCGATGGCGTTCTATCGATACTAGATTATGTTATAATTAATGGAGAATAGACGAGTAAAGTGAATATAATTTAAGTAAAAATAGTTACAAAATATTGGTGCTATTAATTATTCATCATAATAAGTAAAAAAGTAGCGTTGTTATTGTCCGCAAATATCCAGATTGTTATAACGCACGGGGAGATATACAAACAAATTATTCGTTGCGTCATTAAAACAGAGTAAATGTACCTCCCTCCCTTAAATCACACCATCTGGTCCAGAAGACTTAAAACATCAAAATATAACCAGAATATTAAAAAAAAAAATTAAAGCAATTCTTAATTAAAAAAAGCTGTTACACAATACACGAATATTTAACGGATAAATTCAATAATAATACATAATTATGAATATTTACATAATTATGATTTTTAATAATTACAATAACATATATAAATTATATAATACCTATTAAAATAATTAAATGATCATAATAATAATGAGGAATATCTAAGAAAGTAAAGAAATAAGCAATATTAAATATGAGATAATTAAATAAATTAATAAATATAATTGTAATATGAAATAGTTAATGAGTATAAAATACTTAATACAATATAAAATATTTCAGGCATATGTCACATTAATAAAGCTATCTCTACTTATTTAAAAATTTGCTGTGCCGGACAGGGTCCATGATTGTTTCTATTAATATTACTAATTTTTATTTTACCACCTTTAAGTGTACATCATGGAATGCAATAAATGATTTGATTTGATTTGTGTTTGTGGTGTAAAAACTTAAAGCAATCATTCTAATTTGATAGACAATTAATAAAGGCAGTGGTGATGCCGTCGATCAAGAATAATAATATGCACTAGCACGGCATTTGAATTGCATAAGAAGACTTCAATATAACTAAATAAACAGGAATATGTAACAATGACATATTAGAACACATATCTAATTCGAAAACACGATGATAGTTACTACGTACTGTTCAGTTTTTTCGTGTTATATACATAAGTACTTATATAACATGTTTTTTTAATTATTGTGTTTTTTCCGTAATCGCGCTATATTTTTTTTACAATTGTTTTTCCATTTAATATTTTTTCGTTCTAACCTTCACTAAAAGAAGAGCAATGTAATAGTGTCTGAAGCTTTTTGATTACACATTTAAATTAGATTTATTAGCTTTTTTTCTATTAGGCGACTCTTGGCGACGCTTTTATGCAACTTAAGTTGTTTTGTTTGTCTTATTATAAATCGTTCTAATTACAATTTAAGTGTTCTCAACTTCCTAACACGTACATTTAAATACCTACAACACTATGAATTCCTTTTGCCAGCCACCCCAGATGATCATGAACTATATCACGGAGGTAGACGCTACACAGGAAGGCCCAGCTTGTCCCCAGCCTGTTTTCAAAAACTATCCTGTCGACGAAGATTGTCTCCGACTCAATGTGTACAGACCTGATGGCAAAACGTAAGTACCTCTCTATAACGATTACGCCGATCGACGATCTATTACGACGAAAAGTGGTCAATGTTCCACACATTGACCACTTTTTGTCGTAATATCAATTATTGGTCCTTTGGTCTTGAAATTGGTCTTTCTGGCTGCATCGGTTGACACGATTATCAGTTACTATATTAATGCACCCTACCTAATTACATAGCTTACTTGACCGACTATCTATCTATGGCATTGTAGTATTGTTGTTGTTTGTAATACCGTAAACCTGTAGCGACATAGCGATCTGCACCTCTTGAGCCTTGGTCCTTTGTGTCAAATTCTGACTTATCTTTTTTCCTGGTGCAGTACCAAGCCGCTGCCAGTGCTGGTGTTCATGCACGCGGGAGGGTTCTACTCCGTGTCGGGTCGCAGCGACCTGGCCGGGCCGAGCCATCTCATGGACAGGGATATTGTGCTCGTCACCATCAACTACAGGCTGGGATCTCTTGGTAAGTCATTGCAGGCAGTTGCTGAGTGCCTATTTTTTACCCTGGGTCGCTTGATCTGTACTCATACCCAGTAAATGGGTTATGAATGTCAGATAGGCAGTAGTTCCATGTACTATTCTGGTGTTCGGCTGCATCTAGCTAGATTTGAAGACGATCCAACATTGGTTGGGAAAAGGCTCTGCAGACGATATTGAACGCCGATCCAACACAAGGTATCTACGAGCCGAGGATTCTGTCGTCATCTGATTAGCCATTTAACACTGCTTTAGGGCAAAGCCGAATGCACTAAATTCTTAGTTATCCGCACACACATTTATTTATTGAAGATTGACAGCTGGAACAAGCTGGAGAAACAATAGAATAAACCTACAAGTCTTGACGTTAAGCGACAGAGAAGAATATAGAATGAGAGCTCACTTATGACAATTAAGATAAATCGAAATAACACTATTAGACAACAAAAATCAAATAAGCTGGTTATCACTTATTTATGACTACCTTTTAGATGAGGTAAAAGGGTCTAGATAACATGATTATTATGTACATTCTAAACCGTTCCACCAGGCTTCCTGAGCACAGGCGACAAGTTAGCTCCCGGTAACAACGGCTTCAAGGACCAGGTGATGGCTCTCCGCTGGGTGAAGAGGAACATCGCCGCGTTCGGGGGAGACCCCAACCTGGTCACCATCTCAGGGTACAGTGCGGGGTCCTTCAGCGTCATGCTGCATATGATCTCGCCGATGTCGAAAGGTGGGTAAAAGGGCCATTTCTGAAACGTGATGGCCAGTGGTAGGTAGAGGCCTCTCATGCAAGTACCAATGTGGCTTTTCAATTCATAAGTGTTTTCTAAGTTTATCTTAGCCATCACTGAGATCGGTGAAGGAAAACATCGTGAGAAAACTTGACCATATATTAATAACGTAACATAACGCCTGTAATCATCAAAGGGTTACACAGAGGTGTACCTATTGTACACCGACATTTCGCCAGTTATGTAATCCCTTGCAATATATTGAACATTAAAATATTAAAATACAAAAAAAAAAATGGGCTCGAATCCAGACTCCGGGCTGCTACTGAGAAATTCCAGATGGGTAAACTGCCGTACCGAATTGGTAAACTTTAATGGTAGCTTTATTGATGTAAATAAATAACACGTTTGCTCGACCCGGCAATCGAACTCAGGACCTCTTAGTTAGCAGCAGCGAGTACGACCACTAGACCAGTTATAAATACACATTAATTTACTTAATTAATATAAGTTTTAAATCACCAACCCACCTTGAGGAAGTGAGGGGATATTGGTGCCTTCTCTCTATGAGAAGAGGCTTTTGCCCTGCAGTGAGACAGTAACAGGCTGATATTATTATTTATTTATTATTGTTAATACTGACGAGTATCAGTCCAGTTGAAATCTCACATCTGGCAGTCAGTAGATGACTGTTTTGAATGTCGGTGTAAACAAGGGATTATAAAGATAAAACAAATAATGTAATTTAATACTTAGTACTGCTTGGTATCAAATTAAATGGACTGTTTAACAAGAGGGGAATTTTAAATTTTATCTAAAAAATGCAAAAAGATTCTCTCCGGCGGGGAATCGAACCCCGGTCTCCCGCGTGACAGGCGGGGATACTTACCACTATACTACCGAAGACTTGCTTACTGAGATTGAAATTATGAGTTACATAACAAGAAAACAATTTCTTCTACTCGTGACGTTTTTGCAGCAAAAAGAATCAGATAATAATCTTTCAAGCATTGTTAATTTGTTATGATTACCTGCTTAGCTAGATAATATTGCATGCGCCCACGATTGCCTTCGATACGAATAAACGGAGGTAGATTATTGTATATTCTTATGTTACCTACTCAATTAGCTTTGCTTACTTACTAACATATCTGATGATTTCGTTTTTAGGGTTTCGTACTCAGACAGTGAGATCCTATTCCTAAGCTTTTGCTGTCCGGTCATCTGTCTGTCAGCGTATCTCATGAACCGTGATAGGTAGACAGTTGAAATTTTGGTCTTTTCCTTCCTTATTAGAAGTGTGAAATGTAGGACTTTATATATAAATGAAGAAGTTTATCTAGGCCTTCACGGGTTTCCTCATATCCTTCTGCGATGTGAAGGAAAATATAAGAGGCAATTTTCATATATGTATGAATAAGTCTAAAATCGCCAATCCACAATGAGCATGACTGGTGATTACTACTCGTGCCTTCTCTATATGAGAAGATACTCTGTCACACACAGAGTCCCTACAGATTTGAGCCTGGTTCAATAAAAGCGTGATGTTATGTTGGTATCTGTCTCTGTACCAGGTTTGTTCCACCGCGCGATCTCCATGAGCGGCTCCCCAGTCTCCCAGATCGTGGTCCCTCGCCACCAGCGCTACCTGGCGGTCAGACAGGCGGAACTGCTGCAGTGCCCCACCAACACTTCGCAGGCTATCATCGACTGCTTGAAGACTAAGACTTCCAAGGAGATCGGAGACTCGCTGGACAAAATGTTTGTAAGTATAGTACCTACACCACCTATGACCTACCGATAGCTATGTGGGATCTACCCTCAAATGGTTCCTGAGTGGGGACCACGAATGAAGGAAAAAGGCCTCCGGAATAGGTGGAGCATCGATCATTGCCAGCTGGTCAAAGGTTCATAAATGTATAGGAAGGAGTCATCACCTTGCCACTATGTATTTAAATTAACTGGGGGTCGACTCAGCATGTTTTCTTTTTCTGTAGATATTTATTATATCAATTAAATTAGAAATTAGGCGTGAAGTGGCACTGGCAACGTATCTTTTTAAAGCTTTAAGAGGTAGTATACAAAACTCAGGTGTACTATCAGAAATAGGGTTTAATTTACCGGATAGGTACGCGGCGCGCGTAGCTGCTGGCGGTGCCGTGTGCGCGCACTAACCTGCTGGGGCGCGCACCGCTGACTCGCGCGCTGCGCACTCTCAACACGGTGGCGGACACCATAGACTTATTCACCTGTACACTGAGTGAGTTCACAAGGGCCACTAACTGTGTAGCATGTAAGGTATAGTTAAGCATATATTTTAAAGCATATTTCTAAGTTACTTTGTCGCATTAGATTTTATCTGTAATGGCAAAGGAAACGTGTGTGTGATAAATAAACAAATAAATAAATAAACTAGCCTGCTCTCATCTCAGTATTCAGACTCACTTGGCATCTCATACACAATCCATTAAACGTTTATTTTTGATGATTGTTTCTTCTTTCATACTGCTACTGGGTTGTGGAATTCAGATAGGTAGTCGCTCCATGCAAACTACTGGTATTGAGCTGTATCCGGTCAGGTTAGAAGCCACCCAAAAGAAGTTGGTAAAAGGCTAGGCAGATGATGATGACTTCTTATTTCACTTTTTATTATTTATTGCACAGGACTTCGGGTACGACCCCGTCCTGCTGTGGGCGCCAGTGCAGGAGCTACCGTTCGGCCAGGAGATGTTCCTACCCCGGCAGCCACTGGAAGCGCTGTGCGCAGGAGAGCTGCAGCCGGTGCCTTACATCATCAGCCAGACGCAGGACGAGTTCTTCTGGAAGGCTCTTGGTGAGTTGTAGAAGTGTTAACGGTCTAATCGTGGGCGAAAGCTCTCACACAGCCATTTAAGTTCTTACTTTTGAAAAACCAGCATCATTGATAGCCTGTTCCATCCACAGCTGAGTATTAGCCTTCTCCCTACTGTGCCATGTTTCTCTGGTCTAATCGCAAACATGTTCCAGTTCATTTTGACAACGCTAAGATAGCCTGTTAAAGATCTCTTGAAAATTATATAAGAATATATGTTGAGAGATGAATAATAGATAAAGTACAGGAGCAAGCGGTTTTATTCGACAATAAATTAACGTCTTTCAGCATCTTCTTCTTTTTGAGTTGATGGAATGTATGATTTGTATTAAAGAACGATGGTCCAGTAGGCACTAGAAGGTCTTTTGGGTGAATGATGAGGTGATTATCACTCCAATCTCTAATAACCTCCCCCTTTCAGATGTACTCCGCAACCCATCTGTCTTCGAGTCCTGGCGTAGCGACTGGCCCCGCCTGGCCACCATCGCTCTGTACTTAGCTGGCAACAACTCCGCCGTCATCACAGCTGCCAACAAACTGAAGGAAGCTTACCTCGGAGGCAAGGAGTTGGCCAACGATACCGCTACAGCTGAAGGTTTCGGGAAACTCTACTCTGATGCCATCATCGGGTTTGGAGTACACAGGTAAAACTGCAAGTTAATTTTACTCAGATTAATCAGCCCCCACAAGCTAACCGACAAGCTGGTGAAGATCGCAGCAAGCCAATGTGTGGGGGCAGCGCAGGGCATATCGTTGATGAAATCTTTCGGGGAGGCCGTCGTCCGGCAGTGGACGTCATTTGGCTGAATTGATGGATCAGCATTTAGAATGCCAAAAGTAACAAAAAACAGCCCCCATGACGTCTACTACCTTTCATCCATTTCTATTGTTTAAGCTAGGAAGGGAAAATGGTACAGCAAAAACTCCAGTTACACACTTCCGTCTATTGTTCAAAAACTATTAATTTAAGCACGTTTTCTTAAGTTCGATTCCCAGGTCGGACAAAGTGTTATTGGGCTTTTCCGTATATATTTTTTCAGTAGATTTGTGGTCCCCCTATTACATAGGACTTAAACATAACTGGCGAAAAGGGGGTGTAGTGTAGGTACCATCGGTACACCTCTACCTAACTCTCCGGGAAATCCCCTGTGCTCCTCGGTTGATTTAAATAGTAAATGAAGCTCCTGTGCCTGCGTGTAGACTGGTGAACCTGATGGCGCGCCACTCGCCCAAGCCGGTGTACCACTACGAGTTCGGCTACATCGGGAACAGCAGTCACTACGTGGACCCAGCCACCAAGAAACCTATCGGTATGGAAACACTTGCTCACAATAGTAACGAGCTGAATCGTCAGTAAGAGATGTCATCATCCAATAGTAGTTAATTTTTTTGCTTATGAGTTTTTATATCTTCATAATTTTTAATCTAAACACAATCACTTGTTCGATGGAAGTTCCATACGTCAATAAACTATTGAAGTCCGCAAATCACAATCCACTATTTGAATGTGTTTGTTAAAATAATCTAATCAATTATATCGTATGTAGTGTATTTCTTTCTATAATCAAAGCAAATAGGTTCTGCATCACAAGTAATACCTACTTGGTGTTGCTAGTTGTTATCACCTTACAGCTCCTTGTGCTTCTTTTACATTCATACATCTGATGATACACGCAGTCGGTTGCGAGTCCAGTCATCACTCCTGCTCAGTGTTCACCATACCCTACCCCCACAGCTGCTGCGCACCACGACGACCTGCTGTACCTGTTCAACGTGAGCTACAACTTCCCTCCCATACCCCCCTCCGACTCCCAGGACTCGCTCATGGTGGACAAGATGACCGCCATCTTTTACAACTTCATGAGATATGGGTAAGGAGTTTTATGTCTTTGTTTAAGTTGCTAGCAAGAGTCAAATTCTTCAAAAAAGCTTGGCCTGTTCTATTTAGTTTGTGGTAGCGGAAAATATCTTATTTATTAGAAGTCAATTGTTTGAAAGTTTCCAAAACACGTCTTTGGAAAAATCTGGATATAAATGCACAGTAAACTAACCTCTTACTACGCATGTGTTACTTGCCAATGTCGTCGTCATCTGCCTGCCTTTTTCTCTTTTGTGTTGGGGTTGGCTTCCAGTCTAACTGGATGTTGCTGAAAATCAGTATTTTACATGGAGCGACTGCTACTTGATTTACTCCACAACCCAGTTAATGGGTAACCTTTGGCCTGACAGACTTCTGGGCTTCTGATAACCCGTAACGACTGTCAAAAATAACCTTGAAATTACTCAACCACCAGTGACCCGAACCCCAAGGACGATACCCCGGAGCTGTCCACCATGAGCTGGCCGCAGTTCAAGCCAGACGAGAGGAAATACCTCCGCATCGACAGTCCGTTCTCTGTGAACGAGAACCTCTTCGAAGACAGGTTCAAAGTGTGGGAGCAACTGTTCCCGCTGGACTATCAGACGTGTAAAAGTCCAAATCTGGCGAACAGTACCCGCGTCAGGTAGAGCGCACTGTATCAAGTACATTCAAGTAGTAGAGTAAGAACGACTTTATTGAACGTTGTCTCTGTCACTCATCAATGTCTACGGATACATTTCGAAATTTGAAAAGTCTTGACACAATGCCGGACACTTGCAAAGGAGTCCGAACATTTTACTGTTAAATCCTTTTCTTTCAATATTCTTATTAAGTTTTTTATTTTCTAAAAGAAATCTCATATGATGTATAATAATAGTCAAAAGAATCTCCTATGGTCTGGGTAGATGTCAAAGTCGAACGAAGCCCGGACAAGGGGCTAAAAATTAGGACATGTACACACCAATTTGGACAGATGGTAACACTCTGTGACAGTCTCTTCTAACTCCATGTCGTTGTAACGTCTGGATACTATAATTACTGTTTATTTTTTGTTATATATTCTTTTTCCTGTGTTGGATAAAAGTATCGTATCGTTAGTTATAAGAAATAATTTTTAAATAAAAAAATACCAGTACAATATTCAAAGTTTTTATTGCCTTTCCTTATGTATCAAACGTAACACGACATACCTACTCACTGCATAATGCTATGGTAAACTATACACACAAAACCAGTGGAAGATTTTTAACCGAAAAATAAAAAGAAGGAGGTTCTCAGTTTGACACGTATTTTTTTATGTATTACCATATTATCTTCTTACAGTGCAGTTCGATTACAATAAAAAAAAATTGGTACTTGTAAATTGGTCGCGTTGAAATTCGAATTTGGAAAACCACCATTAAGGGTACAAAATAGGGGATGATTGATTTCTCACCTACTGATTTTTGTAAAAAGTAACGAGCAGTTGACATTAGGCTATTGTAACTTAAATAAATTATGAACTGACCCACTAATAAAGGGAAAAAAAACCTATCCAATTAAGAAAAGTGTAACATAACGATAATGTCCGAAGTTGATTGCAAACAATGAATCAAATGAAACACCCAAAGCTCAAAATAATCGTTATTTAAGTAAAGTTACAAAAATTTTTTTTATTGAAGACTTTTTGTATTGAAATTGAAAATATTATTTGTTTTTTTTTTGTATTCTTATTATTCCGTGCAATGTGACCGAATACTGAAAGGTTGAGGTTGACATTGGATTAGCACTGAGGCTCTACACTTACATTTCAACTGACCAAAGTCTTTGTCTGGTGCTAAGGAATGGCAATAATCTTGCACCTAATTCGTTGAGCTCCCTAAAATAAGAAAGGTTAAGCTATACGATGACTGATGTATACCTACAGTCGTCAGCACATGAAGCTATCACAAACGGTCAAATTTTCCTAATTGAAAATGAACCTATATGCGACATCTATCTTCCCACATACGAACTAAATCTGATGAGAAACTTTACACCCTGTTCTTCATACCAAAGAAAACCTTATTATTTTGTAATAAGAGTCTGACAGACCCCTTCGCCCCCCAGGGCAGAGGACGTCCATGAGGATTTTCCACCTCAAATAGAAATAGAGGTGTACCAATAGCACCTACACCCACATTTCGCCAGCTATATTCAAGCCCCATGTAATAAATTTACGAGTCTATTGCCGTCAACCGGGCACAAATCCTGACTGCTACAGGGTTATTCCAGATGGGAAAACCTAATAACACTTTCTCCGATCTGGGAATCTTACCCGGTTGTGGCCTCAACACCAACAAGGCAGTCGCTCTGAGTGTGAGTAGACTGGCTAAGTGTGGGTGAATTGCTTGTCTGCCGACCACTTCGGGAAATACAGGAGCGTGTAATATTTGTTACCTTGACAGACGGGTAATATGAACTTAACAAACATGTATTGTATTTTTCTATGACTGTACTCCTCAGCGCATGCACTTCTACCCGCATTAGCGATGCTCATAAGATGTCGTGCACTTATTTCTACAATTACCCTACCTTCTTTTTTTTTACGAGTCTACTAATACTGTTACGAACTGATGTTATTGACTTATTGTACCATACCAATCCACTACGCAAATCGACCTCATGTATAATTATAATATTGTATTTTCTCTGTAAGTTATTATGTAAATCTTTTGAGGAAATAAATGTCTAAAACCGTAAAACCGTACAAATGAACTTCGGCCTTCACCCCGAGGAGTATCATAACAAGATTCGTCATCATAATACAAGTACCTACATACATTCTCTACCTTTGTTGTATTATTCATGGAAATGTTGTCAGGAAAACTCAGTTAGGTACCTAAGTATGTGATACGTTGTACTTAAAACAATAGAAATATTCCATTGGATCTTGTTAAAAGGAAAAAAACACCCAAAATGAATACGTTAACGGCAGCTGATCAGCAGTTTGTAGGTGAACACTGTGAGGTACATAAAGTAAGCTACAGTAATAATAATAATAGTCACTTTGACTGCGCTACGACGCGCGACGTGCGTAAAATATCGATATATCGAACGGAAAATATCGATATGACGATATCAATATTTATCTTTCGATATTTGTTGGCAAGGCAATAAGTACACTACTACTTATACAACATTTCGATGTACCGAGATATCGATATCAAAATAATGACTACTTACTTTTAGAAAATATTTTTTTTAAAAGCTTGGTAAAAAAATATCGATATTTTTTTTGGAATAGATTGGAAACTATATACCTATCCATGTCAATAAATAAAAATATCCATACATTACATTTAGATAGATACTTTTACACATTTCCGACATCCCTATTTCATAAACCCAGCTACCTACTACGTCATAGCGCGGCTTCCCCTTGATAATAAACTTCTAAGAAACTCGGACTACAGAGGCACGGGATAATCCACGACTCATCTCCCTATTCATTTGACCGTCGACGTACCTACATCGCACTGCGCACGCGCTGATGTACGCCGCGGACGTGGAGACGGGTTTCCCGGGTGATAATACATAGTACGACACTTAATAGTTTTCCTTGTTTCAAGATTCACGTATAGTTACCGGCACGGATCTTGACTCCCAACGCTCAAGATGTCGTTAATTAGAATGGGTTTTTTTTTGGATTTGGACGCATACCTTACACTAGATAGATATTATCGCCTCTGATATTAGATCTCACTGCCATGTCATTAATACTGGCGTGTCGGGCTATGCGACCTGCACTTTTACTGCAGGATAGGCCATGGTGCCCGAGGCAATCGACTGCTGCACCGCATTGACAACGATGTGGAGCTCCGCAAGGAGCGCCCAGACGCAGACATGTAGCGAGCCGGAAGGTAGTGTCACCCAGCATGGTGCCAATGTTGGGTGACGGTAAAGCCTGAAGCCAAAGGCCCGACTCCCACGTACCCACAGCCAGCAAGCGGGCACGCTCAGCAGTATTGGTGGACGTATTAATAAGATTATTCCGTACCAAACTGCAGAGCGGCTCATCCCACTGTCTCTGGGAAGATGGGTTCACGGGCCTATCTGTATCCGGGCAAGCCACTTTCCAGGCGTTCACCGCATCGGTCAAGCACGGCACTTCAGAGAAAACTAAGGACGGGGCTAAAATTTCATTAGTTAACTTCTCGGTGCTGTGGACAGAGGAGAGGAACGCCGGTAAGCTAATACTGGCAATTTTACGGACGCCGAGGCCACCAAAACGGATAGGTAGTGTGGCTTGTGTCCACGCTCGGTCGTCCCAGGCCACATTTAAAATGGACGTTAATGAAGTGCGAATAGTTTCATTAATTTTTTTCCAAGAGATGTGGCTGCTTCCATAAAGGGGAAGAGCGTAGAACATACATAAAATTTGAACCAAAACAACAGTATCTAATAAGGGTAAAAGCGGAATGTAAGTTAATTTTGGAAAGTCTGTCCGAAATATCGTTGAAATTTTTAACTTTATTGTCAATGAAAGATGGAAAACTGTCTTCTAAAATTGGGGAACCTAGGAGGTGTAGTGAGCTTTTTTCTAAATGTTTGATTTGTGGAGCTATTGTATGAAATTTCTGTAGAGTCGATTGTCTGTCGGTTATGTCAGAAAGATAGATTTCGCATTTTGAGGGGTTAAGGTCCAGGCCAATAGATTTAAATTCCTGTTTGAGAAATTTGAAGTCTTTTAAAACGGTGTCTACATCACCTCCTAGTGTTCCGTCATCTAAATACCACACGTTAAATTTTGAACTTAGCTGTTGGATGATTGGATGAATAGCCAAACTGAAAATGACTGGCCCGAGAGGATCACCTTGTTGGCAACCGACTGCAGATTCTAAAACGTTGTCCTTATACAGTAATTTTGAAGGGTGCCTATAACATTGCCATAAAAATCCATAAATTTCGGGTAATTCCTTTTTGACTTCAGCCAACAAAGTGTCCCTGTTTACAGAGTTAAAGGCGTTTTTAATGTCAACCTTGAGAATGACCTCACCTTTTTTACAATTTAAAAAGGTAGAGAGGGCATGTACGGCAGCCTCGCAGCCCCCTTACAATTAAATTTGAAGTACGTAATAACTACTATGCTGACTATACAGTATCCAGTACCTAGTTATATAACTACCTGTTGGTCTAGTAGTCTCGACTTCCAGGTCGGACAAAGTGTTATTGGGTTTTTCCATCTGGAATTTCCCTATAGCAGCCGGGACTCTGGATTTATGCCCGTTTGATGGCAATAGGTTCGCCCCAAATTACGATGGCAAAGTAAACATAGCTGACGAAATGTGGATATAATATACGTACACCTCTTCCTAACCCATCCGCTAGTACTTAGGCGCAAAGTTATGTTACAATTGTTTACAAAATATATTTACATAAATGTTATAAACGAATGCATTTCACATCGTGAGTTCATAGATAAAATGAGGAAAGTTCACGGTGCTACTGATAGGAACGTATTAGCATTCTGTGTACAGCAGGTACACAGGATGGAACCGGCTATGCACATTTATACACATATATTTTCTATGCACATATGTATATTTGACGGCATGGTTGGCGCAGTGGCTGAGCGATCGACTGCTGCGCCGCGTGTCGTGGGTTCGACTCCCGCACGGAACAAATATTTATATGGCCTACAGTTAGTTGTTCCGGGTCTGGCTGTTTGTGTATGTGACTTTAAATGTTTGTAAACGCACCCACGACAGAGGAGAAATTCCTAGTGTGGGGCAACGTTTAAAAAAAATACACACAACAACAGGCATCATGCCTGTATTCTATATTCTATTATATTTATATATTCTATTATTGTGAAGGGTGGGCGTTTTGGGGGACTGTCTTATGTAAACGTTTTTGACGTTCAAAAAGTGCTGATTCTCAGCCTAATTTGAATAAAATAAATAAATTTTGATTTTGATTTTGATTCCCCGAAAGGTTGGGCAGGGTATACCTGCAGTACACCTCTACCATCGACGACGATATCGAAGACGTATTTATTACTTTTATATTACTTTATATTATTTTTATATTATTTACTTTTATATTATTTTTATCTGTAAAGTTGCTATTTTTCTAAAAAATATAAGTATTTTATTAATTTAAATTTCTTTTTGGTGATTGGGAATATACCGTACCGTATTCGTATTAAATAGGATACTTATAGTAAAATATGGATGGGTTCCGTGGGTCCGTTCATGCCTCGGAAAGCACGTTAAGCCTGTTCATTAATTCCACGGTCCCGGCTGTTATTTGTATATCTTCGACAGTCAGAAGAGTCGTTACGGGTAGTCACCCGTAACGACTCTTCGGACTAGAAGCCAGAAAGTCTGACCACCAGTATTACCAAGGGGTATCGTGTTACCCAGTAACTGGGTTGTGGAAGTCACATAGGCAGTCGCTCCATGTAAAATACTGGTATTCAGCTGCATGCGGTTAGACTGGAAGCCGACCCCGACATAGTTGGGAAAAGGCAGGCAGATGATGATGACTTATAGTACAATATTTTTCCAGTACAATCCAAATAGCATTTGACGTCGATTGTCATTCAAAAATAAAAATCAAATATTCAACAATAAAAAAGGTAGGAGGTATTGGTTTGTCGTTTGTCGATATGTAATGATTCTTTTGTCTACCTTTAGACTAGTGCAAAAGCTTCCAGAATAGACCACTAGCCTCCACAACTCGACTCCTACTATAAAAGCTAGAGGTTTCCTGTTCTCGCTTCAGTTGCACTCGCACTCTCTTAGTCTGACTGCACAGATCATGTTACTCGCGCTCCTGTGTGTGTTGTGTGTGTGTGCGCACGCGCACGATCATAAGCACGCGCATCATCATGGACATCAACATACGCATGACTCAGGTTAGTTTGTTTGTAAACATGTGATTATTTAGTGGGATTTATGGATTGAGGAAGTGCGATTAAAGATGGCATGGGATGAGGGACCACCGAATCTCCTCATATGACTAAAATTCTCCATTTCCGTTTTCTTGGTGTGGGAGATTAAATAAGCCACTCAGTTACTCAGAGTATCCGACTGGTTTTTTGCAAGTCCTGCAGTACTACTCTGCAAAAATCCTCCACGTGCAAACGTAGGTGAAGCGAAGGGGCAGTGCCCTTTCATCCAATACATTAGTATTTCGACTTCACCTAACTTGTCGTGGGTAGATTTTTACAGAATAGAGACCGGCTGGTGTTCTGAAGTGAAGTTACCTATATCCCTAAACACAATCATATCTTGTCTCTTGCTCTCGCCGTCCCTCACTATCCTCCAGCCCTTATCCCAATTAATTTGGGGGTCGGCACACGTCCTCTACTTTCATAAATCTCATCTCTTTCATAATTCTTCATCTGTCTTCTTCTTCTGCCTTTGTTCCAGTTCCAGTGATAGCAGACGTGCCCACATTCACTGTGAACCCGGTTGGCCCGCTGACCCGCAGCGTGTCGGGGCAGTTCCGCGGGTCGTGGATGGAGACGCGGCGCGGGAGACGCTTCCAGGCGTACCGGGGGATACGGTATGCTGAGCCGCCTATTGGCGCGTTGAGGTTCCAGGTAAGGAGAACATGTTATAATTTTAGTGAAGCCAAGAGATCCTATAGTATTGGAGCAACCGCTTCTCTTATTCACCAAATATTGCTATTCTTTACTAGATGTAAGGACAAGATAAGGATAGTACCTATTCATTACATTTTTTCCTTGAATATGTTTTTATCTATATGGTCTGACCAGTTTTCTTTCGTATGCAATGTTTTATACGTCGACAAAAGGCGGATGGCAGTGAGGCTTGACATTCGTCTTTTTCCTGTTCTGTCACAGAAAAAGGATGTATCCTGGTGATTGTCTAGCATAATGAGCGCTGGTCAGCCCACTTTTTTCATCTCAATTGAACTAGATAATCGCAAAGTGTTCTAGCTCACAGTTCTAGGAGATTAAATCTTATCCACTAGAACTAGGCCAGAACACTTATTGAGTGTCTGAGTAAATCGGGTGCGTTGCACTTACATCAGTGAGCGCTTGTGTACGGAACCCACGCTCAACACCCACAACCTTTTGAATACAAACTACAACAGCTTAGGAACAGGAAAATATTGCCACGAACATAACAACATATATATGTACATAGCCTTGAAGATATGACTCAAAATATTGCACGCTTTACTACTGAGATGCACAACATACGCGTAAAATAATGAATAATACATAACTAAACCTTGCACCGCTTGCTGAATTCAGTCCGTTTGTCTGCCATCCACGGACCATCGAGACCCCCATGCTTTAGAAAGTACGTTTAAAAGACGTTGGTCCCGGATGTAATTTGTTGGTATTAGACAGTCGTTAGGTTAGTTATTCAGAATGCCGAAAACAAAAATCTCGACTCTAGGCAGAATACTGCTCGACTTGGGGATGGAACTCAGAACCCCATGATCAACAGCAGCGCCAACAAATAAGGCTATCATTTCACCAACCAGGCTCCTATACAATTTTTTTTTTAATGTTGCCCCACACTAGGAATATCTCCTGTGTCGTGGGTGCGTTTACAAACATTTAAAGTCACAAACACAAACAGCCAGATCCGGAACAATTCAACTACCTGCAGGCCATACAAATATTTGTTCCGTGCGGGAATCGAACCCACGACACACGGCACAGCAGTCGATCGCTCAGCCACTGTGCCAACCGGGCCGTCAAATATACCTAACCTGCTCGTTTCTCCCCAGCCGCCGAAGCTGAAGCTGGAGTATGAAGGCGAGGTGGACGCGAGTAAGGAGGGCCCCACGTGTCCCCTCCCCGTAGCACCGAACTACTACGTAGATGAGGACTGTCTCACTGTTAACGTGTACACTCCGATACAGAACAGGTAAGGAGAGCCGGGGAACTGCTCACTATTATAACTTCTAACAAGTCTAAGCATGACAGAACTGTACCTATAGTACACCCATATTGTGCCACGTATGTTTAAGTACCATAAACAAGGGGTGCCATCAACTGGGCAAAAATCCAGACTCCGGGATGTTACTTAGAAATTCGGGATGGAATAACTTGATATCACATTGCCCATGCGGGAAATCGAGCCCAGGATGTCAAGCTCTGCAGTAGCAATTGGTGCCACTAAACCAACGAGGCTGTAGAGCTAAGCATAATTACCGTAGATACAGTGGAAACTAAATTCACCTCCGGCTTACATTGGGGCGTCAACTCCAGTGCCATACTACTGATTGACATTACCATGTCATGAACTATCCTTATATGATGATGATCGACTTTGTAACACCGAGTAGTTACGATTGTGCAGAACTGACTGCCGAATGAGTGTTAAATAAATAAATAAATAATGCTGGACAATCCACACAGCATCATCTAGCCCCAAGCTAAGCAGAGCTTGTGTTATGGGTACTAGATGACTGATATACTTAATACTATACATTACATAGATAGATATTTTTTTATTATACATAGCAAATACCCAGAACACCCGGAACAAATATTTGTAGATCATGATGAGAGATGTTTGTGTGAGTGTGTACATTAAAGTATTGAAACTTTAAGAAATTGCTTTATTTGCTACAATCCCTTATCCCCAATTAATCTCTATTACATGTCTGTATTAGCACCGGACCTCTACCAGTGATCTTCTTCATCCATGCGGGAGGCTTCTACTCGATGACTGGACGTAGTGACCTGGCTGGTCCACACTACCTCCTAGACAGGGATGTGGTGCTCGTCACCATTAACTACAGGATAGGATCTTTAGGTAAGACTGTAATATTAAGTCTACCTGACTTGCCTTGGTCTTCCTCCCCTCCTACTTAAAGCTCTTTTTTTAAATATCCCTCCAACTCATTACCCAATTTTACATTTTAATGTAATTACTATTATTATTTCAAGGACTTCTTTATTCCCTTTCTGCTTAATCCAGATACGCTTTTCCCATTTTTTCCACCCAAATAAATCCATCTATGTTCCTGAGTTCAATGTACAGCCACTGATCATCATACTTCTTTCAGGTTTCATGAGTACAGGCGATGCATACGCTCCCGGTAATAACGGCATGAAGGACCAAGTGGCAGCCCTGAAGTGGGTCCAGAGAAACATTGCCGCATTTGGAGGAGACCCCAATCTCGTAACCATCACGGGGTGCAGCGCGGGTTCCATAAGCGTCATGCTGCACATGATCTCGCCTATGACTAAAGGTAAAGTTAAAATTTGTCTTGAAGTTTTGTGAAATCTTCTTAAAGGTCCTCTGCCTACTTGTATGATTAATTTACAGCGACAAAAGTGTGACCGCGAATCCTGAACAGTAAAATTTACTCAAAGACCAAAATAATCAGCTTCAACCTTAAATGAATAATGCTACTACTAGATATGTTTATTTTCTCAGGTCTCTTCCACCGCGGGATAGCAATGAGCGCGTCTCCTGTGAACAAGGATGAGGAGCCTCTAACCCACCAGCGCCACCTCGCCGTGCGCCAGGCAGAGATCCTCAACTGTCCCACCGACAACTCCTCCATCATCCTCGACTGTCTCATGACCAAACCCTGGAAGGAGCTGGGAGACTCGCTCCCTAAATTCTTTGTACGTTTTAAAAAACCAAACAAAGCTGATAGTATAAGTAGTTTAGATAAAAACTCCGCGAATTCAAGGAAATCTTGAATATTTTCTTGAATAAACTGAGATCATTGGTCTACCTTGTTCATCTTTCGGTATACGGTTACCAGCTTCATGATCCATTTGTTCTGCGAGCGATGTGTCCCGCTTACTGTTACTTAAGGATTATCTATTATCATCTACAGGAGTTCGGCACGGGAGACCCGGTGGGTCTGTGGGGCCCAGTGCTGGAACCAGACTTCGGACAAGAGCGGTACCTCACCGTCAAACCGTTGGAAGCCATCAGGCAGGGAAAGATGCACACCGTGCCTTTCATCGTCAGCCAGACTACTGATGAGTTCTTCTGGAAGGCTTTCCGTGAGTAGAATTTACTAAGAATAGTTTTGACTGAAGGGTTGAAGTATTGATTTAATTCAATTCCAATGCATCAAGTTGCATTTCCATACTCCTGCGGGATAGCAAAATTGCGTAACATACTCGCAATGACAATGCCTGTCATTTTGACAAACCAACAGCATTCATTGCGTCGTTTAACCGTCAAGCAGATATTGTTTTTAAACAAGTGGAGCAATGGATTAGGAATTTTAACTTATTTCGAATTGCGAGAGGAAGCGTGTTACGTTGCTGTCGGTGCTTTGTACTCCTGAATTAAAATAAACCTAATAAGATCTTCGTTCAGTGTAACTTATATAAAATGTTATTAACAGCTGCTGCGATTGGTCTACTCGACTATCATCTACGGATCATCATCATCATCATTTCAGCCGAAAGACGTCCACTGCTGGACAAAGGCCTCCCCCAAGGATTTCCACAATGACCGGTCCTGGGCCTTCCGCATCCATGCCCTTCCCGCGACCTTCACCAGGTCGTCGGTCCACCGTGATCATCTACGGATAATGAAAGCAACGATAATAATACTGATAAGTAACTTACCTTTTAGCGGTCCTCCAAAACGCATCCCTCCTGAAGACGATGAACGAGGATTGGGCGAGGATAGCCCCGATCTCCTTCATGCTGCCTCAGCAGAACCGCTCCTTGGCGGTGGCCAAGCTGAAGGAGGTCTACCTGAAGGGAAAACCGCTGGTCAATGATAAGGAGAGCGAGAAGGCGCTGGGGAGGCTGTATGGAGACTCTATTATTGGGTTTGGAGTGCACAGGTACGAATGAATCATTTTATCATAGTGGTAACCGTATCAACTCAGTTATAGCATTGAACTAATAGTGTCGATATTAAATTACTTTGATGTATGGAGGGGAATAGAAAGATCGAAGAATAAATGGAAGCACTGTGCGTTCTGGGCAGTGGTCATGATTCTTCTAGCTTTGAACTCTCAAAAGGTTTTGAAAGGAGACTCCTGCCTACTCTATTAAACCAGTTCTTCACTGAACTGTACCTTGTATTAGGTCTAGTTGTTCTACAAATAAATTTCTCTTCCTGACAGGCTGGTGAACCTGATGTGCCGTCACTCGAAGCACCCGGTGTGGTACTACGAGTTCGCGTACGTCGGGAACAACTCTCATTACGAAGATCCTAATGGAAAACCACAAGGTATTACTTCACCTAGTGCTTTGGCTATTGGCGTGTCGTTTGCATTCACTAAATGCATTTTGTAATATCTTCAAAAGTGAAGGAAAAGCTTCTTCAACTTTGCCATATCTGTTCTACCTCTTAATTTATGGTCTTTCTTACTATGAGGACTTCTAGCCGAGGAACTGGTCTAGGGATTAGAACGTCCTGAGTCCAGACGCAATATGCAGATGTTGATAAGCCATTTTTCAAATGCGTTACTGTGTGCAGGTGCAGCTCACCATGACGACCTCTTGTACCTCTTCACCCTAAGCTACCAATACCCCACCATACAGCTGAGCAGTCCTCACTCCCACGTCGTCGACGAGATGACAGCCATCTGGTACAATTTCGCACGATACGGGTAAGTAACGTCTCCTTACAATCATGCTAGCCTGGTGCCAACGACAGAATACCGCTGAGCACTCCACTTACACACGACATCTATATAATACGCCACAAATGAACTAAACTGAAGCATCTTAGATAGCAATATCAAAGTGCGAATAACGTATAGGTATAAAGAATTAGACGTCGGGATACTGCTCCAAGGGTTGTTGTCGGGATTCTATCACACTACAGCCCACCAGACACAACACCCCAGATGGGTGTTATGTCAGGTGGGCTGTCGTGTCGGAGGATTCCTGCTGTGAGGAAAACACAATGTTCTGCAAACCCATAATTCTACTATGTCCACACGGAATCGCTTCAGAAAATATTTCCTGTATTTGCTTTTCTACAAACTTCAAAATCACAACGTAACTAGTGTCACGCTCAGAGTCGAGGAGTTGCGGATATTGGCTCGTCGAACAATAGTTTTTTTTAAATCAAATTTTGTTTAGGGGCTTTTATCAAAGATATGTCAGCCCCATTGTACCGTTTTACATTAGTTGGCTATCTTAATCGGTAATCGTTTACAATATTACTTAATATTTAATGAAATAGAGTTACTCGTGGAGGACCCTAATTAAATGGCACAACTTTTTGATAATCTCCGAAGATGGTACAGACAAGATGGATTGGATTATGCCTACGTCAAGTTTATTTAATTTAAGATCCTTCGCGAATAACTCGCATTCTCGCGTTCGTTCCGAGCACACTCCATCAGCAAATGCTGCACGTCCTCGATCTGATTGCACACTGTGCAATAAGGAGAATCAGCCTCTTTCATAAGAAATGAAATTTTTGCCGTTGGATAGTGCCCAGACCGATAGAATAGTTTACAATAATATCACTTTGGTAGCGGAGACTATATTGCGAACGCTATAACTGTAGTCTTAATATCAGTACACCGGCTACGTGTCGTCAATCTCCACCATCTGTTCTCATTTGTTTGAAGCTGTAATTGCGGCAAAGCTGACTCATTTATTTACCCACATACATCTACCGTTACAGGATAACTCAGAGCGATAGATGCACGTATGATAACTTAATCGATACTAACATCTGTAACGAATTATTATTTTATCACATCACACCTGTATTCCCTGAAAGGTTAGGCAGAGGTCTAACTACAGTGCACTCACATTTCGCCAAAGTCCCATTTAATATGGGATGATCCTACTGCCATTGACTGGGCACAAATACAGACTCCGGGTTGTTATTGAGAAATTAAAGATAGCAAACCCAATAACTCCTTTTTTGTTTTTTGCCGAATTGAAAATCCTCATGGATGTACTCCGCCTTGGGGCGGGCGGAGAGGTCTGTCAGACTCTTACTGACTAAAAACCACCCCGGTGTTCCGTCTCACACCTACGCCGGGGGTCGCGGGAACGTACGATCCTTCCGCAACCCCCAGCTAGTGCCGGCCCGCCTATGCAGGCCTCCTCAGGTCGAGGGGGGGAGTGTGACTGGGTGTCTCACTCCCTCCGTGACGTATAAGAGGGAAAGCCAATAACTCCTAGTCCAACCTGGGAATCGAATCCAAGACAAGGAGTTTATCAGCCAGCTACATTTATATCCTCAGAATGTTAAGAAAACTCCTGCCATCAGTATATCTTTTTACCAGGTTCATGTTTCTATACCATGTTCTAGTCAGAATGTATCTTGCCGAAGTCATTACATATCACCCATATTGTACCCTCCAGAGACCCCAACCCCCGCGGAGACACGCCCGAGCTGGGCAGCCTGACGTGGCCGGCCGTGAAGCCGGACAAGAGGAGCTACCTCCACCGGGGGGACAAGCTCGCCATCCGGCAGAACATGTTCGAAGACCGGTTCAAGGTGTGGGAGGAGCTGTATCCGATACAGTATTGATCTAAGAAAAAGATGTGAGCTGCAGTCTGCAAGCATACTCGTACATACCTCTTGAGTATTCACGAGTGTATACCGTACAAGAGTGTTACGTTTTCATAAATAAATTACGAATTATTTGGATTTTTTGTCTTTTTTACCCAATTTTTACCCAACTTCGCATCCTGATGTGGCAAGGCTGCAATATCTGAGCAGACAGTTGGATTATCTTGGTCAGAATATGCACCAGGCCTATTTTTTTTTATTTTTAAAACGTTGCCCCACACCAGGATGTTATCCTGTGTCGTGAGTGCGTTTACAAACATTTAAAGTCACATACACAAACAGCCAGACCCGGAACAACTAACTGTAGGCCATACAAATACTTGTTCCGTGCGGGAATCAAACCCACGACACGCGGCGCAGCAGCCGATGGCTCAACCACTGCGCCAACCGTGCCGTCGTATGTAACATCACGCCTTTATTCCCCGGAGTGTTAGGCAGAGGTGTACCTGTGTACAGTACACCCACATTTCACCAGTTATGTTTTTAAGTCCCATGTTATAGGGGGTGAGGCTATTGCCACCAACCGGGCACACATCCAGACTCCGGGTTGCTGCTGAGAAATTCCTAATGTAAAAAATCCCAATATCACATGGGTTGACCCTGCAATCGAACCCAGGACGTCATGTTTAGCAGTCGCGTTTTCGACCACTAGGCCGACGAGGCAAGTCAAGAATAAAAATAAAAATATTGAGAGTATATAGAAGTGTGTCTAGTGTAGTATTCTATGTATCATTAATGTATAATTTAATACACAATTTTCAATTTAGGAGCTAAATTTGTATGCGAAAGAGTATATAGAAGTGTGTCTAGTGTAGTATTCTATGTATCATTAATGTATAATTTAATACACAATTTTCAATTTAGGAGCTAAATTTGTATGCGAATGACGTCAAGTCAGCATTATGATCCTACAATTGCCAATATTTATCATATGCAATGATCCTTAATTACTTTTAGCGATTTTCTACCTTACTCCTAAGACAGTACAACGCGCTTACCAACCCCGTGGCGTGATGGTATTATGTTATTACTTATCATTAAAAAAAATATACATTTATTTCAGACTGAGAATGTCCATATACTATTCTTTTGTATTATTTATTGTTAACCAATTAATTAATGATTACATTGGAAATTCGTCGTCCAATTTGCAATGCAGTTTACCTCCAATGAGTTATCCATCTGGGTGATACACAACCTACCACGACGTGACAAGACTGCGAACCTCCGTCATAGTGATACAAATATTGTAAATACTTCTAGGTTTTCCCACTGAGCATTATTTATCTTTTCCTGTCCTTGTACACGATTGAAATATTTTTACTTACATATCTCCTTTGTCTTAAGAAATGTCGACTTGAAGACAATGCTAACATATATAAATGACAACATGGTGTAAACAGTTTAAAATAGGCATAATAATGTGATTTTACCCTTTACCTCAGTCTTCAGTTATTTCAATACAATAGGCACGGGTTACTATATTAAAACCGGCCAAGTGCGAGTCGAACTCACACGAGAAGGGTCCCGTACCATGTCGACCAAAAATTGTCTAATAAATCACGCATTAACGCACCGAATATTACTATAGACGAAAAGTTACTTGGGATTTTTTGTTTGTTTTTTTAAAAGCATTGATTTTAACTTAACTTTTTAATTCAAATATAGGTCATTGGGAAATGCCGTACAGGTTTTATTTATTTGCTAATATAAAAATATAAATGACCGTATTTTACTATTGCGTTGACTTTCGTCGATTTCTAATGGAACCTAGACTTACGTATTTCATATTATTTCAACTAATCCCTCCACGCGTTCCTGACAAAAAAGGAAGTGATCCTGTAAGGGTTTTTTCTGTTTTGAGTTACGGAACCCTTAAAAACACCCAAATCGCTGTACGTGTGCTTATAATAGTTGAAAAGTTTCGACTCATCTTGAACCCGACTATCACACCTGGATTATGTTAATAATGGGAACAATCTAGTGATCAAAAATATTTTTTTCCAAATCGTTTTGTAAATTACGGAGTAGCAACTTAGGTAACAAACATTAAAAAAAACGAATTAAGAACCTCTTTTTTCTGAAGTCGGTTAAGAACGACTGGCCCCAGCAGCAATGATCTACAAAGTTTGCAGAATACCCCACATACCTATCCTCTCCTACACATACACAGCTACTCGATAAATGAGCATCTTGTTTTCTCATCGTCTCAGTGTACTCTCGACGTCCTGAAGAAAATGTTTGTGAGAATATTGTGGGCCGCGTGGCTCACGTGTGCCGCGGTGACGGCGATGGGGCACATCTTCGCAGGTCAGTGGCCGTCAATGTAAACAATGATTGTCATCAAATAGGGTTGTGTCCTTAAAAATTCTGATTGGTCCGAAAGTTAGATTACTCAAAAATACTTTACACGTATTTTTTCTTTTGTCACGTAAACCTAAAATGACGACGATATAGTGCGTTGAAATTGAGCATGACGTCACGCCGTGGTACACTTTTAACGTTACAGTGACGTCACAAGCCCCTTCTCCTGAACTTTGATGTGTTATTTCATTGTCGCTTTTTATTGATTTGAGTAAGCAAAAAATACGTATCTAATATTTTTTGGTAATCTTACTGACGGACTAAATAGACTTATTATAATATTTTAACCTAGGACACATCCCTATTATAAATGCGAACGTTTTTCGGTATGTGTGTGTTTGTTACTCTTTCACGCTGAAACGGCTTAACGGATTTGGATGTATTTTTTTGTGAATGTAGCTCATACTCTGGATAAACACATATGCTACTTTTTTTCCTGAAAAAGTGAAGTGTTTTCGTGGGAATTTCGAATAGTCTCAAAGTAGTTGTTAATATTTCTGCATCATCTACCAGCCTTTTCCTAATATTGGGGTCGGCTTCCAGTCTTACCGGCAGCTGAATACCATTGTATTACATGGAACAACTACTTATCTGACCTCCACAACCTAGTTCCTGGATCACACGATACTCCTTGGTAAGACTGATTGTTACAGTTTCGAGCTTCTGACTACCCGTAACGCACTTCCCGAAGCACTGAGGAGTCTCGGTGTGTCTTTTATAGAATTTTGATAGTCGTTATGTGGAGTCAGAAGCCTAAAAGTTTGACTCCAGTTCAGTTTGAGTTCCAGTACCGAGTGAGGTATCTTCAAAATCAATCAAAAATCAAAATTCATTTATTCAAATTAGGCTGAGAATCAGCACTTTTTGAACGTCAAAACGTTTACGTAAGACAGTCCCCCAAAACGCCCACCCTGCACCACTTCCTAGTGTTTTTGCTGGTTAGTGTTACACAGTTAGTGTTTCTTGTTAGTGTTACACAGTAACTGGGTTGTGGAGGTCATAAAGGCAGGCGCTCCATGTCAAAACTAGCTACTAATTCAATTGCAACCACTTAGACTGGAAGCCGACCACAACATAGTTGAGAAAAGCCTGGGCAGATAATCTTTTGCGTTTGAGAATAAATTTAGATGAATACTGTGACAGATGTCACAGACTTTCCAGATAAACCCGCCACTACACCCAGTGCAACCGAAGCTGGACCAATCACGCAGTCAGCGTCGGGGCAGTTCCGCGGGTCGTGGATGGAGACGCGGCGCGGGAGACGCTTCCAGGCGTACCGGGGGATACGGTACGCCAAGCCGCCCGTCGATGATTTGCGGTTCCAGGTAAGGAGAACATCGTATCATATTGAAATTTTTCCATCTTATATGTAGAAGTATCGTCAAAAAAATTGGCTTGTATTATTGGTGGTTTTTAGGGATCCCTAGTACAATGGTAATACGGATACCTGGTCCAATATCGTCCGTCTGTTTTTCAAAGTTAATAATAATATATTAATAATGCTTGTTCACTTACAACTTGAAAGCAAGTGAAATATTTGAAACAAAACAAATTGCATACATTGTAACAGGAGTTGTAATGGGAATCTTGAAATTCTTGATATTTAAAATTAGAATTAAATTATCGTACCGAGCTGGGTAACCCACTCGACCCGTTATGTTTTTCAAGCGAGCACTGGTCCAACGAATCCTTACATCCTAAAATGATAACAACGACACTTAGATGTCGTTTTGTTTTCAAAGGTACAACAAGCCTAAGGTCATTAATGAGATGGTAATGACGGCACGGCTAAGCAATCGACTGCTGCACCGCGTGTCGTGGGTTCTTTTCCGCACGGAAAACATATTTTTACAGACTACAGGTAGTTGTTCCGGGTCTGGCTATTCGCGTATGTGACTTTAAATGTTTGTTAAAGCACCCACGATACTGGAGAAATTCCTAGACTGGGGAAACGTTTAAAAAAAAACATATCCTTTTGCCTGCAGCCACCAGAGCCTATACTGGAGTACAAGAACATGGTGGACGCCACCAAAGAAGGCCCAGCGTGTCCCTCGCCCACCATAGAGGGCTACTACGTCGACGAAGACTGTCTCATCATCAACGTGTACACTCCAGGGCATATCGGGTAAGTTTGTGATGCAGCAGCGAGCGGAATACAAATGTTAACAGGTTTTTTGTAGCTCAATATTAGGCTGTATGTTACTAAAAACGTTATTTTCGTCGTTAAGTCGTACGAATCAGTTTAACTGTTAATATTGTTAACAGTTAAACTGATTCGTACGACTTTTTAAGTTAAAATTATGCTATTGCTTGATGACTATTCATGGAATCATGACATTTGAGCACTGTTCTAATTTAGAGAGTTACAATGGTGATTTAAATGAATGTAGTTGTAGATATGTGTGACGGTCTCGAATAACTTTTTCAATAGAATGCAACCCAAAACAGAGCTAAAAGTAACAAAAAATGTTGTTGCATATTTTGCGTATACACGGGGGCTAGTTAAACTCCGATTACATAAAAAGGATTTAATGAAATATGTTGCGTACAGTAACAAGGTTGGTAGTGAAGTGGCTTAGCCAATACAGATAAAGAGGGAACAGCAGAGTACGGTTACGCCTGGTAGAATATTGCTAGCAACTAGCTACTGATCGATGTGATGTGGAGTATGACATTGGTGAGGCAATGGGTCGCAACACTTATAAAAATACTATACATTTTTTTTTATACGTATTTAACTTATATCCATTCTGAGACGAATCTGCCTACATCTTATTATTCTCAGCTCAAAATCTCTGCCGGTGATCTTCTACATCCACCCTGGCGGGTTCTACTCTATGTCCGGGCGCAGCGACGTCGCCGGGCCGCACTACCTGCTGGACAGAGATGTCGTGCTCGTCACCATCAACTATAGGCTTGGCTCTCTCGGTACGTAATAATCAAAAAAACATTCCAGAACACTTAGCTTCTCGTTACAAATCGAGTTCTAACCTTAGTACAAGCCCAAACTTTCTAGTAAGTTATTGCATTTTGAACTTTACTTTGGTAACTTTAAAGTTCTTAAAAAATCTTACTTTAGAATCGAGTAAATTCTGAGAACTTCAAATGAGTCAGTATAAAGTTATTTTCGTTTGTTTTGGTATAAAAGTGGTAGTGAGTTCCTCTCGTCTTCCAGGTTTCCTCGCCCTGGGTAACGAGCTGTCTCCAGGCAACAACGGCTTCAAGGACCAGGTAGCAGCCCTCAAGTGGGTCAGGAGGAACATCGCCGGGTTCGGAGGAGACCCCCACCTGGTTACCATCGCAGGGTGCAGTGCGGGAGGGGTCAGCGTTATGGCGCACATGGTCTCACCCATGTCCAAAGGTGAGTAGGAGCAGAAACAGCTTCCAAGTGAATGGATCAATTTCAATGCGTTTTCTTTGGAGCGATCGCTTAATTGTTCATGCACAGCTGCTGAGAATAGGGCCCAGCAAAGGGATTTTTATTTTTCTTTTTGGAATTTCTCAATACCAGCTCGGAGTCTTAAGGTTGTGCTCGGTTGATGACAATAACCTTGCCCCTTTAACATGGGTCTTCAGGCCAGTAATATTAGTCTGTTAGTTTTAACACACCCTCGGCACGTATTTTCAGAGAATATAGGCGTAATTTTGTGAAAATCTCATGTTGATCTTCCAGGCCTGTTCCACCGAGGCATATCATTGAGTGGTTCAGCTGTCTCCAAGCTGCCGAGCCCACCGGACCGCATAGACCTAGCTATCAAGCAGGCGCGGGTGTCCGAGTGTCCTGAGGACAACACCACCGCCCTCTACGAGTGCCTGAAGACTAAGAGTTGGAAGGAGATTGCTGGATCACTGCTGAAATTCTTTGTGAGTGTTTACTGCCATTTTGGTCCACCACCGTTAGTTAAGCCCAAACATTCAAATCGTTTAAATTAAAATAAACCGGATGCTAATATAAATACTCGTAGAAACTTAAACAGTTTGAGGCGCATGTTACACATGTGGACCCACTGTACATGCTCAGAGCTTCAGGAATGTAGTAAAACGGTTTCCAGAAACAGACGTGTCTGATGTTTTTACAAATAACTTGCTATAACTTTTTCAATCTCCAGGAGTTCGGCTACGATCCCCTCAGCCTGTGGCGGCCGGTGGTGGAGCCGGATTTCGGCCAGGAGCGGTTCTTGACAGAGGAGCCGATGGTGTCCATCAGAAAGGGCAGGATGCACTCCGTGCCGTATATGATCAGCCAGACCACTGGAGAGTTCTTCTGGAAAGCGTTTAGTGAGTACCTTATGGTGTTTGTATAATTCCTTGAATGACTTACTTTCGATTAGGTTTGCATGCCATTTAATTTAACATTACCGAGCAGGTAGTGTGAAAAACTACAAATACATGGACAGCTTAATATATACAACGTAAGCGACAATTACTTAATACGTAAAAAAAACCCTAAAACAAATCAAAAGGCTAGTCTGACAATAATTGTTATAGTAACTTTTCAAACCTTCATTATCTGTCTTCACAGCGGTAGTAAAAAAGAAAAGTCTGCTGGACGCGATGAACGCCGAGTGGTCCCGAGTAGCTCCGATCGCCTTCATACTCCCGCGTAACGAGACCAGTGACAAGCTGACTAGACTGAGGGAGGCGTACCTTGGAGATAAGCCACTGGTGGACGACACAGCCAGCGCTTTTGGGTTGGGGACATTGTATGGGGACGCAATAACTGGTTTCCCTGTTCATAGGTAGGTACATTGGCAGAAGCGTTACCAATAACGTTATGGCTGGAATCTGGTGAAAGAGTTCATCATCATAATCATTATCATCAGGCCCTAAGACTTCCGCCGCTGGACATAGGTCGCCTCTAAATATTACCACATTGATCCGTCCTGCGCTGCTTTCATCCATCGGCCTCATCGCCTGGTCATCTAACCACCCACCGTCGGTCGGTCCTCGATCCACGCTAAATCTTTTGATACGCGGTCGCCACATTTTGCCTTAGCGGCCATCAGTTCTGCGAGTTAAACAAAACATCTGCGTGAAAGAGTTAACACCACGAAATACTAAATCCTGCGCATGACAAGCTCTTCCTGAAAAATTTATGTATGATACTCAATAAGACGACTAAATTATATTGTCTCGAACCATAAAAGAAGGTCATGTTAGAACCTTATAACAAGTGAGTCACAGTCAACCAACCATCGATCGTCGAAGACCGTAGTATTATCTACAAGCTCCAATCATTCATTTCAATTTTGGGATAAAGATACCAGTTTACGTGGAGACTTTTGAAAGTTGTGGCATTCCATATTCAAAACTTATCTCCAATTGATGTTATTTCCACTTATTTCACTTAAACCAGATATCAACTTTATGTTGGTATGCATTAAGCAGAATCCACAATGGCAAGTACTTTCCAAAAAATAATGTTTTTTTAAAGTTTTAAAGCAAAATGAACTGTGTGTTAAAGTTATTCATACAAATTTGTTTAAATTTTTTAAGGTTTTTGCAGACGCAGTATAGATATTGATAACCCCTAAAATGCCATATTCTCTTGTGTTCCAGGATGGCCAACCTGATGTGTCGCCACTCCGAGCAGCCGGTGTACTACTCGGAGTTCGCGTACGTCGGCAACAACAGCTACTACGAGGACCCAGCCACTAACAAACCAGTTCGTGAGTGGCGCCATCTATTGAAGTCATCCAACATCTCCTCTACGTTGGTCTAGTGGTCGCAAGTGCTACTGCTGAGTGAGAGGTCCTGGGTTCGATTCCCTGGTTAGCCAAAGTGATTGTAGTTTGATAAGTACATGGTTGATGGCAAATAGGTTCGCCACCTGTAACATGGGTTTTAAACATAACTGGCAAAATGTGACTTTACTATCTTACACCTCTACCTAAACCTGCGGGGAACATAGGCGTGATGTTATGTTACGTTACAGCATCCATAAGAGACGGGCGAAAATCCACACTCATCTACACGCAGCTACATCGAATTTCCACCTGAAATAAGTACCCAATTACATTTTCCTCGACCTGGTGATCGTTTGGGGGTATGAGGAACAGGGCGTAAATTTTCTCGTCGTCCATAGAAAAGGGAGGATCCTCCAACCAGACGGGTGATGTGTCTGGTGGGCTACTGTATTTTTTTTTTGGAATGGCCATCTCGCAGTTTATCCTTCAGGGATATTTACTGCTCAACCGAACTTTCCTGTGGGGGGCTTAATTAAAATTAAGGCCTCCAGCCAGGCACCGACGGATGTAGTCGGGGTTTTGTATTTATTTTCAATCGCTCGGATAACTTTAATATCGCGATGTTGGTTACGTCAGATTTAGTTCGTATGTGGCGAGATAGATGTCGCTACAATCGAACCAACCATGCACAGAAATGCATGCCTTATTATTAAGATTTCTGTGCAACCATGTCACGCTATCCCCACGGTCCGACCTCGCGCTTAACACTAGGTGACCAACGAGGCACTCTATGCAGAAGAAAGAACTGTTTACGGGTCAGCAGCACAGTCACGAAAGTTGAATTTCACAATGACAGCCCGTTTTGAGGGTAAAAGCACTTTTCAAATTGAGACTTGTTTTTAAAATCTCTTAAATTTATTTGATTTTTTACAGTCGCAGCCCATCATGACGATCTCATATATTTGTTCTCGTTGAGTTACCGCTTCCCGATGATAGAAGCCGATGACACACAGGATTCCGAGATGGTCGACAAGATGACTGGTCTGTGGTACAACTTCGCTAAATACGGGTGAGATAGAAACTTAAGTGTAAATGTACTAATTTATTTTTACAAAACATTTTAATAATGTGATATTTAAATTTTGAGCGCCTGCAACAAATGCATAAGCAACAACTTATATAAAAGACATTGGTAGGGTTACCATTTACGAAGGTAGTTTTAAACGTAAGGTCACCCGCAATGCTTACTCTGACTCCACACAAGTTAATTAATTATTTAGTAAGTTTTTCTAGTTAGTATATAGTGGACGTCTATCGGCTATAATGATGATGATTATGAAACATATTATCTACCCACTTACCTATCTACTAATATCTTCTTTTCTCCGTAGCTACCCTATCTCTCTGTTTCCGGATGAAACCCCTGAGCTATCGTCTGTGTCCTGGCCAGCCATGAAGCCTGCCATGAGGAACTACCTGCGCATAGCCAAGTTGATCACAGTCAAACAGAACCTCTTTGAAGACAGGTTCAGAGTGTGGGACGAGCTGTACCCAATTAAGTACTGAGGATGAGGTGAAAGAACAATATTTATGTATCTGTGAAGTAAATAAATATTTTTGTAATAAATCACAATTTTGTTTTGTTTTGTAGGTTATTAGTTGAAATATCAGTATTTAATAGTCCAATTCCTATCTCTGATTATGTAAAAAGGTTTATTCATTCTTTTAACGCATATCTACAAGGTTTTTTTTATAGTAGGTACCTATTAATCTTAGTACCAAGCACAAATACTCAATTTTCAGGATATTAATAGATATCGTCGCCTTAGAGTGAAAACCTCGTATGTGTACTCAATACTCAAATATTTATTGCATTCCACAATGTAAATGATTAGGTTATGCAATGGTAATGGCGATGTAAATGGGTAGGTGAAAATATTGGACACAATCGTGGACCCTGTTGGGCACAGCAAATATAGGACTTATTCTACTTATAAATTAACTTATGCTACTTAAAAATTAACTTATTCTAAGAACAATTTTATTAAAGATTCATTTCATTATATATTATTATTTATTACATTACAAAATATTATTTATTGCATTATAAATTATTGTTTATTACATTACCAATTATTATTTATGTGCGAAACAGGTTTTTACAGATGGCTGATTTTTCTTCCTCTTGATAAGTTTAACCTGTATTTTTTATTACCACAGCTTATTCACACCCACGAGTTTTAACGAGGTTCTCATTACAGGTAACTAAACTTTATGTGAAACTAGGGTGTGCGTTACGAGGTTTTCTTTCCAAAAGTATAATGAAACAAAAAAGAACAAAATTGCATTCCCTAGCTTTTCACTCTCACTCTCTCATTTCTATATAAGAGTACAAATAGTCTTCATAGGGGCCTCATGGCATAAACCATAGTCTTACACTAACTAAACAATGCAACTAAAGTATCTACGACCTTTGAATCGATGCAGTATGTGTGTAGTACTTAATAAATGTCTCTTATAACACTGAAAACACACCACGGTGGTGCATAAATAAAATAACCAGCAAGTTCCTGTGCTAAATTATCTGTAAGAAGTACTAGAATTTACTTTATAGGTTATTTAATTTACGTATCACCAGTTTTTTTCCTATTTAGTGTCTCAGGTGACCTTAGATCATGTCAAGTTACCGCAGCTTATGAAAAGTAGTGCATTTACCATTTAAAATGGACCTAAATAATAACGGCTACGCTAAAAACACTGTAGCAAGTTCATCGCTGAAGCCATGCAAGATTTAAAAGGGTTCTGCCCATGTCCTTGACATAATCCCGTATTCGATATATTGGCCTGACGTCATCACATGCTTACTCTTGATCCACTTCATTTTAAATGAAGCGCCGGTCTTAAATGTCATTGCAATGTGTCACTCGCGGGATTTCTAGCTGGAGTCCACGAATGACTCATGTAAGCTCTTAACAAATTATACTAATATATACTTTATTGCAAGGCCATGAAACTTATTATTGATTGCCACAGATAACCAGACAGGACATAAACATGCGGAATTATACCTTACGTAATGATTTTAAGGGTGGGTTTCCCATGTAAAGTGTTTGTAGTCTAAGGCCTTTGAGCGCCCTCGCGCATGCGTACCGTATACACTTATACCATACCCCTGGAAAATAGTGCTGTGCATATTTGAAACAATATTCGTTATCGACAGAAAAATGTTGTACGTTATAACGGTTGCTCTAAAATAATTTCGATTATAGAATAATCGTGTTTGTATCACAACTCTGGAAAACTATTTCAGCGTATTTCGAAAAGAGAAACTTTACACTTCAACAAATACCTTGACAACTAAAGCGCTGGTTTCTGGAACACTTCTTATTCGTTTAATGAAAGCCGTTTTAACATTCTATACTACTCACAGAAATTGGTATTTTAACTTCAAGAAGAAACATTGGTATTTAAGTAATTGAGGAAATTGGAAACCTTTGGAAACGAAACGACTTAGGAAGTTTTAAAGCACTAGCTGTAGCTCGACTATAACTACCTATGTAATATAAACAAGTATAGACAACACGTAGAATTTATTTAGAAAAAAGTTCTCGCTAGAACAGAACATTTGATGATTTTTTTTAAACTTACTAACTTTATGTTGCTTCACATTGCTAACCAGTGGAGACAGAAATAATAATACAAAATAACAACGATGTTATGGACTCCAAAGGATTAAAGGAAAAATCGTTATTATATTTTTTATTGTTATTGATGCAACAGTTTGACTTGCATCCTAGCCAAGCCAACCTACAATCTAGTCAAATATTTCCGGACAAGTTTAGTATTTTTATCAATAATAATTGCTTTTTTTAAAATTACATGAGTTTGATCTTACCTACGATACCTAATAATTCCCTCACGATCGAACAGGGGTTTTATACATTGTTTATAGGTAGTTAGATAATAACGTAAGTATGTAAAATATGAGTTATCTTACAAGATAACAATGTAGACAAACAATCTGACACAGCAACGATTCATAATTTAAATGAAACTTTTACCTTTTCAATTTTTAGGTCAGAAAAAAAAAGGTCAACAGTCGATTTACATAATTTCGAAATATTCAATCAATACTACCTATTGGTACTGACCTATTGACTCGTGCCTACAGCTAACCATTTATTTTACTCTAACATAATAACTCCCTACCTACCTACTTGGTGACGTGTTGATAAGATCATATCTATATTATACCTATTCATTGTAGCAAAGTCAAAGTCAATGTAATTTCAAGTTCAGTACAAAATAAAATATTTTTTCTAATAAAATCCCACTAAAAAGTCACAACTTAAATGTCTCAAGGTCTTAAAGAATATACACAAACAAAACATGACTGTCGGTATCATAAAATAATTGACTCTACTACGCATCAATCATCAGCGACAAAACGAATAGTCAGGTCATCGACCGCAACAATTCACCGAGCGAAATAATATCGCTCTCGCTGTGAAAACAATCAGCAATCGCTCGCATAACATTACGCGCCGTCGGGCCAACACCATCGATTGTCGATGTGTAGCGCGCCGTGTCACCTCCCTAGAGCCGCCATGACACTCCGCGAGTGCGCCCTACGCGCCGGGCACGTTCCAAAATAGAATATTCGATTTTTAAATAAGATTTGCGGCCAGGAATATTCTGGATATTGCAAGTGAGTCGATTTATATTGTTCATTTTTGTGTAGTAACATCACTATTGATTACTTTTTCGCTTGTTGGTATCGGTGTGATTTGTTTTCTTTGCTATGCAAATTGATTTCCTACCTACAGAAAACGATTAGGTCTTTGATAATATTTTTTGAATAAAGATCCTGTTGTAGTCGTGTTTTTATGGCTTATATTACTACATTTCATTCATATTTTTCATGCCTACATTTGCAAGATAACTATAGTTGTAACCGGCATTGAAATAAGATTTTGTTGGTATCGGTATCGACCGGCCAATTGCTTGCTTTTATTAACTATTGTTTGCTTTTATTATTCACATCAATTAATTATCTTATGTTAATCTCTATAATAAAAACGTTTTTTTTTTACTTTAGATATAATAATGCTTAATGCGATTACATTATTAACAGAATATTATATTATTACTTATGTCTATTACTAACGGCGACACCCTACAGCACGTTATTCCTTCATAGATTAAAGAATCTGCGAGAGGCGACAGGTGTCCCTATGTAGCAAAATCAATATTTTTCTTAATCAATGAAATGTTATTTTCCTCAGCTGTCGTGAAGGGCCAGCGGCCTTTTTTCCGACATGGCGAACAATTGGTGGAAGGAACCCGATATGGGGGGTAAGTAAGAAACTTGTTTTTTTTACGTTTAACCTAAAACACAACAGACTTCATAGAGAAATAAGTGAAAAATTGCTAAGTTGTGTGTGTTATGCTGGTGGCTACTACTGAGGGACCTTTGGCTAAATAATAATAGCCACACCGGTCGATCGAAAATAAAGCTATATTAGCCGAGGACGGTCGGGGAATCGGTTGGCCTACATTACGTACCAACACCCCTTCGCGGTTCGTGGCTAGTGGCAAGCTCGAATAGTAGCTGATTCCGGTAATTCCGAGCCCGTTTACAGTCGTTACGGAGTCAAAGGCCCAAAAGTCTGAGAATTATTCATACCAAAAGCAGTAACAGTAGTGTTTGTAGTAACTGGGTTGTGTGGAGGTCAGGCATTCCATCGCTCCAAGTAAAATACTGGTATTCATATATCATCCTAGTTGGGAAAACGTTAAGCAGATGAAATTGAAAACTTCAGTTTCGGAATTCATTGGCAGAAAAGAGAAACAAACCTAAATACATAGACAAACACACCGGCTTCCGAAGATGAAGTTAATTTGCACTTAATAGTGGCTTTTCAAAGCTGTTTGTTTTTTTAATGCTGGCAATATCAATAAATTTGAGTATAGTAAGGTCATTTAGACATGAATTTGCTTACGGTTATGTATAATGATCTCGGATTATCTATTTATTTCTAGTGAGAATTCAACATTGCTTAAAATTTAATAGCTATGAAACCAATGGTGGCTGGCATCTTTTAAATATACTCAAGGTGTTAAAACAAATCTTAAGAGACCTCCGCAAGCCGTTTAAGCTAAAGGGCGTGCTAAAGAAATAGATTGACATACACACTAACATACACACATACAAACATACACTGCAAAAACATTGTCCGACTTCTGGGACAGTACTTAGAGGATAAAAGCAGCTACAATAATCACGCCTTGAACTATATTAATGATATTCAAGTAAACGTGATACTTTAGGTATTCGTAATATTGGCGCTCAAAGCATTCCTTCTGTCAATACTCTATTAATTCTGCCTCTCTATTAAGTCGCATACGAAGTAGCTCAAACAGTCTCCTGATGGTGTTGTCCGAGCGGTGGGACCTGTCCCTGTTGCAGAGGTGGATGCAGCTTCATACTAGCGTTTCTCCTCGTATTGTTTGACCGTATTGTGTATAATTTCATTTATATTTAATTAATTCTATGTAAGACATTTTGTATTTAATTTTAATTGTATTTATGACATTGTGTATTTAATTTATTTGTGTGTGTCATTGTGTATGTAATTTTAATGTATAGTAGTTTTAATATTATATTTAAATTTAATTTTGTGTAAGTAATATGGACATTGTCTGAAATAAATGAATAATAATAATAATACTCGAGACAATTTAATTAATTACATCGACTTGACACATGCAGTGTATAAAAATAACTTATATTCAGATTACTGTATAACGACGCGTATGACTGAGAAAACAACCGGTCTCAATTCTCTTGTTACTAATTACCGTTAACTGAGCAAAAACGAAAGTTTGTCAGTTTATTTTTAACCGTTTTAAGCTTGAATAGTCGACTCAACGTTGTTTTCATTATTTTGCGAAGTGTCCCACTTTATTTTGGTCGGAGTTCTCCTTTTTCCATAGAAACATGTGAATCTGGGTATGATCAGGTAAGCCTTTAGTACTTTAATTCTACAACTAGTTAACTATGCGTATCGATTTGAAGAATGTATGTCAGACACGCGAGCAGGCCTTTGCGGTTACCAACCTGCTGTCCACGCTAGGGCGAAGTAGCGACGAGGGCATTGCCTCCTATTTAGGTTGTTCTTCGGCACCCACAGCTAGATGCGTTGATGGCCTGTGTTACTCCTTCTTGAAACTACATACTTCTAGAATACAAGATTTACACCCAGGTTCAAAAAGGCCCAAAATAAGCAGACAATATCGAACTTACGTCAAGTGATTTGATGATTCCTTTGCGTCAGTTTTTACCTTTCAAAAAGTGTCGTTGGTTGTGATTATTTTATCATTTTGATCATGTCACTGTTCTCCTTCCCAGTGCTGTCAGCCCCCGTGCCAACCGGGGAGCTGCAGGGCTGCGCGGCTATGCGCATGTGGCGCAACGCGTGCAACACGCTGGTGGCGCCGGACGCTGACGCGGCTTGGAAGAAGGTGGTGGACGCCTCACCTCCGGAGTCCTTGTGGCACACGCTCAGGAACTGCGTGGCTTATCAGGTATAGCTTACTGTACTATTGTACATGCACTATGGCGAGTCAAAGTAATGCTTAGGAACTGTGTGGCCTATCTGTTGAAAGTCACGGCGACTCGCTGAATTGACGAGACCTTAGACACCGGTTGATTTGTATACTAGAAACATATTTTTTAGGTATTGTTACTGTTTTTGCGATTCACCTTTAGGATTAAGTGGGTTAGATACGTAACAAGTTTGCTTGCCAATTCTTTTTCTCATGCAACAGAAAATATAATACTTGGCTTTGATGAAAGTAATGTAATAGTATTGAAGGTATATACTATCTTGACTATATTCCATGTTTACAAATGAGAGTTGTTATTAGAAGCTTGCCTGATTTAAAACAATACATATGGTACGTACGTAGGTACAAAGAAGTAAGTTATGTTATTGGAACACCTGTAAAAATAACCCCATTATTTTGATCTCTACTCATCGTTGTTTCATAAACATCGCACCAGATATTTTCACCGCATTTAACTTTCGCACACAGACAGCGTCTAATTTCCCTTCAATCAGATGATTAAATACACATGAGTGACTTTAAATTGGCATACTCCACCAGGTAGCCAGACATATTTGAGTAACATTCTAATTTCAATGTGCATTGCTGGTTTTCAGGCGGGCGTCTGGCAGAACATGCTCAACAAAGGGATGAACGATGTCATTCAACCGGCGGCGTTCAAACTAGCGATAGTGTTGAGGCATACGCCATCCGAGCTAACCGTCAAACTGCTTACTGACTTGCTGCGCTTACATCCGCAGTCTGTAAGTATGGGAACGTCATTCTTTATTCGTTAACAAGAGACGATCAACGATACACAAATACATCGCATGCAATCTGCTCATTGAATTTTAAATTGTTGCAATTTGACCGACAATAGTTGGTAATTTATTTATTGATCATACTTTATTACAAGTAGTCGTTCTGTCTGTCTTCATTTAATGGTTGCTATAAGTAGGTATCTCATTCAATTGAGAGTTTTGCCGCAAATTGGATGGCGAAGTTTTGCTTAGGCTTCTAGATATAGTTTTTATTGCATACTCCTGCTAAAGGTCAACTCGGGTCATGACGTGTTGCATGAAGTGTTCAACAATGTTACGTTACATCTACAAAAGTATGAATTCTGCGGTCCCTCCTAATTTATATTCTAAATTCGCAGTACTGACGAAAACATTCCACATTTTCAACAATAGACTGAGACGTTCGCCCTCATTTTCAATAAGAATTACAGTTATTCTATTTCCACAATGTATGTCGCATACATTATGATAATTTCGTCTGATTGTTACACATGAGATTCGCTCAACCTGTCTTTTTTTCTTCCAGTCTCCTGTTATGTATTGAATGGCTTATACTTACTTCGCTGAACCTTACATTGTAGGTATTGTAGCCATGTTGTATTTATTAAACCTTGATAAAAAATAGGAGTTATTTTGTAGTTATAGCGACATTCCAATGGTTTGTTTACCCATCTATAAAAGGGCCTTGAGAGTAATAAATAGGTGCATCATTTTTATTGGCTGTATGACAATGTTTTACAGTCAATTGATGCGAATAATTTAGCAATCTGTGACGATATTATGTCTGCTAATACAAAGTATTTTACGTCAATTCAGAATCTAGCAAATTATCTGTAGAAATACTTTGAATCTAAATTACTTAACATACAAATACAGCACTAATCCATCATCATTTGTGTAACAAAAAATGGTACCAAAAACTAACACAGAACCGGTACTTAACTCCACAGCAAGACCTGACGTCGTACATCCTAGCTCTCCTCACAGACGACGAGGCAACGTGGACTGGGAACTGCGATAGCTCTGCTGCATCTTCAAGCGACTCCTCAGCCAGTTCCGAAGATGAAGAATCCATAATCACTGACCAAGTAGAGACCGACATTGAGACTGCGGAGGCCACGGATGTAGAGACAAATGAGGCCATGGGAGGCCCCGCTGGTGTTGGAAGCCCCATTGATCCTGGAACCCTCTCTGATGTTGGTGGACCCGCTGATTCAGCTTCAGCGCCGGCCGTAGTCTCAGCCTCGGACTCACCCATGATCCCAATCGCTCCACCCCCTTTTGCGATCCCTGTCCCACCTATAGCACCGGATTCAACGACACCTGGTGATTCAAATGTCCCGGATTCGACGACGGCTGATGATCCCATTGAAGGTGACCATAGTTTATATTTACTACTTTATTTTGCAATATTGGTAGTTGGCACTGATATTAGACTTTAGTGTAATTTTTAACAGACTGGACGACGAACCAAATTAAGTTCAAATTTTAGATCTTTATTATATTCGTAGTAGACATGGTGGACGACAACGGGTCGACGGAGGAGATGGAAGAGGTGGACGACGGCGAGGAAGAGGAGGACGAGGATGTCGAGGAAAACGGGCTGGACGACGAGGGGGACGACGAGGTGGATGAAGACGTGGATGACGAGGTGGACGACGAGACAGGCGACGAGGTGGGCGAGTCGGGCGAGTCGGGAGAGTCCGGCGAGTCCGGCGAGGAGGCCGAGGAGGCGCAGGAGGTGCCCGGGCCGGCGCCGCTGCGGGACCTGCAGCTGTTCGGGGACTGCGAGCTGGCCGTGCTGGCCGCCTCGCGCGAGGAGTACGACGCGCACGCCAAGCTGGTGCGCGCGGAGTACTCCAAGCTCACCAACGACAACTACGTGGAGCTGCGGATCAAGGTGAGCGGCGACCGATATTGAGGTTTAGCTGACCTGTCGATCAATGTTTTCAAATTGTCATTTCATCATATGCCTAGGTTGTGTGAGTATTGCTAATACTAACTTTTTTTTACCCCACTTATTACTTTCAATCCTGCCTATAGTTAAGTAATCACTAATTGAAATCTTTTTCACATAATTCCAGGTGCTGAACCAATTCAACCAAATACCAAAGCTGTTCCATACTCCTGAGTTCGAATGCTTCGAATCTGCCGCTCGAGAAAACATCGAGCGTGAGATCCTCACGCTGCAAGAACATCTACTCACCGGGAGAAAAGACTAGTGCTACGTTTACCAGGCATGTGACATCGACATTGATGACGAAAGTAACTAAATTTTTACTTGAACATCAAGCTTGAAAAATTACCTTAGCGCTGGGATGTGAGCTAAAGAATTCGGTAGCAAAATTAAAAATATAAAGCCGACAGTGTCTTCCCAGATATTCTGGCCAACGATAAAATAACGCCACGTGACCTATGAAATCATGTATCGGAGATAATTATGCTTAAAGCAAAATATACAAAAAGTGTAAAATCGGGAACTTTGAACAATCAACAGCAAATAAAACTGATGGCTGACGCCGTGACCCGGGCACTAGATAAGTGGAGCTCACAAAACAAACAACATATTTCATTACTATCATCTTACAAGCGCGCTCCGTAACAATAATTTGCAGCTATGGGTAATTTTAAAGAATGTTTGAGTAAACTTTTGTTGCATGTCGTCGTTAATGTTCGTCATATTCCTGGCAAGTCTAGAAGGCGCTTGAATTTAACTTGTGTCACACACATCCTTCATGTTACTAACACAAGGAAACTTCTCGAGTCTGTATGGCTTGTTACAATCCAAAGTGATTGTTATGATACAAAGGACACTTCCAGTGTAGTGCTATTATTTAGATTGATGTCTGTTTATTATCTAGATTTCATTTTATTTCACTAAAGTGAGCCGTGCATAAGCATGACTAGTTTAGTTTTGTTGATTTCCATTAAAATGTAATAGGTGTTAATGTATTCAGGCGTGGTATTTATGAACGCTTACTTATATTGTATACCGACATTCCACAATAAACAGTAAATATACATATTACGCTTCTAACATGTTTAACACTATTTTATAGCAGTAATTTAAAATATAATGCATTTAGGTTTACATATTGAACCACTATTTGTCAGAATCACTTTAATAACGACATTAGATATAAAAAAATCGACTGAACGTCTTTTTATTTAACATTTGGAATATGAAATGTATTAGAATTTTTTGAAATATGTAATACTACATACTTTACAAAAAAATAGGCATAATATTTGCTTTATTGTCAGTTCTGTTTCATTATTTAGTCTTTGTAACTATTCTTAGTGACGTATTTTAGTATGACAATTATGTAGGTAAACTAAGTATAATAGTTTCGTATTCGGGCTCATTTAGTTGTAGTCTGTAGTTAGTTAGGTAGGTATTCTATTAAATGTCTGCTTATTAATTATTTTTATCAATTTACTTGCATTTTATGACTTGGTCAATAAAAAAGTAAAAATCATTTTATTGTATTCTTTTACTGCCTCGAACCTGACACATAGTAACTTTAGTGTCCCTGTAGTGCATTGGTGGGTACTAAAGACATTTAAATATATTAGTTACTAACGATAGAAGGTAGGAAATAGGTACCTGCACTAGTTACACGAGGTACCGGACGAAGCGAACAGAGTTTGTTTCGGTAGGTATTTTTTATATTATCTTATTAGAGTAGGTCGGCATGGAAAAACCAGACTTTTATGGTTTAGAAACCGTTCAAGTGCGAGTCTGACTCGCACGCTGATGGATCCGTAGACCTCGTTTGTAGATAGTTCGTCGATTACGAGAATCGAATCACGATTTTCTCAGAGTATGTTTTAAGTTTCTCCCTAAAATGTATCACTACAACATTGCTATTTTTAAAGCGAGAGTCAGTTGGCATTTACAGGATAAAAATGCTCCATTTTTGGCGTTAACTTGGCTTATCGTCATAATGTGAATAGTATGACAGCATAGTATGTATGGGTCGATTAAAGGTTAAGTTACGCTTGCTTAGGTCGTTCCGGGGATGGATCGTTACGATAGCCGCTGGACCCTGCTACGATTCGTAGATTGGACAGTCATACCAAGGGGTATCATGTCCCCATTATTGGATTGTGGAGCTCCAAGGGGCCCTAAACCTACGTATATGTTAGTAATTACAACTTGCTACGTCCACGCGTTCCTTAGAAGAAGGGTCTTGACAGACGCAGAATGAAGTGATCCTATAAGGATTCGGTTTTTTTCCTTCTGAGGTACGGAACTCCAAAACGACGACCGATGACGACCGATGTAGCGCGGCGGGCGATGGTCCGACTGCGACGCAAGAGGTTGCGGGTTCGATTCCCGCCTTGGGACAAATGTTTGTACGATATACAAATATTTGTTCCGGGTGTTCTGGGTATTTCCTATGTATAATAAAAAAAAACTATATATGTAATGTATATTGTATTAAGTATATCAGTCATCTAGTACCCATAACACAAGCTCTGCTTAGCTTGGGGCTAGATGATGCTGTGTGGATTGTCCAGCAATATTTATTTTATTATTTTATTTATTTAAAAACAAAAGCTGTCACCAGACGCGGATGACAAGCCGCTTTGTAATAAAAGAACAAGATTTAAAAGAAATCTCGTACGGTTGTACCCACTGAAAATAAAACTTTAGTAACTACGGTTTATTAATATAATTTAATTGCATCGTTAGTATTTATAATAACGAAATAAGTTATCTTTTTCAGGTGTCATCAAACTATCTCACGGTTGACAATGACAGTTTAGTGTCGGGAAAACTGTAGCAACAGAGAAGAAAACTAACGATTCATGCCAAGGGTGTCGCTACCATCTTTTGACTCACGGAAAATGTTTAGTACCAAACACAACATGTTTAAAAATTCCTTAAGAAGGCGTCTGACAAAAGTGCTGCGTTATGTTATTTTCAATAAATTATAATAACAATGGATATTACATTTCCTGATTACATTTCCTGAAAACGTACGATTTAAAAACCATGGGAAATTTCTTGGGATAATACTGGATGATCACAGCACCCGGAAATAGCATATCGACGAAATATGTGTGAACATGAATATAAGTAGATTACTGGTTTATGAAAAGTCAAAGATGATAATCATATGTAAATCAACTGAGATGGTACACTTATTGTATAGGAATTCCATATTATACTTAAGATTTTATTCGTCACTGACTCACTCTCTGATCACCAGTGATTGGATAATCGGGTGCTTTAAAAAAAAGAAAAATTAAAAAATATATATTGCCAAAAACTTATCAGATCTTATGAGATCTACATGTAGCCAAGCTTCCAGATCTATAAGTCCTGACTCTATAAGCTCTAACTTCACAAGCTCTACACCTTAGTCAAAATATGTTGTTTGACCATCGCGCTAAATACACATGGGTATGAGGCGAAAAATGTGTTCACTGTTCATTACTTTTCTGTTGTTCTTGTGGTAACCACATGACCATTATCACCAAGCCACATATACGAAAATGTTGAGTCTCTTATTTGTGCTTTTCATTTGCTGCGCTGTTGATGCGGATTAAAATAATAATAATCATTTTATTTAAGAAGACTCCTAATGCATTTTAAGCTTTTCATAGTTTCCAGTAGGTTAATATTACGCAATAGCAAAACCAATCCAATATATTATAGAAACGCAAATGTTATTATCATTACAACCGGGTGTCAGCAGCAGTCGCATGTCAAGTGACGTCACTTGAAATTAAAAGTAACGTAGACGACGCAACGATAACGTCGTTTACTGCCCAAGTGAGGGCAATACAATACTACAACGTGTGTCCATGCGATAGATAAGTGTATTTGTTTTTGTGCGTATGCATATTACATAAAAATTGTACATACAGCGCCAACTATAGCAATTGTTTCTCTAGCGAGAGAAATTGCCAGGAAGTGATATTTAAATTGATGTTATATTACTTATTAAACTGACTAGATTTTCATTTTGTTGTTCCATGTAGTCTTACTATTTATTTGAGTCGATTATTTATTTGACTTTAGTAATTCGCTGTTGAAATCTCTATTCTATCGAAGTGTCAAAATCGTAATAAAAAACATGGCGTCTTTGACCAACACCGATGCATTCTCTTTGATTATCTGTCAAGCCTAAGTGTCATTATTGATCATGATTTTATAATTTAAATTATATTAATTGAATTGCCTGATTTAATAAAATCTATTGTGTAAAGTGTTAACCGTGTGTTATTAAGGGCTTATATTATCGACCCAGTGACTGCTACGCAGGTAAACAATAGTACTGCGAGGAGAAAGGTTATTGAACGACGATTATAGGCCAACCAACATGGAGGCAACGGGACTGCGGCGTCGAACGGTTTGTGAGTACAGGCGCTTTATTTGTACGGGTGATGTTCACAGGCGTGTGCGATGTCGTGGCGAGGCCGTGACGAGAGGAACACGCGGTGGGGCGAGGACGACAGGTGGCCCGAGGGCCGGCCGCGCTCGCCCGTGTGGGAGCCGCGCCGCAGCGCCAGTCCCGAGCGCCGCGAGCCGCGCGCTGACCGCCACCACCACGAGCGATTCGACCGCGAGCGCGACCGCTACGACCGCGATAAGGACGAGGTCCGCGGCCGCCGCGACCGCTACCGCCGCGATCGGTTCGACCGGGCCCGCGACCGTGACCGCCGCCGCTCGCCCAAGCGGTACGACGAGCGCGAGCGCGAAGTGCCGGCACCGCCGTCTCCGCCCACCATTAGCGAGTTGGAGCGCAAAGCCAGTTCTAGATCTAGCAGCCGCTCGGGCAGTCGCGAACGAATGGACTTAGATCACGAGAGCAAATACGACACCAGAGACAATGACAACCAGACTATCAATGCGTCCCCGGGGGATTGGTTCTGCAAGTGTGGACTGTACAACTTCAAGAGGCGTCAAGTGTGTTATCGACGGAACTGCCAAGGAAAGAGGTCAGATGGGATAGTCTATGGTGGTGAAAGTGAAAGGAACTTGTTATCAGAGAGTGCTGGCATCACTAAACGGTTGTTATTTAGAAGGTTAGATGCATTAACTACGGAAGAGAAAATATTAGAGGTAATAAAAGCAAGATGCTCGAAGACTATTTTAGATTCCATTGCAGGCATTACTATTGGCAGAGAAACTCTAACAGGTGCATCAAAGTGCTTAGCTTACATTAATTTTAATTCCATTGCTGATTCCACAGCTGCTCATTCTGAGTTAGCATCTCTTCAGCCACCATTAGAAATAGATGGAAGAGAGGTTCTTGTTAGTTTCTATAATGAACCAAAGAAGATTTCTAAACCTCCTAGTGCAGACTATGCCTATTATGCTCAAATGTCTAATTTCTCTTCATCTGCCCAGGGCATGTCTGAGGCAGACCGAGTGAATGCGGCTGCAGCTGTTGCTCAATCTGCTATATCAGCTGCTCAAGCCCGTCACATGGCCTGGACGCCTGTGAGTGTCCCAGTATTTGTGACTTCCACTGCACAGACTGCCCCCTCAGACAAAGCCCCCACGGGTGATGGTAAAACAGTGTACACTGCCCCCGATGTTAGGAGTTTCATGTATGATGAGACTTCAGGCTACTACTATGACCCAGGTACAGGTCTGTACTATGATGGCACCAGCCAGTACTTCTTCAACAGTCAAACAAACCAGTACATGTACTGGGATGCCACCAATAGTACATACTCAGCAGCCACACAAGCACACCAGAATACGGAGCAGCCCAAACTGCCCAACCCACCCACAGCCACCATAGAGAACACCATAGCTAAAGAACCAGAGGAAAAGAAAAAGAAAGAAAAAGATGACAAAGTAAAAGTTGCCAAAAAGATAGCCAAAGATATGGAGAGATGGGCGCGCACTTTGAATCAAAAGAAAGAGAATGCTAGAAGCAATTATGTTATGGAACAACCTTTAGACACAGGGGCTAGTAAAGGCTCCGCTGACATCGGCTTTTCAGTGTTAGGTTCAGGGCCTTCTTTAACTCACGTTAGGGAACTATCTCCCCCACCAACAGGAGAAGAGTTCTTAATGAAACGGGTGGCTGACGTAGAGCACTCCTTTGACAGCGATGAGGGCATCATAGACTGGGCCAAGCTGACCTGCCTCATTTGTAAGCGACGCTTCCCTTCCGCCGAAGTGCTGAACAAACACAAGTCACTGTCAGACTTACACAAACAGAACTTAGCCGATTATCGCAAGAAGAACGAACTCATCCCTCAAATGAATGGGTACAGAGACAGAGCGGCGGAGAGAAGACTCAAGTTCGGTGAAGACGATCCGCCGATCATTAGGAAGCGATACGACCCACAAGACTCGATGCCTCCACCAATGACGCCGCACCCTCCTCCCTCTGTCGTTGATACGATTGGTGGAAAGATGCTACAAAAGATGGGCTGGTCTGAAGGCAGAGGTTTAGGTAAAGAAGAACAGGGAAGAATCGCGCCCATAGAAGCCGAACAACGGCCAAGTCTGGCGGGTCTTGGACAAAAGAGAGGCATCTACACTCCCACCCCCGGGGAGACATACAGAGACACAGTCAAAAAACTAATGATTGCCAGATATAAAGAGGTCGTCGGCCAGGAGGAAGGGAAATAGGTGGGTTTCCAACTTTATTACTTTCTGCATAACAACCATTTTTCGTTTGCAGGTTTTGGATTACAGGTCAGTCGAAAATATTTATTGATAAATAGTCATTATGTCAGAAATATTTTGTCATTTATATCTAGATAACAGGTGCTCAAAGTTTTTAATTATAGATGAAACAAGACTGATATTACATGAAAAAGAAAAGACTTATTCTTCACTCAATAAGAACTATTTGTGTTTGTGAGAATTAGGTGTTATCAATGGACTCAAGTGTAATTATTTGCTCCAAGTGACTCGAAACTTTCATAAAGATAATTCCTCAAGATCTCATGTGAAAAAAGACTTTGTGGTCATGTTGATAAGGTCCAAGGTTGTGGTACATTGGCATGTAAACATATTCCGGTTCTAATGGTTTGATTCTGATTTCACTACACTAGATGTCGGCGCTCAATGCTTCTTCTGAGGGTCGTCACTCAGAAATCACGACGTCCAACATGGTAAGTATTGATTCTGGCAGAATCATACAATTTTTGTACCCTAATCATGTTTTTTTCCACAGCCCCAAACAGGTAAATGTAAAACGATATGAAGCTGGCTGCAATTCTGATATTCAAATCATGTTTGAAGCTCAAATCTGCAGCGGAGGACTATTTTAAGTGCAATGACAATCTGTACTTAATGATTAAAAAAAAAGATCTTATAGAGATAAACATTTTTGGTGTTTTAGAAATAACATAGGTGACATCAGGGATGTTTAAAATATTTATTTCAGTAAAAAAGTGTAGTTCTTGACAAACATGCAAATTCTAGCGGCATAAGTAAGTCTGCAAAGTTAATGGTCTTAATCGGCCATAAAAAAGCCATTGTATCGAACTGTGACCTTTTCAACTAGGTAGTATTCAAGGATCATTGCAATGAAGACTCCAATCCATAATTCTAATTTATTCAAAGCTAGCTTTCCTTTGTCTTTGAATATCTGCAACAATAACGGGTAAGGTTTAGTCGTAAATATCGATTAAGATGTAAACCCCACGGCATAGGGCTGTCAAGTCGAAGCAACGAAGAAGCGGGACATATGGACAGAAATGTGATAGACTGTGACTGTAGTGTTGTGTATGAAGAAACGGTGTCTGAACCGACCCACGGCAGTTTACTGATGAATATGACCATTTACCTTACAGAGACTACATGCCAGACGCTGCTGCGAGTTGCCAAACATTATAACAAACCTGTATACTCATAGATAAGATAGACTAGAACACACATTGTGAGATTACTACTTAAAAGCAATTTTTTTACTAGTGATTCGCGCTCTATCTAAGCTTATAGTTTACACTTCTATAGATTGTTAAAGATTATGTCCACTTTTTACATCCCTTTAGTTTTAATGATTTTATGATTATAATAGAAATGTTACGTTGTTATTTCTGATGTACATAGGCACCTAGTTGAGTTAAAATATAAAGTATATTTTATATATTTAAAGACAATGAAACATGCATTGCATTTATTTTTAGTTTGTTAAATCTTACATAGATATAATCGGCAGTCTAACAGATAACTTTTGGCAGATGGTTAATTGACTTTAAGAGTGATTTAGCTACAAACTGTAGGTAAATTAATTTAGCTAATTAGGTACAATTATTTGTGAGTGAAGTGTTTATTTTCATTTGTGTTTTCGAATAAATGTAGTTAAATTAATGGTCGAAAATTTGAAGAAGGCAATAATTTAAGTATTATAATATAAAGTATAATACAGCTGTTAGTATGCCTGGTCCACCCGGGTATGTAACACGTTTTTAGGCTTAATTCTAGGAATTTTCCATAATTCATACTTAAATAAATATTTTATATTATATAGAGACTTATATTATTTGATAGGTAATGCCAATAGATACAGAACCCACAACGAACTCCCAATTATTTACAATTTATGAATGTTATTGTATTCACTCATACAAATTGTTAATAGGGACCTTCATCAACACAATACAATGATGTTACGTTAAGCTACTTAGTGAATAAATAAATCAAACTAGATTACTACCACGTAAAACACAATTTTCTACCTTTTATTGTCCATTTATGTTACTGGTAACAATCTCATTAATTATGAAACTCCAATTGTCTGGCTCAGTGGCTCAACTCATTAGAAATGTTAGTGAGGCAATCAATTGTATACTGTGCGCCTTCTACAAAAGCGTGATTATTGAGTACCCACCGAGTTGGTCAGTGATCACAAATTACATTGTGACCTAATTTTGTCTACCTAAAAGTATTTCAACCGGTATTTGTGTGTGTGAGTGCTATATTATGCGTACTAGGCATAACGTAATATCATCGTGTTTCTATGACACCAATCATATTATAGATAATTATTTAATGAGCAGTAATTAATTATTAACTAGTTGGTTACAAACAGATGCAATTTTGCAGGAGTTTAGATTGCTTACGTTTAAATTGAGCATCAATATAAAAAATGTAAAAGTGAATTGTGTTTTTATTTTTACTTCCTCTAGTCGTTAAGCTTTTAAGTAGGAAGCAAGCTAGCTAGCTAACACTTAAGTAAAAGTAGGTTGGTATAAAACTGCCAAGACTTTAGTATTGGCTGTATGACCTAATGCTGCAGTCGAGTGTTTAGCATGAAGTCATTAATTCTTTACTATTGTTGTTATTTAATGGTCTGAGGCTTTTCAATTTCCTGATGGTTTTTATTATTTATGTGATTGTTTTATGGCCTATTCATACCACAGGGTCGCCCCCTAGGTACATGGGACTTAAATGTAACTGGCGAGATGCTTGTACCACAGTCGTGACGTTACGTCCGTCGCCCATACATATGCAGAACAGTCGACCTACTTCATCTTACACAACAGCAAAGTAATTTCAGACCTAATTCTCATACAAACAACAGTAGTACTAAGTAGATCATGAGAGATTTTCTTAAACAGCTGACTGCCTGCCTCATGCCGCATTGGTTTTGTGCGGTCGCAAGAGAACGTAAGGGCCTGGGTTTGATTCTCGGGACGGGAAAATGTTATTCCATCAATTTCTCTGTAGCATAGCAGCCTAGAGACTGGGAGGTTTGCCAGGTTATTGGGCTCATTCCACATTTCCAAGGAAGTTATAACTTAACAGATTGAATATGTAAAAAAAACAGCAAAGAAAATAAGAACTTAGTTTTATTGTAGGAACTAATTATATTAAGTGCCCCTGTAGGTGGAGTAGCCGTAGGGACTTAGAAGCAAGGGTATGTGGTAGTGCTGGCCGTCTTTGGTGTTGAATGTAATCTGAAATTTAGAAAGCATTTAATTATATTAGTTTTGTTGTGAACAGCGCTATCTAGTGTCTAATATAAAAGAACTAGAATCAGGCACGACGCGATAGATGGCGCTGTTACAAATGAAATCATTTTCTCATTGTTGTAGGCAGCTCGTATTATTCTACTTGGTGAAGATTCAATTAAACAAATAATTCAATTAAGAATTAATTTTGCTCATCATGAAAAGTAAACAACACGAGATATCGGAATAGGCATAGCTTAGGTTAATGAACTATGACCCCCTTGGTAGCAGAAAACAGTGGCACTGTAAATATAAAGCGACTAATGTTTTATTCGCAGATAAGATAACTTTATCATGTTTCTTAAAGTGTAGGGCCACAAGTTGGTATTATTGAAGGTTGACTGCTAAATTTGTTTACAGAAACAAGTTTTCGTTAACGAAGTAGGTTTGTAAGCATTATATCTAACTAGCTTTTGCCAGCGGCTTCGCTCGCGTTATGAAGTGGGGGGTTAGAAAGAGGCAAAAAGTAGCCTATGTCACTCTCCATCCCTTAAACTATCTCCACTTAAAAAATCACGTCAATTCGTCGCTCCGTTTTGCCGTGAAAGCCGCACAGACACACTTTCCCATTTATAATATTAGTATGGATTACATAATTATGATTATTAATCTTGTAATTATGTTTTGCGAAGCTATATTTAAATGTGTTGCGGTATGCCCTCGTTAGGCGATGACGAAAATGTTGAATTCGCGCATTTGTAGGGTTTTCGGAAATAAATTCTCGTCGTGTCATGGATTAAACGCAAGCCAAGTGATGCGATTGGCTGTTGAAGGTTCATTCAACCATTCATAGCCGTCAACGCGCGTTTGGCAATTTGTCACATTTTTGTTACAGAAACTTAGCAAAGTAGAGAGATACCTACCCGCTACCTTAATAACTTCAAGCTTGTAAATTCACGTCATTATGTACCTATCTGAATTCAGTTTAATATTAAAACATATTTATTTAGAGCAACAAAGAGATTTGTATTCAAACAAAAAGCCGGTAGCTGTAGAAACCATTGTACCTGTGCTAAATGTATACCTAATTAATTACCATCAGAAATTAATTCAAATAGTAAAGATAACATCAAGTACATACCTCGACAAATGGATATATGGTTTCCTTATCAATCATTTTATAATAATCACCAACTTTGAATAACAATTTATACGTCCCCGCTGCCATCGATTCATTTGAAAATGGAAACTGTATTCTTCCATCAGTGGTCGCCATAGTGCTGTGCCATAGTGTCCAGTTGTTGTCCTTTTTCTTGTACAATTCTACAAAAATACCAGCGGCAGGCGTTCCGGTCGATGTATCGAGCACATGAGTTGATAAAACGGGTCGTGACATCGTTTACGTCTGCTCTCCACGGCTGTTGAAACACAAACTACACAATAAAGATGTTTTCTCTCGATGAATACTGATTAATTCATAACAGGACAGTTGGACTCTAATCGTTAGAGATAAGCATTGTTTTTGATTAGCTACAACATTTATGAGTTATAAAGATTATTATTTAAGTGGATTATTGTATTTTTATCTCTTCTCACAGTAATAAATTATCACGAAAATCCGGTGCATTGTAAACATGGAATAGAAACAGAATAAACCTGAGTACTTTATAATCTATCGATTCCTGCATTTAATTGCCGAGCAACATTTAAATAGGTGTTTTGCTAAATAATATTATCAGGCGCTTGCTTGTTACTGTGTTAAATAAAATAATGATTTGGTCTTTATTACCGAAATCTTTATACAGTATACTGTATCAGAAACCATTAAAATAAATAACTTCAAGATAATATAGAACTCTAGGTCACAGCTACCTTCCCTATTCTACACTCTGACATCACACAAATGTGTTCGATACAAAACATCGAAATGAGTGAAGATAGGAATAGGTTATCTATTCAGGTATTATATTATACTATTCCCGTATCATTATCTTGTAAAGTTGTGATAATAGTATTACATATGTTAATTACCTGCCTACTTATCTAGTACAGGGAGGTCAACTTCTTGCGAATTTATCAGCAATATTTGGTACCTAATTGAACCCAACCTCCATCTAGTAGTACAAAATACCGTTAAAGAGTTTCTTCGAAAAACATGAATTCATTTTTTTTTTTTTTTAAAACGTTGCCCCACACTAGGAATTTCTCCTGTATCGTGGGTGCGTTTACAAACATTTAAACTCACATACACAAACAGCCAGACCCGGAACAACTACCTGTAGGCCATACAAATATTTGTTCCGTGTGGGGATCGAACCCACAACACGCGGCGCAGCAGCCGATGGCTCAACCACCGCGCCAACCGTGTCGTCAATTATTATTGTCATTACCAAAAATTCTACACAAGAAAAACAGCTGTTTCTCAACAAATGGGTAGTCACTAATCATACAATACATATTACAACTTAATATTTTATTTAATAAAATCCTAATATAGCACCACAAATACCTAATCGAGAGCACCGGAGTTCATGTCAAGAGCGTTTTTTCTGATAAAGTTCTTCTTTATATAAACATCTGGATGCATCACGCCCTTCCTCGCAGTTTGTTCTAGAATGTTATCGGCGACGATGACGTTGGGGCCGGTCTTGATCAGCTTCTCCTTCAAGTGGTCCGGTTCGTTTCCGAACACGTTCAGACTTGGCTCGCCGTGCTTTAGGTAGTCTATTCGCCACACGGGAGGATCGTCTCCGTCGTCAGTGTCCGGTTTGTAGTTAATTCTGTCTCTGTTCCTGCTTATTTCCAGTGTTCCTCCCATGTTCATGTCCGGGACTTCCACAGACATCGACAGCTTCTCCTCGGAGTAGTCCCCGAAGTCTTTCCTTCCCTTCGACTTGTCTTTGTACTTTATTTTGTGAGGATAGAATTTCCTGATCTTCTTCCGTCCGTTGTAAAGCGTTCTTGTGCCTTCCTTGTTCGATTTTGACCTCTTCTTCGGTTCTCTCTCTCCATTCACTTCAACGTTTATCTTAGCTGTTCTCTTTTTATGCCTTTTTCTTGCTTTTACTTCCTTGTTTTTATAATATTCTGTGTTATCGTTTACTTGTAGATAATGGTTCAAGTCCTCGCTGGTTATTGATGGGAATAGCGTTAAGTGGTACACGGTAGGCGTCTGTGTCGTCTTCTCCATTGATAATTTCTTGTACTTCAGCTGCTGTATGGAGCGTTGTATAAGGTTTTTCAGCGTTTCGTCTTGGACGATCATGTTGCACGGTACAGTGGGGAAGTTCTTACACAGCACGTTTTGCATCAAAGCTAAAACATTCTTAGGTTGTTCCTGCTGCTGTTCCTGCTGCTGTTCTTGCTGTTGCTGCAGTTGCTGTTGTGTAGCCATCGAGTTATCTTTCTGGAAGTCGGACACCATCTTGGAAATGAGAGCGTCATTTCTTATCATCATCGCGTGAGATTGGATGAAATAAAATGTTAAGAAGAGCAGTTTGAAAAATAACCGTGTCATTGCTGGTTCTCTTATCTGGAACAAATTAAATTGTTAAGTATGAATGAGAAAGGAAATATAATTTTAGTGTTTTACACTACAAAGTATATTTATAAATAAACTATAAGTCTTGCTGGTTTGTGGAGATGCTTGAGTCTCTTCTACCATCACGTCTCTGGGATGAGTTTGCCTGTGATTTACAGACTTAATAAAATTATCGCGTAACTTTGACACATTACCGCACACTAATCCACCTAGAGCTATACCTACACGTCCTTATCGCATAGATTCAGTCATAAGTGGGAAATAAACCTGATATTATAGTTCAGGTATGACGAAAGTGCTTCTTAACCATGGGGGTTTCTATAGTTAATAGGTCCCTTATTCCATTCCAACACAGGTGTAAGTAGGTATCAACTTTGGCCCGTGTGGGACACAGCACATTCGTTTCATAGGAGAAATCCACATTAAATTTTTAATTGTAAGCCTGTGATGCATTATCTGCCTCTCAGGCTTAACTTACAAAGATTTCAAATGGCAGTGCCAAAAAATATACGTGTTTGGACCAAGATCGTAGTTATGGGGGCTTACGCTAATATTTACAGCCAAATTGATTTTTTTCAATGATGATTTCTGATTCAATGACTTGCATATTACAGTAACTACTAAAGGTGGTTCAGGCAACTGTGTACAGGTGACTTCAGGAAGAAAAATAATAAAGATTTCTTTGAGTAATACTTACTATTGGCAGCTCCTACGATATAACAAGCCGGTATTATAATGTGTTGCTAATACCAAGCTACGGATACAGTTAAATCATCACGAAGTGCGGTGGGGAGTCGGCACGAGATTACGATGTAAGTAGTTCCTAATGCATGGCGCGCCTCGTTATGAGAGCTGCGAACGTGGAGGGCTTCAGGATGTGTGTTGTGCGTGTTTGGTAAACGTTGCAGTGTTTGCCAGACGCAATCGCCTGTTGTTTTCAACAATATTATGGTTTGTGCGCGTGACTTAGATGTTTGTGTACCGGACTATGAATTTACCGTAACAGTGAATTGAGGTGTTGTATTTTGTGTTTAGTTTAATAAAAAATAGTAGTCAGTTGGTCGGGCAAAGTTTTATTGCGTTTTTCCATCTGGGATTTCTTAGTAGCTGTCTGGAGTCTGGCTTTGTGTCGGTTTGATGGCAATAGGCCCGCCTCCTATTACATAGGACTTCAACTTATTATGGGTACCACTCTGCCTAACCCTTTGGGGAATATAGGTCTAATGTCATCATCATCATCATCATCATCAGGCTATACTAGTCCACTGCTGGACATAGCCCTCTCCTAATGAGCGCCAAAGCGCCCTGTCTTCAGCTTGCCGCATCCAGCATCTGCCAGCAGTCTTTCGCAGATCGTCATCCCACCTGGTCAGAGGGCGTCCTACACTACGTTTGCCAAGTCGCGGTCTCCACTCAAGAAATGATGTAATAATAATATAATGTCATAGTTATCTTTTTTAATTTTACTAGGTACATATTTACCTATTGTTATTCTATTCACAGCTGGCACTAGAGTATTAAGGTTGGCATTTGCTAATACTTTTATTATAAAGTATAAGGTTCATGTTCAATTAGGAAAATTTGACAGTTCGGCATAGTTAGATGTGCTGGCGTCTGTACATCAATCTTACGATACTTTGATGTGTTCGCAGCTGAAAAGCCAAGATAGATGAGTGCAGTGTATTGTGAAGTGACCATTGCTCAATACAAAATAAAGAAAGGAATGTACATGATTTATGATAAATTATTATTTAACTAAAAATAAATGTAAAGTAAGATAATCAGCGATCCTTTTTCATATAAGTTAATTTAGTGCCATCTTGTGGCGAATAGCATGAACTACAACTACTGTAGACAACAGCAAAACTTAGTGGTTCTACTATTCATTCCTAGATGTCACTGCTTGGCTAAAATTAACCTGCACTTTTACAAAAATCTACGAATAAACAATAACATGGTCTAAATATAATTGTGCTTAAAAATCATTGGTAAAATTAATATCTATTGCATAATGTAAAACTTGCCCAATTGTTACCTAAATGGGAGAAGTCACTGGCTCCTGAAATACAGTTATTCTAACCTAGCTCTGGAGCCAGAGTCTCACAATATCCTGCAACCTGTTTTATGGCAATAAATAAATTTATTATTATTATAATGTGGAATTTTCTAAAGTATAGAAAAGAAAGTAAAGAAAATAAAAGAAGACAACAATATTACGTATTATTTACAAAAATAATTGTTGCCAGTACGTATCACTATGTTTCGCTAAACTTATAACGATAACTAATACGAGCACAGATAATTATGCACTAGCTACTTTCGTGCTCTTCATCTTCATTCATTTTTGAATAGTATTACTAAGCTTAGGAAGAAAAAAAAATTAACAGTTCGACACATGCGAAAAATATCGGTTAAAATTTTTTGTCTCTAAAAAATATCTTCTGTTTTGGAAAAAAAAAATCCGCTAAAATATTATGAGAAACTTATCTACATTAACTGGGTATTTTACTCGATCAAAATCAATTAAAACGAAATAAAAAACAATCATTAGGTAAGTACACCTTTAAAAATAACCCCAAAAAGCATCACAGAATAACTTCTAACTGGATCGGAACTCAGTCCGGCACGCGACCATACTTTACAGCCACAAAAAGAACTCCTTGACACAAACGGGAAAGGGTTGAAAAAAACAAACATTTCTCGGAGTGGAGGCCCTCCATCAAATTCACTTACAGGCTAGTAAAACGGACGAGTATAGTTAACGTACGAGTATAGTGGAAAAAGAGTACGTATGGGCAGTTGCTGAGTGAGCGGCGTTTTTGTTGGTCAGCCGGGGGAGAGGAATAGGGAGGATCGGGTCACTGGGAGGTTTTGGGAAGGATCTTTTTAAGCATGGAAATAAGCGTGTGTAGTCGTTACAAATATGCACGTATTCCATATTCGAATCTAAATTGATATAAATTAAGTCAATTTCACAATGACTAATAAAATTGGAAAAGTCGTTACAATTGTTGAAGTATTGGTGTTTATGTGTGGATGTTAAAGTTATTTTAAAAGTACGTGGTTTTTTTGGTATCTTGTAAGCCTGAGTAGGATAGGTAAGCAGTTGATAAAATATGAATGAAAGATACAAAAAGGTAAGGATAATCAATTATTATATTAATTTATTTATTTGTGTGTTGTTTTCATTCGACATCTATACAAATAACTAAAATTGAAGTATCTGTTGTCAAAAGAACTTTTTGGTTTGCTTAAGTTAATCTCCGAAACGGCTGGACCGAATTTGATCAGATTTTCAACTTAGGCTACTTTTGTTTTAGAACAAGAATTAACAAAACACACGCAACAAGAGTTCCGTGTGTTTTATTAAATTCCACGCGGAAAAGTAGCGGGCACAGCTGGTCTTAACATACATAACTACCAGTTATCTAAGTCTAAACATGTGACGACGATGTAAATGGCCGCTATAACCGAACTACTATACTTCTGCCATCTCTACGGACAGATAATAGCTAGGTAGGCACAGAAGTTACTAAGCAACGGGAAGTGAGGTTTCAGGAGAAGGTAGGCTCCACTGGCTGCTCTGCTGCATCTCACTCACATCTCACTGTGCTGTGCTGGTGCCCACAAGTGTAGTACATACAAGTTGGAATTGACATCGACGAACAAACTGATACCATTTGCGTTTTAATTTTTCATGGGTACTTCCTAGTTGCTACGGATTTTTTAATGCTTTTTTTTAATAAAAACAAATCATTATTTCTACCTTTTTTTTTTGGAATGGGCATCTCGCAGTTTATCCTTTAGGGATATACTATACAATACTGCTTAACCGAACTTTCTTGTGGGGGGCTTAATTAAAATTAAGGTCTCCAGCCCTGGTGGATTATTTCTACCTAACCCAACAAGATTTTCAGTGAGAGACGTAAAGTACTAACTTTTAAATTAAATTACTCGTTGGTAAGATAAAACTGACGATTTCCTTAAAAAAATGACTGTTTTAAGTAAAAATTATAAAAATAAGAAAAAGCCGGAGAAAAATATCAAAACGGAACTCCGGAATCATGGTCTGAAATCATGGTATCAGATCAGTTTGTGCCTTCCACATTGTGCATGGAAGTCAATGTTGGGTGTGGCCAAAGATACAGTTTTGTTTTTCTCTTTATTTATTACAAGCTGACCTGACAGACGTCGTCCTGTCAAATGGCGCGAACTGTCAAACACGCGAAATAAAAACAGTCGTTAAATTTTCAGAATTTTTCCAATTTTCTGCGCAATTTTCTTAATTTCTCTTTCCGTAAGAACCTTCTCCTTACAATAACAAACACAACAAAAAAAATAATTGCGAAATTGGTCCAGCGTCATGCCGTGACCAAGGGAAATATTGATTCATTTAATTATATATAGATTAAGGGTTTCTATACGAGCGTTGTATGCCAGTCCCGTCGTACCCTAAAACAAATAATAAATTAACTAAAATGAAACTAAGAACACTTAAACACTTTGATAGCCGGTCCCGAACAAGGTGTAGACAATACAATATGGTGGAACATACTCACATCATAGTCATTTAGATTTAAACGCCTAAATAGCTCCTCTCTTGCAGACTGAAATCCGTCAATCCCGAAACCGACATCTTCCTGCGTTCCTCACACATAAAAAAGGGATATGAAAATATTGATTGATTGAGGAATGATGTAATAAAACAACGTTGTGGTTTTAAATATGATGAAGTGAAAAAAATTAAAAAGAGTACGCTCAGATGGTTTGGCCATTTTGTGAAGATGAATGAAAGGCGACTAACAAAATAATAAATAAATAAATAAATATTGCTGGACAATCCACACAACATCACCTAGCCCCAAGCTAAGCAGAGCTTGTGTTATGGGTACTAGATGACTGATATACTTAATACAATACATTACATAGATAGATATTTTTTATTATATATAGCAAATACCCAGAACACCCGGAACAAATATTTGTAGATCGTACAAACATTTGTCCCAAGGCGGGAATCGAACCCGCAACCTCTTGCGTCGCAGGCGGACCTTCACCCGCCGCGCCACATCGGTCGTCAAAAGGCTTGAAAACGAAAGTTTTCAATCAGTGCGAGCCGAGACATGGACACTCATGGTAGGGTTGGTCCACCAATTCTAAGTCGCTCAGCGCGCTATGGAGAGAGCTATGCTCGGAGTTTCTCTGAAGGATAGGATTCGTAACGAATACATCCGACAGAGAACCAAACTTACCGACATAGTTCAAAGAATTAGCAAGTTGAAGTGGCAGTGGGCTGGCCATATCTCGCGAAGAACCGACAACCGCTGGGGTAAACGTGTTCTTGAGTGGAGACCGCGACTCGGCAAACGTAGTGTAGGACGCCCTCTGACCAGGTGGGATGACGATTTGCGAAATACTAGTATAGCCTGATGATGTTGATGATGTTAGTGGGGACGACCTAGAAGGTCATACACTGACCTTATTGGTGATGTTCTTCCGAAAGGTCAGGTGCGTAGTACTCACGAAAGACGTGCGTGTATGAATTAGCCATAGCAAGAATTTCTTGCAAGAAGTTCTCCAACCAACACTGAAAAAGTAAACAATTTGTATTCAAAATAAAACAGCGCTCCTACATTACTAACGTGAATAATAATTACGACTAATTTCGTTTGACTGATAACTAGATAATCTCACGTTTACGTTTTTACGATACAGAAGGCCAACTCCCGTAATTAAAAACCATAAATACGTCATCCTGATCTCACCTCAACGACAATCAATGTCAAGCACTTGTCATACATGTGGGGAAATTAGACGTATTTTGACAGATTAAAACTGAGATTAGAATGTGAAAGTTCTTCAAAATAATGACATTACCCTTTAGTTGAATAACGTAAACGAAGCAAATGGAGTAGGTTAAATTGCAGGTGGCGTTCTGTAGTTCCTGCCTACCTCCACGGGAAAAGGGCGTGAGTTTATATAGTGTGTGTGTACATTCACACAAGTTCCTAAGGATGTACCAAATCCGTTTTCTTAACTGTGGAGTATTATTTATTATTTTATTTCTTTATTTATTATTTTTGCTGGACAATCCACACAGCATCATCTAGCCCCAAGCTAAGCAGAGCTTGTGTTATGAGTACTAGATGACTGATATACTTAATACAATACATTACATAGATAGATATTTTTATTATACATAGGAAATACCCAGAACACCCGGAACTAATATTTCTAGATCGTACAAACATTTGTCCCAAGGCGGGAATCGAACCCGCAACCTCTTGCGTCGCAGGCGGACCTTCGCCCGCCGCGCCACATCGGTCGTCAAATGGAAATGTAGACCTCGCTTGCTATCCCACCATGTCCACTCTATTCTTTACCCTCTCCCTGCAAGCGTCGGTGACACAGCGCCGTCATTTGTGGCGCTGACCACTGTGTGTGTGTGGGTGTGATCGTGTATGTATGTGTGTTCGATTTATAAACGCCGGACCAGTTGTGTCGGCGGTTCTGAGGGAAATGTCTTCCGATTAAATGAATGGGTTTGATATTTTAATATTTTGTCGTATCACCATATCTAGTAAGGAAAAAGGTACACCTAAAATCTCTCTCTCTCGTCTGAATCATTCTGAAAATTGAATACCACAACAAAGTAATTAACTAAGTTGGAAACTACTTCATATACGGTTTAAATGCTACGTTACACTGCTCACAGTTAGTGTAAATATGCCTGCAATAGTATGGAAGAGCGGAGTCTGCTAATACAGGCATAGTTTTACTTAAAAGAAGGCTCCAAACCCGTCTTGACGTAAAGATTATGCTAATTGTGACAAAAAACTGTTTAATATTTGTAAATGAAGCCAGCACAAAAAAATGAATGACGCAAAGCACTCGACGGAGTGTATAATATACGTCATGAAAGATACCAATAAGTGGTTTAGATTATTTGTCGTGTTAGCTTTGGTAATCACACCAAAGCTAACACGTCAAATAATCTAAATAGTGATGGCCTACATGCAAATAGTCTATTCAAAGGTTGTCTGCAAGAGATCGTAAGTATTTATCGACAAGGTCAACCGTTGTATCACCGTTGTATCACATGAAGAGTATTCTCTTGATTTCACACCAAAGTCAATACTCAATACTTTTATTGCTTCCACATGTTTACTTAGATTAGGGATTTAGGTTTTACAAAGTTATGATCATTGTGGACCCTGTCGGGCACTGCAGTAGTAGGAGAGAGGAAGAGGGCTTTATTTTATTTCTTTTTTTAAACACCATTTAAACTTACAATAAATAACTTTAAGAGCTGCATAGGGTGATACAACGGGCGGCCTTATAAACTCTCGGAATTCAACTCTCTGCCTAACCTTTTCCCAACTATGTTGGGGTCGACTTCCAGTGTAACCGGATGAAGGTGAATACCAGTATTTACTAAAACATAAATTCTGATTCTTAGGCTGACATTCATACAGGTAATAAGCTCGGCCCCCCTTAAATTGGGACTAAACTTAACTCTACTTAACTTTAAACATAAATGTGGTATCTACCTACTATTATAGGACACCTCTGCTTAATCCTTCGAGGAATACAGGGGTGATGTTTTGTTAGGTAAAGAATAGTAAACTTAATAGATGTAAAAGGCGAATATAAATATTATTCTCAACACACTGTAGCACGCCAGTACAAACAAAATGATAATTATTACGTAATATGTTGTCGTAGCACCTCGTAGACATAGTATAGTATATTCGTAGCAAATTGCTACGAAATTCGTTCTCTCTGTTATAATATACATACGCCAGCACATCAAGCTATCCCAACCTGTTTAATTTTCCCAATTGAACATGATCCTTATTCTTTTGTAATAAAGTTGAAAAATTATAAAGGAAATTTGACAGATTGGGGTAGGTGATGTGCTGGCCTCTGTACTTAACTGCTACATTTCGCTTCGACTATTTATCAATCTTTATAAGATATACCACAAAAAGATATATATCATCGACGAACGAAAAGTTCATCTATCAACTAAGTTCTGAATTGAGTTCTACGATTGCTAACTGTGAATGCTTGCACTGATTAGGTCCACTTATATCTGTGTCGTTTTATTCCTCAGAAAACCATCTCAGACACTAATATGCATGATCCTCATATGATCTTACTATGATAATGTCCGTACTTTAAAAGAGACTGTGTGTGACCCCTGAGTTTGTTGTCATACTAGTCAGATGGGGAAACACCAATCCAGTTTAAAAATATATATATTTTGAATACTTGACGTGTAGAAGTGTTTTTTATAACCAATTCACCGAAATAATTAAAATTTATAAGGTTTGTTTCACCGTCGGGTATGAATAATAAACTAGGATCACCAGTCAGAGTGCTCTGTATGGTGATTTTGACATTTCATTATGACAGTTCAACTACATTCAGTGTTAATTATTACAGATGACTGATATACTGAATACAATACTATCATAGATAGATATTTAATTATGAATCAATCGAGGATTTTTTTAAATTAAAAGGTACTACTGTTGTATTCCGAGTACTGAGCGTAATTTAGTTTCTATTAACAAAATATATCTTTTGAATGATGATAGATACCTACCTAATATGTAACGTTATTAAGGTGTAGATTAATTTGTAGTTTGGGATCGATAAGCGATTAATGATGATAGTACATACTGTGTAATTCATACTGTGTAGTTATCAAATGGTTGGTAACTATCTATACTAATATTAAAGGTAAAATTTGTTTGTTGGTTTGTATGTAGGGGGTACCTAATCTCCAGAAGTCATGATCCAATTGTAAAAATTGTTCAATCTGCCTGCCTTTTCCCAACAATTTTGGGGTCTGCTTCCAGTCTAACGGTATGCAGCTGAATACCAGTTTTTTACATGGAGCGATTGCCTATCTGACCTCTACAACTCAGTAACTGGGCAACACAATAACCCTTTGTAAGACTGGTTGTCAGACTTTCGGGCTTTTGACTACCCGTAACGACTGTCACAGAAGAACAAATGAAGCCGGGAACAACAGCTTAACCTGCTTTTTGAGGCACGAATGGGTAATGGATCCATTCACGGGCCAACTTCAGCAAGCGCAGTAAATATACTACAGGATATTTTGCTGATTTTGTAGATAATATTACAGAGCACGAGCTGTTCTCGTGTAACTGAAGTCTTGCCGATAGGAGAGGAAAGGTAACTCCCAGAATGAGGTAGTATAAATATCATGATACTATAATATGTAACTTTCTGCCTGATTGGCAAAGCATCCATTGGGTAGAAAACTCGTTTCTATTTCAAACACCATTCCCGAGGCGTACGTTGCAACAGTATTGATACAGTTTCAACCAATGGGGGAGCTCGCAACAGTTTCCAACGCCGCGGTTGGTCGACGCGATGTAGCGAAGCGGGGGCGTGCCCACTTCATTAAGGCGGATGTCGCTAAAAATAGCCTTTTCTACTACAGGGATAGTTATGTTTGGAGAGGGAGGGTCTGTGAGGTCGTTAGAGAGACTTAAGTGAGCTCTACGTAGGTGTAAATAGAAAGTAGATAATAAAGAAAAAGTAACTTGTAGTGTACCTAATAATTACCTTCGAAACGATTTTGAATGTTATTCGTACCTAAAAACGTATATCTAAGATCTTGATACGGGATTGGAACACCTAGTGCTGATAACTGTTACTTCTTATCAGTAAATTAATACCTAATTAATCATTTAATAGCTAGCGGATAGGAAGTTTTTCTTTCGTTTTTCTTTCTGTCGATAGTTTACTATAGATGCATCTATACTAAACGCAAATCAGTAATAACTCACTCGAGTCACATAAATGTTACGATAAATTTCGTTTCAGACTCTTAATGTTAATGTTCCAATTTCCGTCTGATCTCAAACTGACATTCAAAGTGTACATCCCCTATCATAACAGCACATTTACCCTATCATCACTACCCACAACACACATCATAAGTTAGACAACAGTAGGATGCTGGCAATGAGAAGACTAACAAAACAATAATTAACATAAACATCTTTCAACTTCACATGGAACTAAGGAAATGTAATTCTCACGGCACAAAAGGAGCGCAGAACAGGCGTCCTCAAACAGGAACAGTGTGAGGCGGCGTCAAAGGAGGTCGGGATAAAGGAAGACAACACACTACACAGTACACCAGAGAGCTCGTATGTCGCTAAATTACTTGCTCTACACAATATCCGGGGGCACAGGAGGAGATAGGAAGTGAGGGGGATGCGGTATGCTTCGGTTGACGGCTGGTTACTAGAGGAACCTTCTTCTTTTTGGTTCTTTCTTTTTTAAAACAACGTTGGACCCAAAAAAACGTTGGTAAAAAATCGTTGGAACGTGGAACCCACACTAGGATTTTCTCCTGTATCGTGGGTGCGTTTACAAACATTTAAAGTCACATACACGAATGGCCAGACCCGGAATAACTACCTGTAGGCCATACAAATAGGTATTTATTCCTAATTTTGATTCTTTCCTTTTAAAAAAAACATTGGACCCAAAAAACGTTGGAACGTGGAATCCACACTGGAAATTTCTAATACATCGTGAGTGCGCTTACAAACATTTAAAGTCACATACACGAATGGCCAGACCCGGAACAACTACCTGTAGGCCATACAAATAGGTGTTTGTTCCGTAAGGGAAATCGAACCTACGACACGCAGCGCAGCAGCCAATCGCCCAGCCACTGCGCCAACCGTGCCGTAACCAAACTCCGTCTGACGTCCCTGTTAACCTTCTATTTTGTCAGTGGCAACTTTTCCACATCGTCTTTTTTCCAGGTTAGGTATATCCGGGTAGTTGGAAATATCCGTGGATATATCCTACATCAATCAGAGGAGTTCGGTTACAATTTGGTCATCAATACAAACATTCATAAACTCACGCCTTTTACCCATGGGGGTAGGCAGAAACCACAGAACATCACCCGCTACGTTAATTTCACTTCTCTCACGTTCATACATCTGGTCATACACGCACGCCGGGTGCGAGTTGGTCATCAACTAATCAGTGTAATGGTCTCAGGTACTTTGTTTGTTAATTAGTAGCAGCATTTGTTTGTTTAAATCCTTTGATTAGCACAGTAAGAAAAGGTAGGATTAAATAATATTTTACTAATTTATAATTTCGGTGGATTCGTCCTGTAGAGTCGATATTTATAGAAATGTAAAATAAGAATATTTTTTAAGGTAATCTGCCGAATTATTATTTCTAAATCAAAATCAAAATTCCTTTATTCAAATTCCTTTATTTGAATTGCTGAGACTCAGCAGTTTTTGAACGTCAAAAATTACATAAGACAGTCCCCCAAAACGCCCACCCTTCACCAGTTCCTTGTGTTTTTTCTGGGAAGAAGAAGTGGCGGAACAAACTCCCCAGCAACACGTCTGTCTAATAAGTTTTTTTTTTAATTTTAAGTTGTTACAAAGAATTTCGAGTGGTACCTACCCACTAGATCATTATAATACCATCTACATATTAAGCACAGATCAGAGCAATATTACTGAGACACCTCTTTTCAGTGTCTTTGCTTCATACCCGCACCAGACTACTTAGTTCTCCTTTCTTTACGACAAGTTGTTCTCAGCCGATGTTATTTATGTCGTGGTAATTAAACATTACACTCTTTGAGGTCTATTTCGTAAAAAATAACAGTCTTTCGTCACGTCAATGTATTTTTTATGTACATTTAAACTAGGTGAGGTCTGTATTTCCTACCTGAGCCTGACTACTCTAAGTTGAAACACCAACACCAACTCAGAGGGCACAGTCTCTTTCAATGTTAGGTTTTATGTTTCTTTACCTAATTTCATGTGTGTGTTTCTACCTTTTCTATGTCATCCTCTTTTCAGAGCTTTTTTATTTCCAGATTATCTTTTTCCCGCGGCTGCACCTTTGTGGAGTACGGCAATAATTGCACGGGAACGTACTACTGGAATAAAAAGTATTCCATGTCCTAGACCAGATCCTAGTGTATCCGTGAGCAAATTTTCATCTAAATTCGATCAGCCGCTAAGATTTGAAAAGGTAATAACCGAACAAACTCTCACTCTCATCTATAATACTAGTTTTTGCCCGCGAATTCAGGTGCGTGAATATCAGTAATAACGGATGATATATATTCTATGTACTTCCCCAGGATATAATCTATCTTCTTACCAAATTTCATTACGATCCAATCAGCCGTTAAGTCGTGAAATGGTAACATACAAACATACACACAAACGAACAGAGTTACTTCTGCATTTATAATATTAAAGTATGGATAAGTTGGTCGCCTCCACCTTAAGAAAAAACATTCCAAAAATAAACCACACACAAAATGAAAAAGCAATTTGAAATAAAACTACTAAAGTACCTACTCTATAATATCTTCCGGGCGTCGCAGGGGGTGAGGCAATGGAAGTGGCGGGGTTGCGGGGGGCAGGGAAGCAGAACGATATTCAAATTGCGAACATTTCATTTTAACGCTTGCGAAGATATTCGCGCGCTCCCACGCTTATGTAGAGATGGGGTGAAGACAGATTTTGATTATCGATAGCTGATTCGGTTTTGGGAGGTTTTTGCTATCGAATTTTAAGATGAACCGTGTGTCCAATGCGTTTCTTGAAGAGTAAGTATTTGTGGCGTAACTACGAATGGTATATAGAAGAAATATGTGTAACAACGTGGTGGTTTATAACAATGGGAAAAGGCATCAGTTTATGTATGTTTAAAACTAAAATTTGGTGCAATATTTATGTGGAGATACTGGAGATAATCCTGTTAAAACTGTGTTGAAATTCTGAGTTATAGCACACGTAACAGCACTCTTATATTTCCTGCAGGGTAAGAATAATCCGTAAATAATTACACTAACATTTCACCAACAGCCACGCTTAAAATAACTTGGAACTGGGGTAGAATATTTATTTAAATTTGGGGTGGAAGATATAAGTCTTCCTAAATGATGTTAAATTTTCGTCCAGCTCCATCTATCTGGCTGTATAAAAAAGCAGTAGACACCATAAGTAGTTCTATTATCGTTGTTTGTCGCTGTTGTGTGTTCGTTGTTGTAGTACATGTCTTCATATATTGGGTCTACTCTACCATTATGTTGGTTACCATAAGACCATGTCCTTAGACTCTAGGGGCGAACTAAACAATATACCGATCCTGTCTCTACTTTATTTGTAGCTAAAAATATTTTCCCCTTAAAATCATCGACACCACCACATCCCTATCCCAAGTTGAGACGTTTGCGAAATGTTCACATTTCGCGAATTGATCGTTGCTCTGCGGAATTCTCATTTGCGCCTCGTTCCTCTGCCGTGCTCCCCCCCCGCCCCTCCCGCGCCCCCCGCTCCGCCACACCTCACCCCCTGTGACACCCTCGCTCAGCCACACCTGTATCTGTTACGTATAGAGGATGCTCCGATTTTCCTCAATTATTTTTCGTGTGTGGGAATTTGAGGAATTATCTTTTATGAGGGTGGTATGATGGTTTTTTACTTGAAACTTTATGAAAGAAAGGTAAATATGCAGACAGTCTGGTGAGAAGTTAATGAAAATGGACACAATAAAGAGATTTTAAGAGCCAATCTTTCTAAAGTTCGCACTTACACTTAAATCCAACCCCTCATAATTGTAGGTTAACATAAATCCTTAACAGTATCTAAATAATTTACACGCTATTACCTAAGCATACTCACCAAGCCATAAAGTTATCTACAGTTCAATTAATGTACTGGTAAAAGTCTACACTTTTAACAAAACACCCTGTACAAAATGTCCCGATCGGCTTTAAACACAAAACGCTCAGATATTCAGTTATACATTGATAATTACTCGTCACCCTCCCGCCTCCCCCTACCGCCACTGTCACCCCCCCACCCTCTCATTGTAATTTAAATCGAATTCCCGCCGACAAGTAAATTGAAATATTTCAATTTGAACGCACCTTCCGCTCTGACGTTCGATATTTGAATTTAGAATTAAGATGGCGACGGTTACCGTTAAAACGATTTTTATTAAAATTAAGTATGCGGTGCTGTGACGTGTAGAAATGTTCCACAAATAGTTACAGATTAACTATTCATTGGTTTCTAGACGGAGCAAGCTGAATCAAAATCACTCTTACTCTATTCAGTTTTCAGAAATCATAAAAGACCTCAACAATAAAACTACTTAGTTGGAAAACCTTCCATTTTTACGAAACCATTCTTGTTTTTTTCTTCTTAAAGCATACTTTAGAGAGTTTGAAGAAAGCGGTCTAGTCTACACAATATTAGGGAAAAAATAGCTCCACGATTTTCTAGATTCGCTAAATAATGTCAGATCAAGGGTCTCATATCTCCTGGATCAGAAAAAGAAGTCCATTTCAAACTTATTAATAAAGCTAAAGCTAACCCCATCATACAATAATACTTAAGGCTTGAATGGGTCGGTATATCAGACAATAGTTTGAACCAGAGCGACCATGGAATATGCTTTTCACCCTGTTCAACATAATCTAGATGACAAGATATAGTATTAAACAAACGATCCCATACAAAGATGCCAGAACGCATCACACGGACGCCTCACAGCAATGTGACCAACAAAACTTATCGCTTCCATCTCATGGCAGCCGAAGCATATTCCGCACATTAAGACCACAATAACTAAACAATTAAACAAAAAAACTTCAGAACAATAATGAAATAAAACGAAACGGAATCCACAGCGCGAATAACAAACATTATTGTGTTTTTTGTGATTCATTCAATACACGCTTTGTCCGCAATAAAAAAACTGGTTCTCAAAAAAGTCACCTTTATAAATTAAGTTTCAGCATTCGGTGACCAATGGGGGCTGAGAGGCGGGGTCTCGGAGCTTCTCCATTGGTAGAGCCGAGCCTCTCATCTTACAACATTTTATATAACCGGATGATACAACATATACAGTTAACACTACAGTGTGAGAGGGACAGAGGTATACGTTTGAATACAGTGTGTCGTTTCGCTCTCGTTCCGTCTCTGTCGCGCGTCGCGGCAGCAACTGTTCGGTTGAAAATGAATCAACAGTATTCGAAACAACTCGGCGGAGTGCGTCGCCTTAACTGTAACGTTCGCGTTCCAAATTCGAATTGTAATTCTTTTTTCAATTTTAAAATTGGATTATAAAAAAAGTGTTATTAAAACAATGTTATTGTGGTGTTGTTAGTTGTATTAGTCAGTTGTTTTTGTTATTATTGTTGCTGGATTGTTATTTTAATGGAAATGTCTCTTCCGAACGGTGTCGATGTGTCCCAACTGGTCCAGCACCCAGTGTTGGCTGCGTTGCCGCCCTTCTTCCTCAGAGCTTCGGAAAGATATCAGGTAGATATTTTATTAATACTTATGCTAAAGAAAAATATGTGAGGGTAACATTTAGGAAACGATACAGTGTTAGTGAAAATTTCGTCCCCATCTGTAAAAGCTCTTGGATTTTTCTGTAACATTTTCTTGACTGCCTACTTGTGCAAATTTATATGTACCTAAGCAAAATTGAAATAATAACCAATTAATACAACAAAAAAATAAGTATTAAAACGTAATGGCTAGGAGACAGAGTGCCTCCCTTTGATAGAGTAAGATGTTTTTGAGGCTTCAAAACTAAAATAGTTACATTTAAATATGATTAAGTACCGACTTCAATATTTAAACGTTCAATTTAATGAATTTAATCACTGCTTTGAAATATGATTTGACTTTAAGAGAGAACTTGGAAGTTTATACTTATTTGAGCACTTTTAAAGTTTAAGTTAACAGAATTTCAGTTACTATGCCGACATAAATTAGATAAGTTAGGAATAGAAAACAGTTTAGTTGACCTGTCAGTCATTAAAAAAAAATAGGTTATACGTATTAATATTATCTATTTGACATTGGTGCCTACTCCCTTGTTCTCAAGCTAAATTATTATTTATTTATATTTACTATAAATTAATTGAAAATAAATTATAAATTCAAGCTATTTCCATATTCCCTCCTATAAAACAAGAGAAAGACTCACATGTATAGTTTTTATCTGTCACAGATCTTTAATGATAAATGATAAATCATGTTTAATTCTACAAATAGGTTTTTACGAACACTTTTACTCGTCAACAAGTGATATATATATTTTTTAACTAAGTTGGTGATTTAATATCTGAGTACACTGAGAATAAAACAGAGATCGCAGTCTCTTTTAAAGACACATCTTGGTCAGATCATTTGAGATGCTGTCTGCCTGTAAGAGATGTCAGTATTGTAATTTTAGTTCAGTTTGTGTGTCAGGGAGTCTGCGACAATTCAACTTAACCATTTGAATCAGATACTAGGGCAGTATCATCACTTGTCATAGATGTAATTGGGGTTCTCCAAAAGGTTTTTTGTACGCATCACCGTCAGATAGCGTTGCGTCGGCGGCGAGAGCTGGTGGCGGCGGTTCAGTACGTACTTATTACAATGTTTCATTAAAAAATAACTTCATCTCAAATAAAGAAGGCTCCTTTTGTTCTTAAATGATTTAAACTCTATCCAGCCAATTTGTTTGTTTTTTTTTGGGATTTTCTCGGGGTACCAATGGTCATTGTTTATTTCCGTGTCTGATCTGATCACATTAAAAACATTCTTTTTCATCGACAGTTCCATCCTGGCTATCGAGTGAGTGACTTGAACAGATTTAATACACTTAGAAAACTTTCTTTAGAGCAATTAACTGTACCACATTCAGGGCTTCTACTCTATACCGGGCTGAAGAAAAGGATTATAGTTTTGCCCGTTACTTTTTGTAGTAATTCCGAATGCCCTTGCGGTTCAAAAAAAATATGTTACAATTTTCTTGGCCCTAAATCCGAAGTCAAAATAAAATCATTTATTTAAATAAGACCGTTATAAAAAGACACTTCTGAACTAAATTTAAATAAATAAATGATTCTAGTTGTCCGTTAAATGTAGTTTCGAATGGGCAAGAAACTCATTACTCTCTGTTTAAAAAAAAATCAAAGTAGATAAACCGTAGGGCAATTTAAAAATTAAAAAAAAAATGCACGATTTACTACAGAATAAGATTTTTTTTGTAATGTATGTTTTATGAGCAATGAAAAGAGCGTTTTATAAATACGTTCCTAGTTAGCTTCAACCCCTATCTAAACATACCGCCCGCGGGCGAGTGGAGCTCTGTTCAAACACGGCGGCAACGTTCAAAGGCAGCACGGCAGTCGAGTGTGAACTTGAAGATATAAGCAAACAGTTATAGATAGTGGCAAGTCGAGTAAACTAAAGTAAAGTACCAGCCTATTACTGTCCCACTGCAAGGCAAAGGCCTCTTCTCATACAGGGAAGGCATGAGCATTAATCACAACGCTTGCTCAAGACGGGTTGGCGATTCCAGACTTATGTTAATTAAATAAGTCCAGGTTTCCTCACGACGTTTTCCATCACCGATGTCAGTGATGTCCAAGATAAACTTAGAAAGTACATATGAATTGATAAACTCACACTGGTACTTGCCCAGGTTTGAACCCACAACCTCGTGCACAAGAGGCGAGGAATAAACCACTGGGCCATCATGGCAAGTCGAGTGACAGTACCAAACTAGTGGTTGACAGATCGAGAGTTTGAACCTTTTCCGTGGCATGCAGTGATGAACTTTAAATGCTTCACTTACTTAGCCTTTGTTTTTGGTTAGTCCTGGTACGGGAGGCTGTGTTTATGCTGTACCTATAAGATTATTCTGCATTCAAATAGTCTTCCAACCGCCATTTCACCTACTACCTTAATTGAATACAGATAAGTTATAAAGTTTCTTGCCCATTCTTCTTCATGAGATACTTACTACCTTTGGAAGAAGTAACTATAGTAAATTTTGTATTTTTATATTACTAGTAAATATTTCGTTCATAACTGCTCTTTTTAATTAATTCTCTAAAGTCTAATTTAAATCAATTATTAAACTTTTAACAGTTTTTTGTTTTCCGTACTATTCTTATTCTATCCGTACGAATCGATAGTATGTATAATATGTAGTTTTATTTTTTAATTATTCTTGTTTATTTGACGTTGAAAAGTGCCTGTTGTATTGGCCAAATAGTTTTTTTTTTACTTTTGCTTCAGTTGGGCAATTGCTTTAAAAAGCAACAATGTCAAGGTTAGCCAGAACATTGTCACGGAAGTAATCACGATAATGACAACCCCGTAGTAACCCTCAAATGCAGGAGGAATACAGGTGAGGCAGTGGTGGCCAAGTGGTAGCGGCCATCGCTTCCAAATTGTAAGGACATGGTACCGATCCCAATCAGGCATTTGCCTTTGTGTAGTTCATTTCATCACCACTTCTCTAAAAACCGTCCCGTACGCAGAGTTAGACTTGTGTCTCAACAATGGGAATATTACTATCCCTCATAAGCAAATGAGATAATTAGAGAAAAGAAAAAAAAACTTGATTGTACACCATACAAAAACTTACAAAACATATTTTTAAGAGCTACGTAGGGTTTTACAACGGTTGTCCTTACCTAAATACTGTAAGGAAGCTCGTATATAACCTTACTACTTGTTCTCTCTGGTTTCAACCACTTAAGAAAGATTAGAATAATTAAGAAAAGGAGATATGTCACTTGTACTCGTAACATTGTTTTTCTGTTGTGTCTGCTAGCACTTGATCGGGTATGAGAAGATCCTTGATTGTAAAGTGATTGGATAAAGTTAAATGATAATTACTTTTGTACCTAAATAAGTTTTTACAAACACTTTTACACGTCAACAAAAAATATGTATCTTAAACTACATAGGTTGGTGAACACCGAAACAAACTCTGAGATCATAGTCTCTTTTTAAGTCCAGACTCCAGACATTATCTTGGTTAGATCATGTGAGGACCATGTAGATTAGTGTCCGAGACGGTCTTTTGAGTTAATTTATGGGTGTGTATGTATGTGTGTGTGTATGTAGGAATGTTATATATGTTTAACAAATAAATGATTCTGATTTAAATCAGCGAAGCCCTATTACTTTACAACAGTAAAATATCCCGGTTTACAATACCGACGATCTCTTACAGACATCCTTTGAATGGACAGTTTTTCTTAAACCGATTAACGTCCACTGCTGAGTGTTGCCAATCTCTATTTAGATTATCTGACGTGCTAGCTTCGGTAATCAAATATTGTTATCTTTCATGACGTATTTCTCTTTTATTGACCCCGGTTTGTTCTCCATAGCGTCCTTTGCGTCATTCATTTTTTTTTGTATTGGCTTAACTTACAAACACAAATTAGTTTTTTGTTACGATTAGCATAATCTTTACGTCAAGACGTGTTTGGAGACTCGTTTTAGGCAAACCTATGCATGTATACTCCGCTCTTCCATATTCATCATCCTCCTGCCCTTATCCTAATTTATCAAGGGGTCGGCGCAACATGTCTTGTTCTTCCATACATCTCTATTTGCCGTCATCTCTAAAGCCACCTCCTTTCTAGTCACATAATCTTTCACACAATGCACCCAGTTTTTTCTTTGGTCTTCGACTGGCGATTGCCTATCTGACTTCCAAAACCCAGTTACTGGGTTAGACTTCTACAAGCTTTCAGCTACAAGACTGGTTGTCAGACTTCGGGCTTCTGACTACCCGTAACGACTGCCAAAGATCTACAAATGACTGCCGGGACCAACAGCTGACCGTGCTTTCCGAGGATGTCGAGATATGTTACGAACGGTCACCCATCCACAGATTGACCTCGGCAAGCGTGGCTTAATCTTCGATAAACCTGTGCGGCTGTTTCTATTTAGTCACAAGCTCCTCTTCTTTTAAAAATAATTATGGTATCACACCCACAGAATAACCAACGCAAAAATATGCTATCGTTCCCATACTTAGACTTTATCACAGAACCCTAATTATGATAATACACTAAAATATCAGTTTCACATAACACTTCCTGTCATAAATACATTAATAACAAAAAAAAACTTAGAATTAACGCAAATTACAATATTGTGTCGAAATCTCCCCTTTTTTATAACACTAACACTTTGTTACATTGTAATTTGTAATATAACACTTTTTTTGTAAGTAATCAATTACACGTTATAATGTTAACGTAAGTAACATTATGAAGTGTAATGTGATATTTTTGTAATGTTTATTGAATTATGAAAGGTATAATGGGATTGTGATTAAATTGTCAGCGATACGTGTTTGTGTGTGTGTGTGTGTGGCCAAAATATGGGGTTTTAAAATATTGTTAGATAATTATACGTTACCTGCCTAATTTGTTTCTTTAATGTTGGGATTCAGCTGCCCCTAAGTCTTTTTAGCTACATATGCTTAAAGAGAACGTTTTATAATTGACGGCCGATGTGGCACGGCGGGCGAAGGTCCGCCTGCGACGCAGGAGGTTGCGGGTTCGATTCCCGCCCCGGGACAAAAGTTTGTACGATGTACAAAGATTTGTTCCGGGTGTTCTGGGTATTTGCTATGTATAATAAAAAATATCTATCAATGTAATGTATTGTATTAAGTATATCGGTCATCTAGTATCCATAACACAAGCTCTGCTTAGCTTGGGGCTAGATGATGCTGTGTGATAATAATCCAGCATTATTTATTTATTTTATTATAATGGTCTTAGATAGGGTTTTGTGCCAATGGTTTGTTGGTCTATCTGTCACATCTGCCTATTTCAGGAACTACTATTGATCTAAAATTCCTTAAGGTATGTGGAACGTTGGTCCAGTTACAGTAACAATGTAAGAATAGGAGTCGAAAGTCTGAGGACGAGTGGGGTATCATATGAAAAAACTAACAAGCTTAGTTTTTATAAGATCAGAGAGGCTGTACCCGTATCTTTAAGAACGTTCGCAGTCTTTTCTCAGTCTCCATCTTCCAAATATACGTCAAATTTACCTACACTTTTGACAAGTTTTAAGCATTGATTGTCGCTGAGATGATATTGCTACTAGGTTTTGAACGATTTGAATTAGGAGAAGTGGCTTTGTGGTTCTTTGGACGTGTAAAAGTGTTTGTAAAAGCCTCTTTACAGGAATAAATTTCATTTATCAGGTTTTTTTCAAGATAGAGATTTTGTGGAGTTGGTTTTTGATATAATATTAGTCTCTATGATGCTTATTCATATCTAATGCTACAGATTCATAAACTGCAAATAATTAGGCCTAATGTTATATTATTCGAAACTTAAATTATTAATGGGGTTAGTAGATCTTGAGCCATTCTTCTATTTTTACATAAAAATATACTAAGGTGTTAGTGATAGTGTGTTCTTTTTAAGGTTTAAGGTTTAAATAGTTTATTCTCATAAAGACACAAAAGCCACTTACATGAGAATACAAGATAATCTAATAAACTTATTCTAAGGTCACCGATACAAAACAATTAAAAAATTTGGTATTACATAATTGGTCACGTATTGGTCATTCTATTTCTTGACTAGCAAGATTACAAAGTTAACAAGGAGTTCCTAAAATGTAATTTGATAGTTGGGATTTAAAACCGCTGAAAGAGCGTAAATTTTTTAAATACAAGAAGATTAAATATTAAGTAAGATTGTAAACAATGACCGATTAAGATAACCAACGAATGTAAAAGGGTATGATGGAGGACATATCTTTGATAAAAGCCCCTAAAAAAATTAGATAAAAAAATAAATACAAGAAAAGGTGTTACTTACAAAGGCTTTGTTTTAATGTTCTTATTAGACACTAGTTCTTCGCCCGCGACTTTGTCCGCGTTTATCAAACTTTAACATACTCACCCCTTTAAAACGAACTTTTAATGTAGTTTTCTGTATATTGATATAATTTTTTAAACAGGTCCACTAACTTATGAGTTAATCCATTACAAGCAAACATACGAACAATCAAGTCTTACCTCTTTATAATATAAAGTTTGGACAAGGATGTGTGTGTGTTCCTTTATTTTCATAGTCTGATAGGACGGTAAACCGACTGGACTGAGGAGAGATCAGGCTCAGAACGAATAGTTTTACGTGCTTTCCAAGGCACGGGGGTGACACACCATCACCTACCAAGCTCCGGGCTGCCTAAGAGATATTCCTAATGCTGAAACCTAATTACACTTTGTCCGAACTGGGAATATAACTCAACTACGCGGTTCAACAGTCAGGCTTGTTATCACGAGACCAACGGCACCGTAGAATAAGAAGGACAGTTACTACCTTCTCGTATCGTTATCTATATCGACGGTTTAGGCTTTCCGTGCCTTTCGATTCCCAGTTCAGGCGAAGTGTTGTTGGGTTTTTCGATCTGGAATTGCTTAACAGCAGCCAGGAGTTTGGTATTGTGCCCGGTTGGTGATGATAGGCAGACCCCCTTTTACATGGGATTTTAAAATAACTGGTGCAATATTAGTGTACACCTCTGGACTCTCCTCTCACCCTTCGGACCATAGAGACGATGTTATGTTTTTTTTTATACTCGCGTCGAACAATTTAAATTTTGTTTTATGGAAGTATACAGTATATTCAAATCTTTGTTTCCAATTGATGTTACAGTGTATCTTAGTGTGAACAATGCTGATTTCAGAATTACTAGAGTACCTACTGGTAATTCTGAAATCAACATTGTGAATTAACCATTGGTGATGTGGGATTTAACCATTAATATTAATTAAAAGCTATTAAATGTTTCGAGTTATAGCGCAAATTGAAGCTTATTATGGAGGTTTTAAAGTTGTTATTAAAAAATCACATTTATTTCCTTGTTTGAGAAACTAAATCGCAAACACAGTATAGGTACTTGTTTATTCATAATCTCTTTATTGTACAGAGGCCAGCACATCAAGCTATACCAAACCGTCAAGTTTTCCCAATTGAATATGAACCGTATGTTTTTGTAATAAAGATGAAAAACTGTCAAATATATTTTACAGATTGTGGTAGCTTGATGTGCTTGTACTGTACAACACTAGAACTGGCAAGTAATAACTTCAAGAGATACATACTCGTAGAGTATTTCAAGGGGCAGCCGCCCAATACAACCAGTGTCTCAGGACAAACCATTCAACGGCACGTTCATGCTGAAAATGGGTCATTAGCATCCTTCCTAGCAATAAGGGCGGTTTTCGTAGCTCAAGTGTAACAAGTGACATGTTTAGCTAACTGGTCCATTTCTCTCCCACACCTAGATGTTCGAGGAGCTCCTCACAAACTACACGTACAACATTACCTCCGAACACAACCCTAAAAAGAAGTTGCTACATAATAACCAGTCTGCTTTGCCCCACCAGCGGACGCCCAAGTGCGCGCGCTGCCGCAACCACGGCGTCGTGTCGGCGCTGAAGGGGCACAAGCGCTACTGCCGGTGGCGCGACTGTGTCTGTGCCAAGTGCACGCTCATCGCCGAGCGCCAGAGGGTCATGGCTGCACAGGTGAGTGGCGGCTAGGTGCTGGAACACAGATAGGCACACATCGTAGAGGTCGGGTATCTCCCTCCTCTCTTCTGCGAACTGTGCTGTGCCCGACAGAGTCAGGAATAGTTTTATGTAACACATTATGTTATGCAATAAAGGTGGTCCATTTCCTTTAAGACGGCACGGTTGACGCAGTGGGTGAGTGATCGACTGCTGCGTTGCGTGTCATGGGTTCGATTTCCGCACGAAACAAATATATGTATGGCCTACAGATAGTTGTTCTAGGTCCGGCTGTTCGTTAAATGGTTGTAAATGCACACACGACACAGGAGAAAATCCTTGAGGGGAGCAACGTTCAGATTCAGATTTAGTTTTTTTTTAATAACACTAACTACTATACAAATTATGGCTGAGGCCAACTGTGTTATGGATGGTCCCATCCACGGACTGTCCTCGGCAAGCGTAGCTTAACTTTCAGTCTACCCATGTTGCTGTTATCTATTATTTTGCCTTTTATCAAAACTGTGAAATATTTGATGAAACTAACTTTTAGAATGCACAGCCTTAATGCCACCCTGGGCACATGCATAGCCAATCCCCAATACTCTTGTAGCTAGAATACATAGGTACATAACCTCAGCGCACAGACTCCACACTATGTTATATGTAACCACTATGAAACTTGAATGATATAGTGCTATGTGTAACTACATAGTTCCTACAGCCCAGTCCTCCTGTGCAGGTGGCGCTGCGACGTCAGCAGGCGCAGGAGGAGAATGAGGCCCGGGAGCTGAACCTGCTGTACGCCAGCCAGACCTCCTCGGCGCCGCACCACTACGGAGAAATGCCCGACGAGTCGCCAGGTAAGGAAAACAATAGAACACCTACTTTTTATTGTACACCATCTAAAATTTACATTCTTCTGAGTAATCTCCGTCTATCGTCAGCTTGGTCTCTGTCACCTCTGACCTAGACCAGAGCCAATAGTGAACTCATCTGAAGGGTGGGCGTTTTAGGGGACTGTCTTTTGTAAATGTTTTTTTTTGACGTTCAAAAAGTGTGATTCAGCCTAATTTGAATAAATGAATTTTGATTTTGATTTTGATCTCAAATGAAAAATAAAGTTACAAAAATATATTTATCGCTAAGAGCGATCTCTTACAGATCACCTTCGGATGGACTTGATAAAGAAAGACAAAAGATATGCAGGATGTGTGTGTGTGTGTGTGTGGAGGTGTTCTGTTTTACAAAATGTTGGTGGGACGTTTAAAAATAAGAATAATAATAACTTTTATTGCATAAACAATTGACAACCATACGAGAATTATATTTAAAATGTACATTTTTAAAATACTTTAACACAAGGTCAACATGTAGTTACAAGCTGATATTTTGCTGTACAAGTTTGGATGGACAGTTTTAGTATCAGATATTATTGCCCACTTTGGACATGTTTGTCGTGATGGGTCAGTGGCTGGCGCCTTATGCACGACGTTGTAGGTTAAAATCGGGACAAGCCCCCATGTTACTTTCCAAGTTTATCTAGAGATTACTGACATCGGTGAAGGAAAACATTGTGAGGAAACGTGGACTTAGTCAATATAAGTCTGAAATCGCCAACCCGCGTTGAGCATGCGTGGTGATTAATACTCGTGCTTTTCTTTTCATATTTCGGTGTTGAACACATACCTAGTGAAAGTTATGTATATTTATTAATATATTAAAATTTATTTATTTATTTAATTACAACGGTCGTGTTTAACCAATTATTTAAAAGTATAAGAGGAAAACATAAATAAAGGACGGTTAACAACACTTTCATAAATTATTCTCGCGGTACTTCTGACATACCAATAAAATCTTCGTCCATCCATCGGCAAACAGATCGCATTAATACTTTCATTCCCTGAAAGATTGCCTGTGGATTAAAAGCTACCCTGTACAAGAGATAGTTTCTTAATTCTAAGTACAGTTACCACATCTCGCGCTCACAATTTCCGCGAACAAGACAGTTGTAGTTCCCTCGGGCTATCTTATATCACTGGCAGAGAGTGTCACCAAGAATCTAATCTCGCTTGTCCGGAGGCTAGCGCTTCCTAACCCCCATCTTTGAGTGTCACTTACACACTTGCCAGTCGAGTAACTACTGGATGTGAAGGAAGCATGTGAGTGATTACTTTGAGACAGTTTATAAGGCTTGGTTCGTTCAGAGATTACGTGTTTATGAAGCTTCTTAATAACAGGCACAAGCTCTTTGATTGATTTGGTGATAACAAACTTAAATTTATTTAGTGCTTAGCAGGAAATGATCAAGCAGTTTCTATTTATGATAAAGTAGCCTTTGTCCGTGACTTCGTCCACGTGAAAGTCGGTTATCGCGGATAAAAAACTACCCTGTCTTTTCAAAAGTCTCATTTTATATCCACACCAAATTTCATGATGGTCCGATCAGTCGTTTAGTCGTGAAAAAGTAACAAACTTACTTTCTTGCCTATAGTACACCCACATTTAAGGCCAGTCCAGTTTTGTTCAAGTCCTATGTAATAAGGGGCGAGCCCTAAGATTCCAGGCTGCTGATGAAAAATTCCAGATGGAAAAACCCAATAGCACTTGGGAATCGAACCCACGACTTGCTCAGCAGCAACATATTCTTCTAAATCCCAATAAATAAAAAGGACGTCAGCCATTGTCTATTAAAACGGCAGTTTCGTCACATCTAACTATCTATACACACAGGTACTATAACTTAGCTACCTATACCTACAATTGTACAGTTTTCCGTCCGGAAAATCGATGCAATTCCCGCTCCGTATCAAAACAAAACAAAAACAAAACCTATCAAACTACAAACTCCCCTTAAATGGGTAAAAAATACAGTTTAAGAAAATAAAAAGCGCAGTGGTACCAATTAAGGTACAACGGTGAGTGTTGCCACTCTTGCCGACGCGGCGCTGGGGGGTTTAAAAAAAAGAACATTAAAAAGTCGCGACGCATTGTAGCAGCGGCGGGTTAGAACACTGGCTCGTGTAACAGAGCTGCTGGTTTTATTTTTTGTGGACTGTTTTGCTTTTCGCCAGTTTTGGATGGAAAATATCATGATTTTAGTTGGAATTGTAAATGGAGAACACTGACTTGCCGGGTATGGTTATACACTCATGATATCAGTTTGTAGGTAGTTCGATATTTCTTCCACCCGGAATAAATATTTGCTATTAGTTATTCTTCGTCTTTCTGCTCTGGTGTTGGTACTCAGATAACAAAGTATATAATTGTGAACTCTCCAGCGTATAACATCAGAAAAAAAACGTAGAAATTAACCAAATCCGAAGAAAACTTTCAACGCTAGGGAGTCCAATCATGTACTGAACTCATCATATCAGATTACGCGTCGATGTTTTTTCCACCCTATATAAATATTTGCTATTAGTTCTTCTTTGTCTTTCTGCTCTGGTGTACTCAGATAACAAGAAGCTAGAAAAGTACGTGTACAACAGTCTGTAGTTAATTACCTCATCATCCAATTTATTTGTGTCCGTATTTTGCCGCCATCACAAAAGTCACCTCCTTTCTAGCCATATCATCTTTCACACAATCCAGCCATCTTTTCTTTGGTCTGCCTCTACTTTTGTAACCCTGCACATTCGTAGTCAGAACTTTCCTTAGACTATGGTCTTCATTCCTTCACATAACATGCCCATACCAAATAATGGTAGTAGAGTGTGTAGTGTGTAGTCAATTACCTATCATTCTAGACAATCGATCGTGATATTGCCAAAGCCAATGATAAAGATTTAAAGTTGATGTTGAATTCGGTGTATTCTTGCCAACCAATCAGAGACAATCATCAGAAAACGTATCTTTTCGGTGTTTTCCGAACTTGCCATCTGTGTGCCTAACACAAATATTTGACATAAACGTTACTTCCGTCAATTCGAACGATTTTAAAATTCAAAATACTTCTCCGAATATATTTTTTATTTATTTTTAAGAGTTTATTCCAATCTACAGGTACTTATTGGATAAGTCCAAGGATAGTTACATTTCGAAGTTTAAAATCGTTCGGTTTGACAGTACGCTTATGTCGAGCATTCGGACAATTTTCTTCAGCCTTTTATTTCAATGGTTATTTCATTTCAAGCCAGTCCTCGTCCTCCCTATTCCTTGCTGGCGTACAATGGCGCACACGAGTGCGTCACGTCTCGGCGTCACTCGATACAGTCGCGCACAAAACGTAATTACTCGTAGACGCGTTCGCTTGCACTTTTGTCACTCAATATGAGGCGGTATGATGTGTGGTGCAAGTTAAAGGAGGTAGCGTTTGTTAACGACGATTAAAAAAAACTTTCTGCTGAGGATATGTAGTTCAAATGTTTTAGTTGCGTCTGTATAAGGCATATACAGTGGTATTTGCTTGCATTTGTGCCGGACACAAAGTGTTGTGTCCGGTATAGCGACGCATTTGCGATACCACTTCTGGTATAACAGATGTCCACATGAATACCTACCTTGCCGTTATTATGCACTCTCATGTCGTCTTCTTTTTACAAGATTTTATTTAACTTGCCCTGTTAGTCAGTATGTGTACTTAGATCAAATCTTGCAACTGAATTTTCAGCCAGTTATACCCAACCGATTAAGCTGAAATTTTGCTTACACGTTTGGATTGGATGACAATGCTTGAAATGTTTAAGCATTTTTTTATTTAAAATCATCAAATTATTTAATAAATTAATCGTCTCTAGCGTCAGCCCCATAATTTATCGTAACATAATTAATTTCGGGGCTTTCACGTCTCCCACTCGCACCGAAAGTGCCAAGAGTTTCAGTCTGACTGCTGAATGCCACGAGTTAAGTTAAAAAGTACTTTTTATTCACACAAACGTGTTAATTGCTGCATGGCGCTCACAGCTCTCTGTATACAAATGTTTATAATTCGCATTGCTTGCGAGGTGCTGCTACATCAAAGTGCACCCCTACTACGAGTGTAAGGGGATTAAGGGAAATTGGATTATTTCGACTTGATGTTGTTTAATAAAAAGGTATTTATAAGGCAGATGTGAGTGAAAATGAGTGGACGCACTAGAATGACATACACAGACCTTATTGTGGATGTTCTTCAGAAAGGTCAGGGGCGTAGTACTCGCAACCGTCGTGCGTGTATGACCAGATGTATGAACGTGTACGAATCAAATGGAAGGCTCGTAGTAGGTAATTTATTGTAGTGTCTGCCTATCTTCATGAGAAAAAGGTGTGAGTGTATGAATGAAAGGGCAACTAAAATCATTTTTTTATTAGATGTGAAAAGTGCGATTATTTTATGGTCTAATTGAAATGAACTGTTTGCCCTGAACTCTTAAATAACCTACGCCAAAGTTGCATAACAAAAACTAGTTTTGCGTTTGAGATCCCAACTTTTTGAGACATCATACTACGATCCTTAGGATCGGGTGACAACGCGGGGCATAGCTAATTATTTAAATAAAAACCCACCAAGCCAAATTGCAAACTATTTACTTCACAATCATTATAATTTCATTTCTAAAGTTTCTTTTGTCTTTTAACAATATGCTTGTCTCGTGTGGCACTTTTGTTTTCTCTTTCTCTTCAAAACTGCGAACAGTATCCACGGCCAATAAAATGTATGGTGACTTCAAAGCGAGTCGGATTACCCCTAGTACCGGCAGGGGTTATTAAATCCGTCGCCTGCCACCGTGAGCCGTGTGTTCATTTTGTGTTTTTTCCTACACTTTCTAAATTAATGGCACTGAATTACGACTTAATATGAAACTAGCTGCACACTGCCCTTGTTAGTAACCTGGAAACGTTTACTTGCTTGTGAGTTCTGGTGTGGTAAGACTTACAGTTTTATTACATGTTTTGTGAATGAGATTTGGATTCATTTTTGTTTAGAGTGATGGAGTTTTTGTTTATAGAAGGAGGTTGGCATTTGTTATTTTGAGTTTGTTAGACTATGATATGTAGTACAATGTAATCATTTGAAGCAAGCGATAAGGAGAACTTACTTACCGACCGTATCAGTAAAATATCTCGATCCCAGTTTCAATCCGTGATATTAAACTGTTGCTTCTGATTCACCCTCTCAAGGTCATGGATTACAAACTCGTCAGGTAACAAACAAAAAACAATCTCTAGATTGGGATTGAGATCGGCCGTTATACTGTAACGATCAATGTCTTTGTTATCGAAACAATAGAGTGGGTGAAGTTTCCTCTTCATTTCACGAATATAAACTAATACTATAAAGAGGAAAGATCTGATTGTTTACATGTTTGTTTGTAGTAGATCAACTCCAGACTATAGAACACATTTTTTTATTCTTACACCTTTAGAAATATACATTATCAGCAAGTGTGATGTGCAAATTTTTTTTTAGTTAGGTATAAGGTTAGTTAGCTTCTTTATAACTTACTTACTTATTTAAAATTAGTTAAATCGAAAGATGAAAAAGAGTTAATTCCAAAAATACACATCGACTCAGAATTTATTGAAAACGCATTAAGAAATCCATAAGCAGCCACATACACACACATGCGCTTCTATAACATGGGACTCAAACATGACTGCGGAAATGTGGGTGTACCATGGTGTACGTGATGGTACAGGTTGATGTTATACACTACGAAACGTCAAAATTAAAAATAAAACGTCACGAAATTTTCCTTACCTCAAAGCTTCATAATGTTCCAAATATAAAGCAAAAGAGATATTTCATAAGTGTTAGCGGCCAGAGTTCACGTGCAATATTAGAGAGTAATGTTTATTACAGTGATATAAGTATTGTGCGGGGCCCGGGGCCTGGGGCCCGGGGCCTGGGGCCCGAGGTCTGCATAACACTTCACGCCCCGCATACCGATGGTTGCGATAAAACTTTGTTGCAAGGGACAGGCGGTGCGCGGATTTTTGCCTCTTTGTTGAAAAAGCTTCTGCCTGTTACTTTTGTCAATAATAGAACGCTTAGGATTCTTTTTGGGTTGACTTTTTCAATTCATAAATTGTACTTTCTAAGTTTAAGGATAATACAATTCTTAGAGAATATAAGTCTTAGATCGTTCATCTGCCTTTAGCAAGCGTGGTGATATGAACAGCGGGCTGGTATTAGGCATAACCCCTGTGTTCCTTTGACGTATGACGTAAAGAAAGGAAAGGAAAATGGTTTCACTGAACTGTCATTCCTATTGTGTTTGATGTCTTATTTGGTTATATAGGTATGCGTGGGTTGATATTATAAGAGGGGCAAGTATTTTTAAGAACCTTCACATTCTAATCGCATTCGAGATCTGTCAAAAATACCTACGAAAATTAGACGTTTTTGTCAAAAAGTTCTTGACATTGATTGTCGCTAAGTTGAGATTGAGACTTGATTTTAAACGTTTTTAATTACGGGAATTGGCCATTTGGTGCTTAACTTATTTTATGTATTGTTTTGTTACGTAAATAATATCTTTGACAAATAAGTAAGATATTCATCTTACTTATTTGTCTTATTTCAAAATTTTACGTATTTACGTAAAATTTTGAAATAAGAAGACATGAGAACAAACCTTTTGCTAGCCCGCTACAGCTCATGCCTCGTTCTGTATAAAAGCAATACATTGCTACGATATTGCGGTCCGCGTTGGAATGCGAGCCATATAGCTGTGACACAGTGTATTATTACTTTATATTTTATATTTATCGCGATGCTTACTGCCTTATTATGTGGTGTGGTTCCGTAGTTACTGCCCAAGCTTAGAAGCTCGTCGAAGAGTTATATAACACAACTAGTTTTTTGCAGTTAATACATTTTGCATCTAAGTACTATCAAATTGGCTCAGCAACATTCATATTTTAGTTTCACGATTCAAAAAAGAAAGAATCTTATATTATTATAAAAATGCTTATATGTCTGTCTGTTACTGAGACTTTCCACAAGTTATTTGTTTTAAATAGGTATTGAAAATATTGTTCACAATTTAAAGTCGTACCAAAGTTTTGTTACTGTGGCTGAGATAAACAAACGTTACTTACTCAAGTGAACTTACTAGACGAACATACTTTGGCCTATGTAATCGTCTCTATTTGACAATCGTGTGACAGTAATAGCAATAATGCATAAATGACGTGGTAACATTTACTTATCTTGACCTCTATGTAAATCTAAAGAATTATTATGTGGGATGACTGTCTTACTATTTTTGTATAAAACTCATAAAAGGGATTTAGTTCAATAAATAAACTACTTTCTTTGTTACCCGCTCCGCTGCCTCTTATAGCTTGAGACGTACCCACAATACATTGGCGCGGTACTGCGTCGCTGGTATTCGCGCGCTTTATTGCCGATACACTGTGTATTGTGTATACAAGTACATTATATCTACGTATTATTTATTGTGTAATATATGGGGACGAGTTATGTAAAATATTGGGCATACTACTCCGTCTGTATTAGTGTTATTGCATGGCAATGGACCCTTTCAACACAAACACCAATCAATAATCATCACACTGTCTAGCTCACTGCTTGTAGGCCATTTCAGACCACCATTTACACAAAACTTCTGGTGCTTTCTTTCAACATAACTTAGTCGTGTAAATACTAACGTTGAAATTTTTAAATATGTGTTGGTTTAGTCTGTGGATGGGTGACCGTTCGTAACATATCGAGATTCCTCCGTGCCTCGGAAAGCACGTTAAGCCGTTGGTCCCGGCTGTCATTTGTAGATCTTTGACAGTCGTTACGGGTAGTCAGAAGCCCGAAAGTCTGACAACCATTCTTACCAAGGGGTATCGTGTTGCCCAGTGACTGGGTTGTGGAGTTCAGATAGGCAGTCGCTCCATGTAAAATACTGGTATTCAGCTGCATCCGGTTAGACTGGAAGCCGACCCCAACATAGTTGGGAAAAGGCTAAGCAGATGATGATGTGTTGGTTTATGCAGTGTGAGATACTGCGTTCGCGTTTAAATTCTACCATTTTAATGATTTTCACAGAGTAACTATTACTTGTCATTCTGAAATCGAATTAACACTACTTTAAAGTTGGTATTCACTTGAGTAGACTCTAGGTGCAAACAGCTCGCAACCTGGTACCTGATCACGAGGTCTAATTGAGGCTCCGCTAGACGTTAACGGCTTTAAGTATTTCAGGCGGCATAGCTTGGTGGTCTGTGCTGAGCTCATGCAACTGATCGTACGTCCACCCAGTAAAGGACTCGCCCATCAAGGACTGCTGTCCTCAAAACGCTTTATCAATCTTCTTTATATATAAAAGTGAATCCCTATTTCCCTTGGTCACGGCATCAAGCGTGAACGGCTGGACCAATTTCAATCATTCTTTTTTTGTTGCTTTTGTTATTCTAAGAAGAAGGTACGTACAGAAAGAAAAATTAAGAAAATTGTGCAAACTTAACGACTAACTTTATCTTCACATGTTTGACAGTTCACGCGATTGACAGGACAACGTCTGTCAGGTCGTTTATAAAAACACAAAATATGCCTTTGTTGAGGCAGGCCTTTGCCCTGCATGGGGAGAGTAACAGGCTGGTATTACTACTTTGTTTTTAACGTTTGACTCGTTACTGTTGTTGCATGGTTGCTGATGAATAGAAGATGATAATTTTAGAATGTTTCACACTCAAGGCGGAATTGCAGAGTTAACTTAATTTAGTTTAAATAGCTAATTTCTTGTTCTAAATATAATATTAAGTAAAAAGAATGAAAGCAAATGATTTGTTTGTAATGGATAAAGTCGAAAAGTACTGAATGTAACCTTAGGAATCAAAAAATGCAGGATGTCGAAGTTTGAAGGGAAAAGAATCCACGCAGACCTCGTCCCACGTAGTCGCAAATGAAGTACTAGTGTATAGTATAATATATAATAAAGTACTTACGTAACTTGTATCTCCGATCGCAGCTCATTAAATTGTCTAATTATTAAAATATAAAGTTTGTAAATCAATTGACCTTCCAGCTAATGGTATTATGGTTCGCAATGTTTGATTAAATTCTTAATTCAACGATATGGCCAACATTGGTCTGTCATGCAATCTTAACAAATATTGAACCAGATTTGAATTTTTAGTTTTCATAATACTTAGAAGCATTCTCGAGTATTCATTGTGTTTGTTTTAGTTATAATAATATTAAGTTAATAATGATTGATTAATGTTTGTGTTGCCATAAGGATAGAAGATTTTTGACTGAATTTAAGCCTGTATCTTCTGTACCTAGTACTTACATAAAGCTAGACAAACAAACACGTCACTAAAGCAGAAACCGACGGACGAACTATTTTAAATAAAACATTTCACTTTTTAACTGACGATAAAAAATGACGAGGTTTTAATTCAACGCCTATATTTTTTTATGTATCTATTGGCCTCGCATGTCTTTTTACAGTGTTGTCTGATTTTGATGATTATTTTTCATTAGATAGGGTCCAGGATAGTCCCATTGAAGTTTTTATGAGATGAGAAACCACCCCTAAGTGTAGAAAATAAGAGATGATTGATTTTTGACCTACTGATTTTTTGTAAAAGGTTGTAAAATGTTAAGTGAACCACTTAAAAGCTTTTTCTGTAGGCTTGTGATAGAAAGTGTGTGTGTGCGTGAGTGTGTGATAAAAGAATAGAATAGAAAACTTTTTACTGTACACCATGAAATAATTACTTTAAGCGTAGCGCTTAAAGTAATTATTTATAATTGGAATAATGAAATCTAAACATAGTTTAATCGAAACAGGGTATTAATAATGGAGAATTACATCTATAATTAAATACATATAAAGTTAAATAGGACCCAACAACTACATTATGACATGAACATTATAATGATAATCGTATTTACTGCAAACAAAAAATACCCACTTTTTTCATTCAATGGTCTTTTTACGCTCGATTTGACTAATCGGTTGAATCGAATCAGTGTTGTGGAGTAATCGGATCAAATTTTATTGTATTGCCGCGCCGTATAAAACAGCCTCTTACTTTGTGTGTTTTGAATTTGAAATGATCTGCAATAACATATTATACGTAGCAGACCGTTCTTCGACCAACCACGTCAATGTATCCGTCAGACAAACCAAGGTGACCTCGTTGGTCTAGTGGTCGTAAGCGGTACTGCTAAGCGTGAGCTCTCGGGTTAAGGTTTTACGCTTAGAATTTCTCAGTAGAAGCCTGGATTTTTGATGGCAATTCGCTTGCCCCTATTACATGGGACTCAAACATAATTGGCGAAATTTAGGTGTACTATAGGTACTTAGCATACAGACTTAATGTTTTGATCATGTTCATGTTATGCTAATCAATTACATTTCAATAAACGATTCATTTACTGCTGGCTACGCAGGGGCCTACGCCGCTACGCAGAAGTGCTACGGTGCTACGAAGATGAAATTTTCGTAAAGCTGAAATTACAACTTCAAATGATTGTTTTTTGTTTCATTTCATATTGGAAAGCCATAATTGTGATGTGTTTTGAGCCGTTCATACCTTAATCCATACCTCTTTGACACGAATGTCTTACAAGTAATCTTACCAAGGGTTATTGTGTTACCCAGTAACTAGTTTGTGGAGGTCAGATAGGCATTCAATCCATGTAAATCACTGGTATTCCGCTGCATCCAGTGAGACTAGTAGCTGACTCTAACAGAGTTGGGAAAATGCCTACCGTAATTATAGTACATCCTCTTTTCTTTACTAACTTACTACCCATTCATAGATTTTATTTTTATTATTTTATAGACGGCCATACTTTCTTGCCTAGTATTTTTTTCAACAGCGAAAACCTATTCATCACCTTCATCCTCCTACCCTTATCAAATTTTTTTAGTGGTGCAGCATGTCTTCTTCTTCCATAGGTACACCTCTACTCACCGTCATCTCAATAGTCACCTCCTTTCTAGCCATATCACCTTTCACACAATCCATCTAAAAGTTCCTTGGTCTTCCTCTACTCTTGTAACTCTCCACATTCAAACTCAAAAGATAGAAATTCTCATAGTTAACTCTACAATCCGACTGAGTCAGTAACAAAATCCACAAATTGTCCAAATGTTTGTTCAGATATTGGGTTACACGACAAATGTTGGCGATGTCGTCAATACTACAATGGTGACGTAACTTGATAGGCAGAGCGACACATGGACCACTGACTGTCTATAAAGTTTTTTAGGCAGGATAATTAGGGTGCTTGAAATAATAGTTTTAGTTGAACGTAGTTTAATGGTTCTTTGCAAGTAATTTAACGGTGTCGTTGGTCCTGGGATCGATTCCCGGGTCGCGTTAAGCGTTATTGAATTTTTCTATCAGTAATTTCTAAGAAGAAATCTAGAGACTAGGATTGGAGTGCGGTTGAGGGTAGTAGGCTTGCCCCCTAATACATAGGACTTAAACACAACTGGCTTAATGTGGGTGTTCTGTAGGTAATGTAGGTATATCTCTGTCTAGCCCTTCGGGGAATATAGGCGTGATGTATGTTGTAAGTAAGATTTGAAGAAGTTTTTCTGGCATTTGGCAGCAAACCAAGTGCGGTATTTAGTAAAATTTGTAGATAATAGTAAAAGTAAGTGTGAAAGATGATATAGCTAGAAAAGAGATTCTTAGGTTTTAAGGTTTTTTCAGAGAAAACAATCTTCTCATAATAGTAATTGATTATAGAACACACAGCAATAACACCTCCATGCGTAATAAAAGAAAATACAATCGTACCATAAACATAGACAAGATTCGTAGGCAATGCTGTCCGCTGATAAATTAAAGTTAGGTTTTTTATTCGTTTTCTAATAGAGATGACTATTGAGATGACGGCTACTAGAGATGTATGGGAGAAGAAGTCATGCTGCGTCGAATGATGATAATGATGATTGTGACTCATAATATAAAATAGAAAAAAAAACTTGAGAGGTGTCAAGGTACACCCGGATGGAACGAAGTTCCTTTTGTTATTATTTTTTATTATGTACAAAAAACCTTTATACACTCAACAAAAATAATCGTCGCGACACCACACTGTTCAATGCGAAATAGAAAGACGAAACAAAAATAACTAGCTTGCTTTCTATGAGAGAGAGAGAGAGAGAGACAGACAGCGAAACACGCGCACGCCGCACGGCTTACAAATACTTATAGCAAAAAGTGTCGTTACAACTTTTTCGTCTTAATTTTTTCCGTCTAGCCCCCTTGCACAACGCGCGATAAGGAACTTCGTTCCAAAACTTAAAAATAACTAATTTAACAAAAAAAGGAACGATACTTTTTTTTAGTTTCTTTTTAAGTTTTTGCGGATGATTGCAAAAGAGTAATACTTGCAACACTGTGCCTACATGATGTTTGTCCACACACTTCAATGACATGGCTGGGCAACAAAACGTCCTTCATAAACGACGTCGCGCCTATTAACTCTTCAAGATAATTCCAAAGCAACAAACTCTAACAGATATTTGTCTAATCCAATACATTTATTTAAGCAAACCTCTATCAAGTAACTTCAACTAATGTGAACCACTTGAGAACATCTTTAGATACCAATACAAGCACTATCCACTCGAGCGCATCGCTCTATACCCCCCTCCCTCTCACTTACACACGAATATTCTATTCACATCTCTTTCCTCGCCAATCCGATACCATTTATATTTCAAGTGGTGCTTGAAACATATACCTGTCCTTTTCGCTCTGGCGAGGGGTGTATATATCCGTCTCTCGTCCACTCCGGTCAGCGTGGGATGAAACCTGAGTTTTCATTGTATAAGATGGGATAATGAGTGTGCAATTTGTATGGGGGCAGAAGGGTTGGCTTTTGATGCTAACATTTTGTGTTTCATTCGTTTAAAGGAAGAAAAATGTTTGGTTGGAGTTTGTTTTTAAAAGGATTTTGTAAATACTGGTTAGCATTGAGCTGGGGCTTAGTGAAATGCACTGGTTTTGTAGGGTTGAGGATTAACTAGCAACATTTTATTACAATACGCACTTCGTTGGTAAAGGGATAATGTAAAATTCGTCTAAGGAGGAGATCGAAGGAAGATTAATAGTGTTTTAGGCCGAGAATGAAATCGTTATTCGGCCTGGTTTGCATTGTTCGCCGAAAATCAAATATGAATAGTTGTGGTAAATGTAAAAGCGGTGCTAATCTTTAAAAATGTACATTTAACCGTTTAAACTTGAAATAACTACACAATTTTTTTTATACGTTACTCGACAAAAAAAAACAATTTATCAAATATGAACAATATGCGAACAAAATATTTTTACTGAATTATCGTCATTATTATGATTTTAGTTATTGTAGCTACTTATGGATCTTTGCGAAGGAATGAGTTACTGTTATTATTGGTTTGCATTTTACAAAAAAGATAAATACCGAAAACCGAATCCGAATTCGGCGAAATTCTAAATATAGGTAAACAACGTCTCCCGGCATAATTATCATGTCAGTCAATGATAATGTAACAGTTAATAAATTTTTAATAATTGCTGGCATTATACTAAATCAAACTTAAAATCTGTGCGGCGGCGCCGAGAATATTAACCTATAAAGTCAACAGTACGATCAATGACCGATTTGTGAAGACTGTGTTGCCATACATCTAATTATCTACTCGAAACATACACGAATAATAACTTCACATTCCCAGAATGGTCAAACTTCGTAATATTTATCGAGAAGAGCACTCGAAAAGTATAGAATAACTCAATAATGAGATCTTTTCCAACCAACCTCTTCAAGCACTGGCCTGTTATTGAAACCTTTTTATTTCGAGAAAAAAAAACTCAATTCGAATCACCACTAGAGATCCTTACGTCTTCAAAGCGTTTAGTAATGCAATTTCAACGTTATCTGTTAGAATTAAGACTTAAAATATGTTTGGTGATTCAATATTAGATTTACCAAAAAGCTCCACATCTTCGTGACAGTTACCAATCCAAATTCAGTCTTATTTAGCGACGATAGATTTCAAAATCAATTGACTTTTGACATGATCTCTAACAATTTTGCAACAAAGGATAATACATTCTATGTTAAGTAGATAAGGTGCAATTTGTGATTAGTCTTTGTGTGTCTGTTCTATTTGAGTGGTGCTAGAAGGTTAATGGTTCAGTAATCGACAGCGCCCCAGGGTTAGATCACGAGTGTGTTTGATATGTTTAGAGAATTAAAGTTACGATGGAATCGGCAACATTTTTGCAATAAAATAGTAGCTTATAAAATAAAGTGAAGCTACGCTTGCCTAGGTCAGTCTAAGGATAGGTTACCATCCATTACAGACCCCTTCATGCTTCTGACGCACGTTCAGCAGTTGGCCCCGGCTGCCATTTATAGATCATTGACAGTCGTTAAAATGTATCGGAAAAAGCATTTAGTTTTCTGATTCCCGCATCGAAGTTCTTTAAGATAATTAAATATAACCATAAGAATCTAATTTTGCTGTAAAGACTGTTAAAATTCCAATTATTATTTAAATTCTATAGGAATTATGTGTACCTACAATCTTTTCATTTGATTAAATTTGAGCTACACTCGCTACACCGCTCTGAGCACACTCCACCTAATTCTATACACTTGTTTTTGAAGACTTGTTCCCTTTTTTTATTAGCCCGTGTAACTGATACACGCTACAGGAATGATTTAATAAATATTTGTTTAGTAAAGGTGGGTGTACGCCGTATGCGAAATGGCGGAAAGATGAGCGAGAGCGGAGCTAAAAGAGCTATTTTTTCTGATAAATAGTATCGAAAGCTTTTGGCAGAACGATGTTCGATGTTTGATGTTCAAACGATGATCTATATGATTTGATGAGCGGGTTTAATAATAAATGACGGTCTTCATTTGTTTTGTAAGACTCTCTGTGTGTTCTAAAAACTGCTTGGTACCAACAGAAACTTTCATTAGGAACAGATCTACATCTGTTTATACCAATAGTCTTGGTCACGTCAGATAGTTATTTTTTTGAAGGAGCCTCAAGGTTTGCTACCACTAACCACTACTCTTAACACCATGATGTTGGTTTATATAAAAATAATTAGCATAGATGATGTAAGTAGGTACATCTAGCTCCGTATAGCATATTGTGTCTAGTGAACTTATTAAAAGAGGTTTAAACATAAACCTCTTTTAATAAGTTTAAGTATTTTGTCTATGGCCTCACTCTATGTGTGGCGTTGTGGCACTCTGAATACTATCGAATACAGTCTGTTCTCGTTTTAATAACATTCATACTTAAGAACTTTCTTCACGACTTGTTCCACATTTCTCTGAATCACATGCCCATACATCGTCTGAATAGCCTTTTCTCAACTATGTTAGGGTCGGCATTCAGTGTAAATGGATGCAGCTGAATACCAGTATTTTACATCGACTGCCTATCTGACCTCCATAGCCCAGTTACTGGGCAACACGAAACTCCTTAATAAGACTGGTTGTCATACTTTCGGTCTTCTGACTACCCGTAACGACTGTCAAAGATCTTCAAATGTCAGCCGGGATCAACGACGGTCGAGGAGTCTCGATATGTCACGAACGGTCACCGATCCACAGACTGACTTCAGCAAACGTAGCTTAACACATGCCCATACATCCATGAATAATACAGAATATAAGAATATTTCACAAAAATATCTTCTCAAAAATGTACGAGGGCCAGCTATACGAGGATTGCCTCCCGACCCGCCTCGTGTAAACCAACACCACACTGAAGCGGCTTCCTAACATTTTTATTAAATTTCGCGAGTGAACACAGTGTACAGTCGGCAATTTTTGTACGGAGAGAGTTTTTACAATTGATTAAAGGGATCCTGTTACCGTTCGATATTTGTGTGAGTGAGTGTGTGCGTGTGTGTGTGTGTTACCGTGGATATTCGTTATTGAGGGAGGTGGTAATGTGATAGTTTTGTTTTTTGTAGCTTCACATAAAGGGGAAAGAACATTACACAGTTATAACATAGATAGAAAAAATAATACTTTTCCAATTCAATTCCCAAAATTTTAATCTTTTTTTTTAAAAGAGAAAGACGGAAAGTTTGTTCGTAAAGGATGTTGCTGATGTTAAATGAACTGTGCTATTGGAGACATCGCTTCATTTTTCGGTGATTTATGTCTGAATTATCACTTTGCGAAATTCATAAGACACAGATTAACATCGACTTTTTTTTTTGTAAAATATCCAACTACTCATAAAACTACAGGAAACATATTTTCCTAAAAATAAAGGCCAAACGAACATCGCGTTTGCTAATTGCATCTTAATGGAGATTTGAAACATCAATTCCCTAGTTTCCTTTCAACCGTCTGTTTTTATATCAGTTGCCGTGCCCCCAGTGTCCTGATTATAAATCATCATAAATAGTTAGGAGCCAGAAAGTCTTACCAAGGGGTATTGTGTTGCTCAGTAACTGGCAGTCACTCCTTGTAAAATACTGGTATTCAGTTGTATCCGGTTAGACTAGAAGCTGACCCCATAATTGGGAAAGCGCAAGCGTCAATGAGACGATAAAATACTGAATGAGCGTCTTTTTGTGATTGTACAAAATATTCAAAATCAACTTTGTTTTAATCACTCATGATGAACAGTGTTTCATCATCATCATCATCATCAGGCTATACTAGTCCACTGCTGGACATAGCCCTCTCCTAATGAGCGCCATAGCGCCCTGTCTTCAGCTTGCCGCATCCAGCATCTGCCTGCAGTCTTTCGCAGATCGTCATCCCACCTGGTCAGAGGGCGTCCTACACTACGTTTGCCGAGTCGCGGTCTCCACTCAAGAACACGTTTACCCCAGCGGTTGTCGGTTCTTCGCGAGATATGGCCAGCCCACTGCCACTTCAACTTGCTAATTCTTTGAGCTATGTCGGTGACTTTGGTTCTATGTCGGATGTATTCGTTTCGAATCCTATCCTTCAGAGAAACTCCGAGCATAGCTCTCTCCATAGCTCGCTGAGCGACTTTAAATTGGTGGACCAACCTTACCGTAAGTGTCCATGTCTCGGCGCCGTAGGTCATGACGGGTATGACGCACTGATTAAAAACTTTCGTTTTCAAGCATTGCGGTATGGATGACGAGAAGACTCGGCGCAGTTTCCCAAACGCTGCCCAGCCCAGCTGGATCCTCCTCTTGGCCTCCTTCTCGAAATTGTTTTTACCTAACTGCAGAATCTGCCCGAGGTAAGTGTATTCGGAAACGATTTCGAGAAGGTGGCCATGTACGACGACCGGTATTGGATCAATGTGGCCATTGATCATGACTTTGGTTTTATCCAAATTCACACACAGACAGAACAGTGTTTATTACCTGCCAATTTCCATGACGTATCTCTATCCCAATCTACAGATCAGTCTTTGTATGTAATCAATCAATGGCCGAGTTAGTAATCTGTAACGTTGAGAGGGCGAATCAGAAGCAGCCGTTTTAGATCGCAGATTGAGATTTGGATTGAGATACGATATTCAAATTGGCAGTAAATTAAAAATAAAACTAGAAGCGATCTGTAATAAAACGAAATTTGGTATACTTCAAATTTATTTTGATCCATTGGAAATCAATGTTAGGAGGGATATCAGACCCAAGAGAGATGAAATTAGTTCAAAAGAAGCGTAAGTATCGTATTATAGCATCCCGTGACAGTAGGAATTTTTTGCTGATCTAGTTCAGCTGTACATTATTACATGGACCACTCCTCTACTATCTACGTAAGAGATAGTCGAATACTAATTAAAAATCGTTTGAAGTGACAGTGTCAATCGTTATCAGATGACGTCACGAGGGAGGAACAATACCATGTTGTGATGACATCAGAAACATGGAAACTATTGTTTTGATGCCCGTTGAAGGACAGGGAAAGTTTGGTATTGATGGTACTTAGTGACAATACATGCCTCATAAAAATATGTATGTATGTATAGGTATGTATGCTTTTTTTAAGCTTAAATTTTCGAAGTCTCTATAAGCAGGCATAGTTTTGTTTTACCTAGTTCCATGATGAATCAAAAGTCAGTTGGAAAATCTTTAGTGTATTTAATTGTGTACCAATTATTTACTATCTTCTTATCAAATGTGTGAGATTTTAATTGATTCTAATTTAGCTATGTGAGTATTTTTGATTTTAGATTTTGTGTATATTTAGTAGGTAGTTGAAATATTTTCGAAAATATTAAATTGTTTTTATTATAAAATAATATTATTCACTTTTGTTTTTAGTATGTAATGTTAAATTTCTTGGGTTTTTTCGGTCAAATACTAAGTAGTACTTGAGTATCTTCCAAATTGACTGTTTTCTATAAGTTACTTGCCAATACACGAGATACTCCAAAAGTCTAACTCGTTGTAATATTTTAACATATTGAGGAACGTGTTCCACCAACCAGCGCTCCTATTACCAGTTTTAATATGTCTCACCCCTCGCAGACAACACTGCCACGATGCTACATACCAACCACTTTAAAAGTATTAATACAATTACAGACTCTTATTAAAATCGCAATATTATATCCGTAAACAGGGTGGTGACTATTAATACCGGGAGATCATTCACAGGGTGACTACTTTTGTTGTGATCCCGGACACAATGACAGCACCCGGGTCATATTAAATACTGAATTGTAATTTGATTTGGATATTAGTAGGGTTGGCACTGTGTGGTTTTTTAATAATGATATAATATTAATAGTTTAATAAGAAAATTGAAATTCAGGTATATTTATACATCATCATCATCATCAGGCTATACTAGTCCACTGCTGGACATAGCCCTGTCCTAATGACCGCCATAGCGCCCTGTCTTCAGCTTGCCGCATCCAGCATCTGCCTGCAGTCTTTCGCAGATCGTCATCCCACCTGGTCAGAGGGCGTCATGTGCAACGAATTACATATTGAGATAGCACTCTGCCCGAGCTAGGTTTATTTAAACCTGTGTTTCAGGAAATGAACATTTCTTAAGCCGCATTGAGCGATTTTTGCTATTGGCAACACTTCTGGATTCGCATCACCGACACGCTTATGTGACATGTTGCGCCAGACTGACGGTTATTTCAAAGTTTTCACTTCTATCTCCATTTTTTTTTTGGTAAAGTTGATTTGTGTAGACGTCAAGGAGGTTGGGATTACGATGAAGGCAAATAAGAAGTATGGAGTAAAAAACATTCTGTGTCGACCACAAATAAATTAGGACAAGGGTAGAAGGATGATGATGATGCTGAAGATGAGAGTAGTGATGAAATATAAAATAGTCGGCGAAGCAAAAACGATACACTGCACTGCACACATTAGTGTTTTAGGTATAATTTCATAACTTAAGCTAGATAACATACTTTAATTATGTTAGTATGTAGTAAATTCAAACAAATTCGTGACAGGCGTGGCAACTTCTAAACAAAAGAAATAAATTCAAAATACAAATATAAAAACCCCCGCAGTGCCAACCCTGACGAATAATTGCATCCCAATAGAACACTAATTCCTCAATCGAATGTACAACCACATCACACATTTCCATCGCGAAAACCAACTCTATATCAAGGCAACAAAACCCAGTTTCAAATACCAAACTTAATAATAGAGATCGCCAACAATTGGTTTTATTGTTACCGCCCGCCGATTCAAAGTTACTCCGTTCAGACTGCAATAAATTTCGAACAATTTTAAACTTTATTTAATGGGGATAAAGTGTAATTTGGTTTGATTAATGTCTGGTAGTAAATTATAGGTGTCGGGTACAATCGTGGCGGGTAGTCAGAGTTCATTCTGTATTGCTAATCACTTGAGAATGGACTTACTTCGGAGGGTACAAATAAAGGGTCACGTCGTAACTCGTAACGGGGGTGTTTTTATTAATTTTGCAGTCATTTGGATATTAATATTGGATAAAAGAGGGTTCGTCTATTTGTATGCGATTAGAAATCGACAAATGTTGAATTATGGTCTGGCCATGATTAATGGGTGGTTTTAGGAAGACGATTTTAGTAATAACAATACAACCGTATGTTCACAATACCGTGAATATTAAAGAAAATCAGAATATAAATGAAGCTTCTCCGAGAAAAGTTATTAAAGTTTCATCACACATAATTCATCTACCACTGTTTATCTCTGTATCACCCAAAGGTTGAAAAAAAAACGTCTATGGCAATAACTCTGTTACTAAGTGTGTGTAAAGTTTTCAACATATCATTAAATAATGTATTTCTGGCCTTAATTTATTAATCAACATGGCCGAAACATGGACAAAATGGCCGAATTAATTTAACGTGGTTACTAATTCTACCAGTATTTTGGCTTATTTTCCCGTTGACAACTTTGCGGATGAATTTTAGACGACCTATGATTGCCTTATCTTTATCTGTATCCATTTCTTTATTTCAAAACAAAAAACACAAACAGCGGAAAAAGCAAATGCCTGCTCGTTTTAATCTAAAAGTAATTATACTCAGTGCTCAATTTTTAATTGCATTCCATATGTTACAAAGATGGTAAAAAACAAGTTTAAGATACAATGTGGACCCTGTGGGGCACGCAAACATTTATGAGAGAGGAAGACGGCTGAATAGTAATTTAATCAAAAGGTATATAATTATATATGTATATATTGTTATGTTTGTGTACATAGGGACAGCATATTAGTTATTTTTCATTTTTTTTTATTGCATAAGAATAGGTAATTATCATTTCATGATAGAAGTATTTGCTATATTTTTATTTATTAAATTATGTACGTAATTGGATTAATTATAAGTATATGATATTAAATTGTTTATATATTTTTCATTTTGCAATCGTTTTATCATTTAGAAACTCTTTTACTGTGTGATATGCCTTGGATTCTAGAAAATATAAATTATAAAAGCTGCTCTATAGCAGAATATGAGCAAAGCGTTTAAATACATATTTAAAACAAGCCAAACAAACAAGTGCTCCGTGGCCACAAAGAGAAACTCAACAAAAAAGTTTAAAAACAAAAATATTTTCAAAAGTGTTCACTAATTACTTTTAAATAACTGAAATGTGAGGGTCTTTAATTAGCGGCCCTCCACTCAGGGGTTTATTTTTGTTTAATTGCATAAAAATCGGACGGTGGACTGTTGAGTGATATTTTATTTACTGTTCAAGGAAAGCTTTTTGATGCAAGTGGGGTTTTCTGTGTAGAAGTCAATGAAGGATGAAAATATGTCCAAAAAGTTAAGGTGTGTGCTAAATACTCTATCTACTTATTAATATTCTGTTTGAAATCGATAAACAAGTAGAAATTAACATGTTTTAGTGATATTCTGCATATTTAATGCAGCTAGATTTGACCACGGCTTTTCACCAGATCTCACTTTCTGAAAAGTGTCGCTTTTATTGACACGTAGTCATTTACTTAGACTTAGAGTCCAGTCACTTAATTTGGGTCTAGAACACGATATTATACTGAGATAATACGTCGGGGAAAAAGTCTTTTCGCATTATATGAACATGTATGTCTGAACTTGTAATAAAATCTCTTTGGCTATACTATTTGTCTCCGGCTGGTTTTGGTATCATTAAAAGTTTTAATTTTAAAGAACATAATTCCAAATTCAAATTACGAAAATGTGTGATATTTATTTGTTTTTCGTACCGTCAAGATGAGTGAATCTTATGAAGAAATTCCATGCATTTTAAAATTTTACTACAAAAAGGTAAAAATGCAATGCAAGCCGCGAAAAATATAGACATTTCCGTACTAATAGGTATAGTTGAGAGTTGAAACGTCATACGTGATAACCAACATAGATGGTATTATAAACTTTGATCGTGATAAATTTCTGAAACATATATTCTAACTAACTAAACTTTAGGCCTAAAGCCAAACTAAACATCCCTTTCCCGAAGTAACACAAATGAATAGTAATGCTAGTGGCGTACAGTCAGGGCCAGCGTTCACTAAATCTCCCGCACAATAGGCGAGGCCGGGCGGCGCGGCGCTGCGGCATTGTGCCAAGTAATTTATGGCGACGACTGTACACGCAGTGTTTCGACTGACGGTGTAAACATTATGCACCATACAGTAATTATGTATTTATATCGTTGTGATGTAGTATCATATTCTTTTCCGTTTTCTTCTTCGGGTACATTTCGTATTTTGGTGCGACGTTTTGTTCCTTGTGAGCGTTCCTGTAGTTTCTCTATTCTTTAGTGTCTGTTTCGTGATAATGCGTTTTTGAAATGAAAACTTCTTTAGCCGTGTTGAGCGTTTTTTGTTGAAAAAGTCACCTAGCTAATGTGACGTGTTGCGCCGCCAGACTGACAGTTGTTCCAAAGTTTCAAGTTTTCACTTCTGTTGGCAGTACCCTGTCTGCAGACCCATCGCTGCCTATATGTTTTTCGTCTTCGGTATCTCGGCAGCTCCTAAAAATTATGCAGTATTCTGTTTGCACTGTTTTGATTTCTTTTTCTACTTCGTCTGCATCTTCAATGATTATGATCCTGTTCATATTTTTAAAAGTCATCAACCTAACCTTGCAATTTACTTAAAAGTGACTAGGACTACATATACCTTTCGTGGTCCTAGATAAAAGAAACTAGAGATGATAAATTGGAAAAAGAAATGCTGAGCGGAATCTATCTAAGAAAATCTTCTAAATGAAGGCCAGGATAAATCTCAAAACTGATTGTAATCCTGAGCTTGCGATAGATCGATGATGATGATAGATGGTTCACCCACACGTGGTTGCACTATCAGTACCTACACTTCCGTTCCTTAAGGGATTACAGGTACGATGTTATGTTGTGTCAATAAGCAATCAGTTGAATGAAATATGTAAGCAGTATGACTTGGATCCCTTTACGACTAGTGTGACGTCGGCTAGGAGGTTGTTAAGCCTCAATTTTATCAAATAGTCATCTGACCGTAGGCTCGGTTGAATCAAAAAATTGTAACCAAATAGTTTCAAGAGTGGTTTTTTACATTTTGTTTTACTTTGTGTGCTCACTTTACAATATCCAGTCTATTTCTACACGTGTGGACTTGTAATTGGCTTTCTGTCGACTATGTGCACCTTTCTATTTTGTTTTTTAGCTGTAAGGCCTCCTCCGTTTTATTAAATAAATAAATAAATAAAAGCAAAAACACTAAATGATGCATTGATACATTGGGTGTAGGCATCATTATGAATAAAAAGGCCTTACGGTCCGATGATCTCGGAACTTAATTTTTGAGTGCCGAGATCATAAAGCACCGTATATCGACCCCAGTACCAAGCTCCAACAATAGTTGCCGCAACGCAGTGACATTATTATGCACACAATACAATGCAGCCTTTGTTCGCGCCACCGGCCAGTGTTATAAGCAGGCGCATAAATCTACACGAAACATTGGCGAAGCGTCGAAACACGCGCGGTAATTGTAGAGAGGTGGAATGTTTGTTGGAGTTTATTGTTTAAATGTGGAATGGATTCCTGGCAACGAAATGCAAGCGCTACTGCTGAATATTGGTTCGATTTCCGGGTCGGACAAAGTGTTATTGGATTTTTTCGGCCCGACCGCCCTTTTTGACATGGGACTTAAGCATAACCAGGGAAATGTAGGTATTATATATGTTAGGGACACCTCTGCCATTTTCGGTCAAAAAGACATGATTCGGCCGATATTTTGTTTTCGGCCATAAACCAGCCGTAGCTTCGGCCTAACCGAAAATCAGCAATTGCGTCATGCGTGATCTGTCACTCGTCATTCAGCCCACGTCGTGAAGCTCGGTATTACACACGGTGGAGCACATTTTAATACAATACACATACAAATGTTGTATCCTATAGTGGAATTGTTTTATTTTTTGAAAGCTTATATTAGCTTTATTTCCCAAGGTATATAAAAAACACAAGATTTCAGTTTACAGCGGAAATATGAATATTTTTTTGGTCGAAAATAAGACTAAAGCCGAAGCGTCTGTTTCTTTTTCACCTAAGCTACAGATGCTCGCCTCTCATTAGTAATCCTCACAAGCGTAAATCATTTCTTTATCTCAGTTTCGTCATTGACCAAAAGTGCGTCTTAATAGTTAATGGTAATAATATTGACTCATTTTGGAATCTGATAAAGGCTTGTGCAAGTATTTGTAGTACTGATTACGTCAAAACTTTTAAGTCTTGATTCTATAGAATTTACGTAAAGTACATTAGATAATTTTTTACCACCACCACAGTTTTGTGATTTCGAAAAGTCATAATGACAGATTAAATAAAATAAAATTAAATAATGCTGGACAATCCACACAGCATCATCTAGCCACAATCTAAGCAGAGTTTGTGTTATGGGTAGGTACTAGATGACTGATATACTTAATACAATACTTTACATAGATAGATATTTTTTCATTTTACATATCAAATACCCAGAACACTCGGAACAAATCTTTGTAGATCATACAAACATTAGTCCCAAGGCGGGAATCCAACCCGCAACCTTCTGCGTCGCAGGCGGACCTTCGCTCACCGCGCTACATGGTCGTCAAAAAAGGTTATCTTAAACATACTTTAACCTTTTTCTCCCGTAGTTTCTCATAAAAATATTTTGCAGTATTATTTTTTTATTGCTTTAAAAACTTTAAATTCTCTAATCTTTGGTTAAGCTGTGCATCAATGGGTTATCACCGTTGTCAGCCAATCGGTTGACCATTCAAACAGCCCCATTTTGTTTACAAATTATAATAATAGTATGGAAATATATATTCAGAGTATGACATGGTCCTGTGCTCTCCCCTATACTTATAAATACTCCATGCAATGCCAAACATTGTTGATACACAATAAATAAAAAATAAAACCAAAACACAGCCTAACAGCATCATTTACCAGCAGATGTCTATATTAATTCTACTTACATTTCAATAGCTCTATTCATCTCTTTCACTCGAATACAAAACACTATCCCCATCTCGTTCGAACACATAATGAGATTCAAAATGGCCAGTAGTCGCTTTATTGTAATTCAATAAAAGTTGTTTGTATTGTACGAAAACTGTTCGTATTATTTTAATGAAATTTTTTCGTGCGAGGGCGTACCTTTTATTATAACACAAAAAGGACTCACATTTTTTCTTTTCATTCGACTTTTTTCTCAAAGAACGGTTTACATTGATGATTGTGTTCAATGAAAAGGTTCACTTATACTCAGTGTCTTTTCAATGTAATCGTTTTTTGCGGACGCTTGCGGGTTTCGATTACATTTTAATGGTCGCAGTCGATTTATTTGAATGAGTGTTCACTCGAGAGATGCTTTTATGGTTTTTAAATTGACGGTGAGCGTTCCATTTTTGAATATTGAATAAAATACTCTTTTGGGCTTTTTTGTCATCGTTGATGACAGCTACCTGTTATTTTGGTCTGCCGCTTTTATTTATGGAATACATAGATTTTTATTCGACCTAAAACTTTTTGCGCCAAAGTACCTTTGTAGTCTTGTTCGAAAGTAGCACGTGTGTTTCACGAATTATACTATAAGTCGGTTAGAGTTACGGTATATCATTATGTGAAATCCTATTTTTGTTTATGTCATGATGGCCCAGTGGTTTAGGCCTCGCCTCTTGTTCACGAGGTTGTGGGTTCAAACCTGGGCAAGTACAAATGTGAGTTTTTCAATTCATATGTACTTTCTAAGTTTATCTTGGACATCACTGACATCGGTGAAGGAAAACATCGTGAGGAAACCTGGACTTATATAATTAATATAAGTCTGAAATCGCCAACCCGTCTTGAGCAAGCGTGGTGATTCATGCTCATGCCTTCTCTGTATGAGAAGAGGCCTTTGCCCTGCAGTGGGACAGTAATAGGCTGATACTTTACTTTTTTACTATTTTTGTTTGTTTAACTTACACTGTCCCACTGCACACAGTCTCCCTCTACCCTATGCTTTTTCTTTAATCTGTGTTTGCGGCATTTTTTGTGAGTCTAATTATTGTATGAAAAACATTAAATATCGTCTGTAGGTTTTAATAGAAGAAAGGACATTGCAGATTTCCCCAAATTAATTAGTGCACTATACCTTAAACCACTACTAAACTGCCTACTGCCAGTCCACAACCAATAAAACAAACCTATATCTATTAAAACCTTATTAAAACCCAGCCGAACCAACTCTCGATACCCCACGTCAACGTTTAAAAAAAAACAATAACTTCGGCCATTAAATTGGTTCACGCGACTGCGCCGACTTGCTTTAATTGCGGCAACACAATGACTGGTACGACTTGTGCACACCCTGTATAAGTGTAGCCGGGAATGTATACGTGCTGTATATTGAGGAGTATGTTTGAGTGTGAAGAAACCTTTGTTGACTGTGGTCTACAGTATAATATTGCAGCGAACGGTATTCTTTTTTTAAACCCATTTGATTAGCTGATCCATTTGAGCACCGTTACTTCCAGGCTTGTGGTCTTCTAGAAGTCCATTTGTAGAATCAAAGCCAAAGCTGAAATGTCTCATTTGTAAACATCTCAACCCTAGTTTTATTTTATGATTTTTTTTTATTACATATGTGTCATTATTGGAACGCAGCCGTTATCTTCTTTACAAAGGAAATGTAGCGCGCGTCCCTAATGTAAGACTTTTAATTCAAAAGAGTAAGTTGACAGAACGAATGTCTTCCAAAACACTGAACATTGCACTATGGTGGTGCATAAGTAAAATAACCATCAAGTAATGAACTAAACCGTACTAAAATCTTCTTTGTAGCTTATTTTATTTACGCCACACCAGTTTTTTTCATATTTAGTGTCTAAGGTGACATAAGACTGTCAAGTTACTCCATCTAATTAAAAATCGAACCATAGTGCGTAGCTGTCTCGCGTTTTTATCTGTTAATCTTTATTATAATAATTATACATTAATACATGAGGTGTGAGAACTTCGAATACCTTGTTATGAATATATATCGGGACGGACGAGTAAGATTTGGTTTGGTTAAATGGAGAAGGAGTGTAAATCGATATGTTTTACATTAAACCGCTGTCTTTGTGTCTACAATCACAAATATATCCAAATTACAATACCAGAAGAAAGTTGTTATTTTTCGATGAGGATCAAGCAAGTTGTAACACATACAAAAAACTAATCTGGGTATACTAATTTGAATACCACAGTGAGAAACAAAGAGGAGCTCGTGGCTAAATAAAAACAGCCGCACGGGTTGATCAGTAGGTGAAGCTACGCTTGCCGAGGTCATTCTGTGGATGGGTGACCGTTTGTAACATATCGAGACTCCTCCGTGCCTCGGAAAGCACGTTAAGCTGTTGGTCCCGGCTGTCATTTGTAGATCTTTGACAGTCGCTACGGGTAGTCAGAGGCCCGAAAGTCTGACAACCAGTTTTACCAAGGGGTATCGTGTTGCCCAGTAACTGGGTTGTGGAAGTTAGACAGGAAGTCACTCCATGTAAAATACTGGTATTCAGCTGCATCCGGTTAGACTGGAAGCCGACCCCAACATAGTTGGGAAAATGCCAGGCAGATGATGGAGTGAGAAACAATGCTCAATATTAAATATTAATTCCGGTGTCCACGCTATGCAAGTAGAGACCATTTAAAAACATTTCACCTTCATTTTGAACCATTATTTCAAGAAAAACCACATTAAAGTAAAAAATCAGTCTGTGTACACCCCGCCACTCAGTGTGCACGCTGGTTTGCCTTTTTTGTTCTCTTTTATTGTTTGAACTTTTGTTCTCCACTGTATTATTTCTCGGAGCTCTGTGTACTTTGAATTTCGAAACGAATATGTTTCAGAGAAACGTTCTTTGTTTGTTTTTAGAGTTCGTTTTTTTTAAATTGATTCGTTGTTTTTGTTGGTTCTGGAATAATATTTGACTGCGTTTTGTTTTAAACAATATAAAATGTATTAACGCAGGCGTCGCCGCGTCGGTGCGCTAAAGAGTCGATCAACAACTTTGACCTCTTGCGTAGCTTATGCCAATGGTTTGATAAATATCGCAACTTGATTGTTTTTGTTTTATATGCATTGGAGATATAATTCGCACATAGAAATCTTTTTAACGTTTTCACCATTGGAAAGCAATTGTTTTACTTTTCCATCCAGTCATGACTTGGACTAGTTTACAATATTTGAGTACATAACCTAACCTATCCTTCTCTTTGCCCACAGTTCAGAAGCGCGCACGCATCACAGAAGTCTGCTCCAGTCCATCACCACCAACAGAATCGCAGCAAGAATCTAAAACACCCGCCCCCACCCCGCCACTGGTGACCCCACCCCCGCGGTCGCCTTCAGACCACGAACTGAACGTAGAAGAAGAACTGGAAGAAACAGAACCTTCACTGACACCTGAGAATCTGTCAATGAAAGAGCAAAGAGAAGAAATACCAGTGAAGAAAGAAGACGACGATAAATGGGACAACCCTGACTTCAAGTACAAAATGTTTAGACGAGAGAGGAAGGAGACGGTTGAGACAGTAACCGAAGATCCTTCTCCGTACCAGAAGTCACCAGTAGACGTATTGATAAAGGTGTTTCCACGACGCAGTCGGCAAGAAATCGAAGGGATTCTGGCAAGATGCAAAGGAGACGTGGTCGCAGCAATGGAAATGATGATCACCGGGGAGAATCCGAACCCGTACCAGGTGACCCAAGAGTCACCTCCTTACATGCAGTACCAATCGAAATCAGCTTTCTCCCCGCTATCGAATCAGAGTTTCAAATTCTCTCCGTCGCGTCGGTTTCTGACGCCGCCGTACAGTGGTACAGGGTACTTGCCGACGGTGATCAGACCTCCACCGGAGTACCTATCCTCGTTCATGCCACCTACGGAGCTGATGTATGGTAGACAGCTGCAGGTGCCTTCGCCAGGTACCTCACCTACCTCAGATAATACGAATAACGATGGTTTCTCCGATTAGTATTTGAAATATTGGACTGTGCTTTAGAAAGCTTGGTGTTTGTGCCATTGTGAGTTATTTGAGTACCTTCAAAAAGTGTGAATTGAACTGGTGCAGTGGATTCTTGAGGCAAAAGCCTTTACTGTGCTGGTCCAGGATTATATGTGTAACTTCTGTTTGTTTCATCGACTGTGTGTAGTGGATGATCAGCTGTTTGAGAGATAGTTTCTAGTATAAGATCACGTAGTTATGGAGCTTTTTTGAGTTCCATGATCAATTGTAGGCCTATTTTAATTTGCTAAACATTATGGTCATAATTGAACGAGATAACGATAAGTGAATCAAATCATTTTATTAAAGACACGAACAACTGTCATTTAGTATGTCAAAACGCAGTATTACCTACGTTAATAAACCTACAGAAGCATTAATAAATATGTTTACATAAAGAGAAAAAAGATTGTAAAAATTAATAAGAAAACGGTTATTAAGTAAAGTCGGTGTCTCTAATAACATGAATATCTGTTGTAAATATTTATGCCTGATTTGAAACGATAAATAGATTTATCAATAGTATTATTATACGTACGTACTATTTCATAATAATACTAAATAGTTCGCTGTAGTCGCTGTAGAGTCGTAGGGAAGTATTAAATTGATAACATTTTGAAACTGTAGCGTGCAACGCTGTACAAAAATGTAAATAGATATAATAATACTATAAGTACTATTAATAATAATTATCTTCTAGAGTTTTGTTTTAGTTGAGTGTAATAATTAAACTCTCCTCTTCTGATTACGCAACTGTACTTGTAATGGATAGTAGATTCTATTTCTATGCGGTTTGCTAATATTTTAGAATCGTCCCAAAATCGTTCTATATAATATAAAATGATTTTAGGATAATTTATCACTCTTAATTTTATATTCACAATTATTATAATTAAATATGCAATAAGAATGTAAATAAAAACAATTTTAAATAAGAAATTGTAGATTTGAGATTAAATAAAATAGTTTCCGAATAAAAAAAACAGTGATTTAATTTTTAATTTATACTATTTAGAGTTAATTCAACTATTATTATTTACGCATACTATATTGATACACTTAGAAATGTAATAATGATTATATTTCGATTAAATACTCTCTATTACTTAGTGTTCAATAGTTAAATAATAGCTAGAGGTAAATGTAAATAATAGTAATAGTGAAATGTTTACCCATAATATTTAGAGACGATAATAATTATATTGTAATGTAAAATAATAATAAATAAACGTGCTCAATAAATCAGTACATGGATGCGTATTATTTGATTAAATTCCCAAAAATATTAAAAAAAAACAGGGATCCTGCTGCTGATGGACACTAACAGGATACCGAAGATTATCTATTTTTTTAATTTTTTTTTAATTTAAGGACAACTACGAGCTTTTTACTTACATATATTTTTGGTTTATGCACAAAGCATAAACCAAAAATATATGTAAGTAAGTAAGTCATTTTAACATTCTATAGTGTAGTCTTAGTTAAAGGCTGCCACGGCATGCAATAAACATAGAAGTTACAAAATAGTTACAAACATATGTTACTACTTATTTAGAAAGATTTAAATTAACGAAAAAGACACTAAAAACTATATTTTTTTCACTTTTATGAGAGTGCCCTATACAAGATAGCCTTGATTTTATGTAACATATCAATATCTACACACAATAGTACCGAAGAGAATCTTGTACCAATGTAAAAGCTTTTATTCTGTCATTTTGTAAATCAAAATATATTGTTAAAAAATCCTATTACTACTAATGTAATAGGTATTTTCACTATCGTGGGCGCATTTACAAAGATTTAGACTCGCATACACAAACAGCCAGACCCGGAAGAACTACCTGTAGGCCATACAAATATTTAATCCGTGCGGGAATCGAACCCGTGACGCGCTCAGCCACTGCGGCAACCGTGCTGTCAAATTTATACCTGTTTTTCTGTAACTCTACACTATACAACAACATTTTTCTTAATTTTAGCTTATATTGTACCACTGCTAAGTAAAGGCCTACTCCAAGTCCTCGTTAGTATTATTTTCCAGAGTCACCTCGCGAGCCAGCCCTCATAATATGCGTACAGGTTGTAACGCCATATCTTTCTAGGCCATCCTCCTTCGGGCAACCATTGTGTGGAGACTTTTGCCCAACGGTGAACCGTCCAATCCTATTTGAGCCTGGGAAGCACTACAACATTTTCAGGATATTCATTTTTTTTCGTCCGTATTCTTTTAATGTACATATTTTATTAAATATTTTAACAAAAATAAAATAAAAAATAACAATTTTTGATAAAATATGCGATGATATAATATTTAAAATAAAAAATAACAATTTTTGATAATAGCGAGGTGGTAAACCCCAAGCTTACGGTGGTTAGGGATCCAGAGAGAGGAACCTCCTCACAATGCGTGCCGTGTCCATGACGACCGCCTTCTGCATCTGGCTCTTGACCCAACTGTTTAGCGAAAGTTTCTCAGGATATTCATTATTATTAGGATTGTATAATCTGAATAAATAAGTTGATTGATTACACTCAAAAATTCAAAAGTAGATTGTAGATCTACGTATATACGTAGATCTACAATCTACTTTTGAATTTAAGATATATATCTTTCCTTCCTGAAAAGTAAGGTGCAAACGCAGCACTAATCTGTGTATTTCACATTTATTTTACGATGCGCAGTTAGTAAGCAAGACGTAGCAACGTCCGCTTCTAGTTCGTACACGCGATCTACATCCCGCCTACGTAAGCCGACACACACACTGCACCCCCATGTCCACACAATGCGTCTTACTACCACAATGGCGCACGTTATCGAGCTGACAGACTAATTACTGGCTTCACTGGACAGAGACTAGGCTGTATAGTCACGGAGATAGACACAATCTAACTGTGTTGCTATACTTAGAAGCCTACACAGATAAGAAAAGATAACTGCTGTGTTTGGGATTAATGTTGCCATGTATGTGGAGTAGAAGAAGAAGCTCTTTACTGTAGTCAATACTCATGTCTTGGAAAGTGTCCATGGGATTTTCTATCAGGAACTCCTTAGCAGAAGCACGAAGCTTGAATGTATCCGCACTTAATGGTAATAGTCTCACCTAATGTTCCCAATATTAAATGGTACTTAAACAAGTAATCCTTAAGGGTTACTTGATCATAACAAAACATCAAGCCTATATATATATTGCGTGTTTCTGACACATTCTTATGATAAATCTATGAAGTTTATGTCAGACATCACTGACTTCGGTGAAGAAAACCTGGATTTATATTTAATCTTAGTCTGAAATTGTCAACCCACCTAGATCAAGCGCAACACATCGATGCGGTCTCAAGCGACTTACTTACGAGTCCAAGTCTCCGATCCTATTTCACCCATACACTATAGAATAGAATAATCTTTTATAGTAGACTTTAAAATCTTACAAATAAGTTACAAGCCACAATTCAATTATGAATTAATTATTGGAGCGGATTGGCGCTGATAGCCGAAATACAGGGTTTCGCCTAGTTTGGCTAAAGATGTTAAATTCTTTTCATAGTGATAAATAAGTATAATTCTGACGACCGATGTGGCGCGGCGGGCGAAGGTCCGCCTGCGACGCAAGAGGTTGCGGGTTCGATTCCCGCCTTGGGACAAATGTTTGTACGATCTACAAATATTTGTTCCGGGTGTTCTGGGTATTTGCTATATATAATAAAAATATCTATCTATGTAATGTATTGTATTAAGTATATCAGTCATCTAGTACCCATAACACAAGCTCTGCTTAGCTTGGGGCTAGATGATGCTGTGTGGATTGTCCAGCAATATTTATTATTTATTTATTTATTATTAATTCTGTGAAATTGATTGAATAAACATATTATATTATATAGGCTTGCAATGGGGAGGGTGGGGGGGGGGGGGGGGGGGGGGGCTCACACGCGCCGGTGTTAGCTACAATCACACAAAAAACCCAGAAACCATTTTACAGCTATCAAAATCTAAACAAAAAAAACACACACAATATCACTTTGACAGCTCACAACTTCAACCGAACCATCTTGATACTTGTCACTCGATCCCCTATTCGCTTAGCAACTCGACGTCAATGGTCACTAAGCTAACGTCAACTCGACGTCGCCACAATGGCGTCACTCGTGCGTCGAGAGGACGCGCGGACGTCTGCGGGGCGTATTGTCCGATGCAAATTGGATGATATGGGAGGCTCGAAGATTGTCGTTTGTTTTGCGTGCAGTGATAGGTTATGCAGTTCGGTGTGGAGGAGTGACGGCTCCTAAGTTTTCGTCGGTTGAGAATTAATAGGAAAAGCTGATGGCGCCAAACACGTAGCTTATTTCTGGTAAGCCTCTATATTTAGAACGGAACGGAAAAACTATTTAAAGGTCGAAAGTGTAGGAACAATGGATAAGATAGATGAGCCTGTCACTAAGCCTCCTTCCTTCCGTCTGTCTTTCATCTGCGTGCCGGAATAGGTAGCCAGTTTACTTTTTCGGCTATAACAAAAGCATAACGACGACCGATGTGGCGCGGCGGGCGAAGGTCCGCCTGCGACGCAGGAGGTTGCGGGTTCGATTCCCGCCCTTGGACAAATGTTTGTACGATCTACAAATATTTGTTCCGGGTGTTCTGGGTATTTGCTATGTATAATAAAAAATATCTATCTATGTAATGTATTATGTTAAGTATATCAGTCATCTAGTACCCATAACACAAGCTCTGCTTAGCTTGGGGCTAGATGATACTGTGTGGATTGTCCAGCATTATTTATTATTTATTTATAAAATATAAATATAAAACAAAAAATGTTTCTTTTAATGTTCTACTATGGTACGAAACCCTTCGGGTCCCACTCCCACTTGGAGGATTTTAAAATAGCCAAATAAATATCATAACTGAATACCTATAATTGAAACTTTGATATATTTCTCATGCAAAAACTGTAAAACCGCAATATTTATTTCTAAAATAAAATATATCTGAGAATTTTAAACAATCAGCCCTAAAGCCGTTTGCAACTGACAGCTAAAATTCAAAAACAGAATCAAAACGCATACGTCACAATACATTACCCCGAAGCGCTCATTTGATCTGATTACGTCAAACGGTTCGGACGCCACGCGACCGGTACACAGCGAACTATTATTTCAATTTAACCGCTTTTTAATTCATTGTTTGTAGGATTTTAAATACCGGGGGGTGGTTTTAAATAATTATTTCCAATTTTTAAGTTCGTGGGAACAGTGTGCGGATTTTTTATTCATGGTTAGTGGCTGGATTATGTATGGTAGATTAATTGAATGTATGTTTGGTATTATTGGTTAAAGTAGGGGAAGAACGCTCAATTTGCATTTAACATATTTTATCACAAGCTTAAGATAAAAAACGATAACATTTTAGGGTACCGTAGCTAAATTGCAAAGACGAAACCCTCATAGAATAGAATAGATGTATTTAATGCAAAGAATGTAAATACACACATCAGGTAATCCCTTTGGTTATCGTCTCCAAGTATATTCTGCATTATTATAAGCATGAACATTTTTGTACAGTTGGTTCAAATTATGAATGTATACGAAATTATCAGCAAAGAAATCCTCTACTATTTTTCTATGGGATGATTTTTAAATATCCTCAACGCTTTTATAGTATTATGGTATGTTTTTGGTATTTTACTAAAAATACAGGTGCCATACAAATTACATTTCATAGTTAAGGATAGTTAATTATATAATTTCGCCCTCTCCGTCCAACCGGATGTTACACAGCCATTTCACTCTTAGACCATTGGCGCTATATTGATACAGTTCGGAAGACTAGTGTGTTCTTTGTCCCGGTAAACAATGGTTTAGTTAAATTATAATATAGATGTTAGGGGTGGCGTACCTAGTAATTCAAGCGAAGAAGATGGCGGACCTCGTCAGGGAGAGGCAAATCTCACGCCCCAGCTGCTGCAAGAGACGCCCTGGGCGTCGGGAGTCGCAGACAGAGTCCCGGCCACCGTAGGCGCGGGCCTGCGGGCGATGTCCACTGCGTAAGTCACCGTTCGATCAAAGGCCAGGCCCAAGTCGACGGTGCGTCGTGTTCCAAGCGCGCCTTAAGGAGACGTGTCAGCAGATTTAACGGGACCCACTAGGGATCCAAGGCATATTCGAAAAAGTTACAAGAGGCAAGGACGATGGATGTTAATAAGTAAAAGTCTGACACGCCCTCCCGTTTCACCCAGAACAAGAGAAGTCATTGATAGTTTCTCATCTTTAAAAAAAGGGGTAGCGTACGCGATAACAGACCACGCAACCTATCACAGTCCATGGCCCTACACGAACTTGTCTGGTTTTTAATTATGCTGTCAAACATTTAAGTTTCATGTTACTACTTTGGTCCTTTGGTCCATCCCTGTTCAAAAGTAGTTGCTAAGGTCCACAAACTTTTGGTACACAAAGCCTCACTCATGTAAATTAATCATTAGAGACAATTAATGGGAATAGAAAGAATGTAAAATCTATGACAAAGTTTGACTCTAGGTGCTACGGCGTAGCCGCGTAGCACTTTAGTAGCATCTTTGCATAGTTTGGGAATGTTGATTAAATATACTGTATTCGCTTGTTTTTTATTTTATTTTGTCCGTAACGACTTCCGTATTCTTAAAGAATTTTAATAGAATACATTATATTATCATCACAAAGTATCGTCATCATCATCCCCTCAGACTCAAGACGTCTAAGAGTAAGTTTGGAATTTCTTTCCCATTCTTGACCTTAAGAAAGTACTTTTTAGAAGGGGCAACTAGATTATTCTTATTTTTTTTATTGAACTTGTAAATTTTTGGTTTGAAAGTGTCTTATTTTTAGTTGTAACAAATAAATCGTTTTTGACTCTGACACAAGTCTCATCTCGCGTGTCGTTTCAAATCCAGACTCCGGGCTGCTACTGAGAAATTTCAGATGGAATAGCCCAATAACACTTTGCTCAACCTGGGAATCGAACCCGGGACCTCGTACTAAGCAGTAGTGCTTACCACCACTGGACCAACGAGTAATCTGAAAAAATGTGTAATCCCCTCTTACACTTTAATACGGTTAGTTTGATAAAAATACTTTAAACTTGTATTGTTTCACTGTTACATAAACCCGTCCATTAAAATCTGCCATAATTCAATACTTTCTTCCAACTTCGCTATCACTATTACAATAACTTCTAATAGACAGAGATAGATACACAACTTTACTCCACGAACGAAAGAGAGGGACGATCCTTTGTAAAAGTTTCAGGCCTTACAATAGTCAAGATGGAAAATTGTAAAATTTTAACGATTAACCGCAAACTGTGGTTACTGGATCAGAAATACTTGGGTTCAAAGTTTTACTCTTCACGCTTACGGATAAGGGGTAAGCAGTGAACGCTTGGGGTTCCGTATAAAGGTTCAATACTGAGGTGACGAAGTGAGAGATTGTGAATAGGAGTGTTATCCGACGTATTTCAAAATACAAAAAAAAAAGAGCTAGGTATGAGCTGTGGTTGGCGTTGTCGTCACCTCGCCTCTCGAGCACGCACCTGTTTGACCTTTTCAATTTATGTGATGAAGTACTTCTAGAACAGTCATTACGGGCAGTCATTACGGAAAGTCTAACAACCAGTCTTACCAAGGGGTATCGTGTTGCCCAGTAACTGGGTAGTGGAGGTCAGATAGGCAGTAGCATGTAAAATATTGGTATTCAGCTGCATCCGGTTAGCTTGGAAGCCGACTCCAATAGTTGGGAACAGGTTAGGCAGATGATGACTATGTAATACATCTATGTATCAAAGTTATTTTAGACATTACTGCCATCGATATAGGGAAATGTCGTGAGGAAACCTGGACTTATAAAGACTGAAATCGACAAAACGCCTTAAGCAAGCGTAGTGACTAACGTGCCTTCTCTGTATGAGAAGAAGCCTTTGACAGTAGCAGGTGGTTTATTAATGTTTAAGTCCAGGATGCAAGCCTATTGCCATCAACCGAGCTTCCTTACTCCATGGTGCGTCTGAGAAATTATATGGAAACTACATTGCTAGAACCGGGAATCCACTCAGAAACCCTCACGATCAGTATGTATTCTTGTGATCCTAAGACCATTGATAGATCAGATGAGGTGTACGGTGCACTTATGAAAATCTAAACCATGCCTGGAAACATTCTAGCTGCGCCCCTCCGTCAAAACTTCAGCAGGAGACAATTCAAAAAACCCTAGGGAATACTTTACTTTTACGGGATAAAAGTAACCTCCGTGTTAATCCAAGGTATGAGCTACCTTTATAACAAATTTAATCTAAATCCGTTCAGCCATTGCAGCATGAAGGACCAACAAATACACACACACATATCGACATTCTTTTGCATTTAAAATATTAGTGTGATTACATCAATTTTTATCAGTTTTGAGTCCTAAAGTGAACCAAGTTTTTATGAGTTCATTATACAAGTCAAACACTCGTGTTAGTAGATAATTATGGGTACTACCAACATAAGTAACTTGTACACCCCACCCCACAAGTTGACCAGCCAATCTAACGTTATCCAAACATTTTAATTACGAAACTCTTCCCAGTGTCCGGCGCAGGCGTAATAAATACGAATTAAAAACAAAAACAAAATGTCCGCGGGGATAGACGACGGCGGGGGGTGTGCGGGGCGCGCGGGTGGCGGAAGGGGGGGGAGGTGTTTCAATAATAAAAATAATTACCCAGTGAGTGCTAGTGACAGCGGCGGACCGGCTGTGAAGTGTGGAGGCGGCTTCATAGGTATATATTTTATTAAGTTCTTAGTTGTCTGAAAATAAACGATAATGAAAATGATCTGTGCCATTCCGTTGGCTGATTTTAGAGCTTTGCTAATAGTTTTAATAAAAATATCGTACAGCCCACCTTCGCCCACTGTTGGGTTATATATATGAAACATTTCTAAAGAAAAAACGTAACAAATTGGAGGCAGTCTAACAGGATTGAGTATGGCAATCACACGCAAAGGATAGAAAAAGCTTTTTGCCGTTTTAGCCTCTAGATTCTGTGTGAAAAATAAAACTTGCTCAGTCGGACGACCCCGCCAGGACCGAAATTCATCGCACGCACACACACACTCATATTTAAAAGAAACAAAGTTCCGTGGAGGAGGTATAACGCTATTTCCTTACGTGTCAATATCTACCAGCCAACTCCTACCGCAAGTCACGTTAAAGAACTTCTATTCAATATAAATTTTTCAATAGTTTATACATAAGACTTAAAATTGTGCGTGTGTATACTGTATGCTGTACCTTACGTAATAACAAAACGTAAATGTAACTCTGTGCTTAGTATTTAACATAGTCACATTGAGCGGTCTCCATACTTTACCACCCCTTTCAAGAGCGGCACGAATATAAAATGTGAGAGCCGCGCGCCACAAGTATTGCGAATTAATCGAAACACCAATACAATCGAGACCTCCCCGTTACCCCAATACACCCCGATACCTTACCCCTTTATTACCCTTTAGGGGTCATACGCTGTAGACATTGATATCGCATTCGTGGATCACTACCAATGATCTGTATGCCTAGCACGAATGTTTGACATAAACGTTACGTCAATTCGAACGATTTTAAATTTGGTAATACTCTTTTCGAATATCATATTAATTTGTTTTTAAAATTGTATTCGTATCTATGGGTGAGACAGTAATTGTGCTTGCCATATAAATTTAAACCTTAATGCTTCAGGATAGTTGTATTTTACTATGAGTTTTGTTTTTCAATTTTAACATTAGGTTGTTTTAACAAAAGTTATTCGTGATAGACGTATATGGATAGTTTAGGAGTATGAGAAATAGGGTGTGATGCTCCTCATCCTCCACAGAAAAGGGAGGATCCTCCGACCAGAGGGGTGTTGTGTCAGGTGGGCTACTGCCCGACAGTTGATGTCGGGTTCTTGTGTATATGTTCAATCACGCGGATAATTTAGCTATCGCGATGTAGAATACGTCAAATTTGTTCGTATATGGCGAGATAGATGTCACTACAAGAGTATAATTACCCAATTACTGTCATCTCTTCGGCCTTTCGTAGGCGATCAATTTTGAGGCTATAACAAATATCTGACGTATATGAAATTAATATCGTATGGTATTTTTTTTTCCCAAGAACTGTGTGTAACATTTCACCAAAAAGTTTCAAAATAAGTAACTCTAGAACTTTTTCATTGCGGTCATTAAATTCAACACAATTTCTCTTCCCATTGTGTGCTACTTACTACAAAAACTCAGGCAAACCCGCGCTCGTGAGTAGTTAAAACGTCAAATGAGGATCGTCATTCGAAACCATTCGAGTACTATCGATTACTATTGTACAATCGTTTTATGAATAACAACCTTTTTTCTAAAAACCTTTTTTATTTTTTTTATTACCAACTTACTATGTTCTTGTTATAAAGCTTCTATTTCTGAGGTCGTAAGGTTGATTATAGTTTAACTTAGGTGAATCGTTGAATAGTTTTGCGTGGGCTGAGATAGAGTTGAATTAGTCTTTGTTTGTTATTTTTGTATTGTTATTGTTGACATGTGAATAGGGCATTTGAAAGAGAAGTATTTTTAGATCCGCGTATTATTTCTATTGATTTGTTAATACACTGGTAGCTAAACATGTCAATAAATACACAAGATTATTTAAATAGCATACATTCCCTATTAAATTGCCTCTTTGGTCTAGTGCTGCTGAGCGTGAGTTCCTCGGTTCGACTCCCGAGGTCCATATGTACCTAATTTCTCAGTAGCAAATTGTAGTCTGGCTTTGTGCTCAGTTGATGGCAATAGGCTCACCCCCTATTACATGGGACTTAAACATAACTGACGATAGGTGTTTGTACTATATATTCACCTCAGCCTACCCCTTCGATGAAAACAGGCGTGCAGATGTGGCTTAAAAAAAATGATTGACGGTTTCCATACCACCACAATATTACTTAAACGGCTTCTCAAAAAAACCTTACAACTTTGTTTGCAAATAAAAAAATCTGCCATCGAAATTACAAATGTAACAAATCAGGTGCCCAGCTAGGCGTACGGAACCAAATTAGGGCGAAACCACACGTGCGTCCGTGCGACCGCGCGGATAATCGCAAATTGTGCAAACAGCCTGTCTGAGGGGAACCTTCCGCGAAGATCAAGTGTCGACCGATTTAATTCTGTTAAAATCCTACCATTTTTAGAATTGAATTGAATTTTAGGAAGTGTTTAGACTTTTTTTTCTGTATCATACATCGGTACTTTTGCCAGACGCCTTGGTCACAATTAAACTTATTTTACTTCCATCTCTTTCACACTAATACAAAAAGAAAGGGACGGACATGAACAAGAGCTGTCAATTTTAGTTTGACTAAAACTTCGATACAAGCATACTTAATTGACACATCAGAACGGATTGACCGAAAATACGACGAGACTCAATAGGTACGTAAGCTAATTTGATATCTCAAACTTAGTTCTTATGGCTAAGGTAGCCGCTCAGAAAAAACTTAGAAATTAGGAAAAGCCTACCAAAAATGTCAACGTCAGAATGATGTACTGATCTCATGGTATCAAGTTGTGCGTTGATGTCCCTTCCATCCTGTATATAAATATCCTTTTTATTTCGGTTCTTTGCCCGAGTTGTTCAGGCGAAGAGCGACAGAATGAAGTACAATAAGCTCGTCACATCCTCGAGGAGGAAAAACAGGAAGAGGCACTTTAGCGCGCTTTCACATATTAGGCGAGTGCTTATGTCTGCACCTCTGTCCAAGGAGTTGATACAGAAGTTCAACGTAAAGTCTATGCCAATCCGTAAGGATGATGAAGTTCAGGTCGTCCGCGGACACTACAAAGGCCAGCAGGTTGGCAAAGTAGTGCAGGTGTACCGTAAGAAGTTTGTCGTCTACATTGAGAGGATCCAGAGGGAGAAGGCTAACGGTGCCAGCGCATACGTCGGCATCCACCCTTCCAAGTGCGTGATTGTCAAGCTAAAGATGAACAAGGACCGTAAGTCTATCCTGGACCGCAGAGCAAAGGGAAGGCTGGCAGCTCTCGGCAAGGACAAGGGCAAGTACACAGAGGAAACGGCCACCGCCATGGAGACCTCATAAATATAGATTTTAAGACAAATATAAAAGTAAAACTCCTTATATATTATACATAGCTTTTATATTCGACGACCAATGTGGCGCGGTGGGCGAAGGTCCGCCTGCGACGCAAGAGGTTGCGGGTTCGATTCCCGCCTTGGGACAAATGTTTGTACGATCTACAAATATTTGTTCCGGGTGTTCTGGGTATTTGCTATGTATAATAAAAATATCTATCTATGTAATGTATTGTATTTAAGTATATCAGTCATCTAGTACCCATAACACAAGCTCTGCTTAGCTTGGGGCTAGATGATGCTGTGTGGATTGTCCAGCAATATTTATTTATTTATTATTATATTTATTAATTATATTCTTCTAATATATAAAATTCTCGAGTTACAATGTTAGTTACCATCTCCACCGAAACGGCTTGACCGATTTTTATGAAATTTTATACACATATTCAGTAGGTCTGAGCATCGGCCACTATGTATTTTTCATACCCCTAAGTGATAAGGGTTGTCCATCCCTAACATATTTATTTTATTTTTTGGAATTATTTTTATTTTATACGTTTTAAATATGTGGCATTAAAAAATGCATACAACGCTAAATTTTTACCTTTCTATCACCAACTCATACGTGTAGGTCAGCTAGTTTCTCTATAAAAATAACATCTTATTCACACACTAACAATCAATTCTCTCTTCTTTACAATATTAGTTTAAACAATTTAAAACATTGAGTCATTGGTGGTTATAAATAGCTGGTAAATTAGAAGATATTATTCCCAGGTGTTTTCTAGGAACTGGGTCGTAGAGGTTAGGTGCCTACCTAACCTTCACGCCCCACGAGTCGCTCCATGTAAAATACTGGTATTCAGCTGCATCCGGTTAGACTGGAAGCCGACCCCGACATAGTTGGGAAAAGGCAGGTACATCATGATGATATCTATAGGTCTTTTAGTTGGATTTTACATAGATCTAGTTTTAGTTTTTTTCTATCTTGCTTAATCGATTTGTCCCTATTTTGTGAAGCAACTCAAACAAGTAACAGGTTGCAATAACAAAAAGAAACCGAACCAAAAGACAAACCTCGATTCCCATGGCGATCAGTATCATGATCTAATCGCCAAAGGGATATGTTTCCAAATCACACAAAGAATCCGCCCTCGAAGCCATTGTATCCAAACCGAAATCCACTTGTTGTTACAATGGTTCACCAACATTTGACAAAGCCCCACCAACACTTGTACAAAGCTCCGCCAACATTTTGTTCGGTACAATTGCGCTAATGTGGGAGATCACGAGATAATGATACAATGGTAAAGGATACAATTTTAGATTTTTTCTTGACGTTTTAGTAGCCTTTAACTTTGTAAGATTTTCTGCTGTTTGTCGTTTGTTTTTAGTATGTAAGTATGTGGGCCTCGTTGGTCCTCGGTCCGATTCCCCCGTCGGGCATAATGGGTTATTCCTTCAGTAATTTGTAAGTAGCAACTGGAGTTTGGATGTGTGTCAGGCTGACGGTCTGTTACTGTTACATGGGGCACAAACATGAGAGGTTGGACGGTGACCCCCAAGCTGAGCGCAAGTGTTTTGGAGTTCAGAATTGCGACAATTTTGGAATCATTATTGTGTACATAGTGTTTTTTTATAAACATGCTCGCAGTTTTAATGAAATTTCTAGTGACCTCAGTATAACATATTTTGCATCAGGCAAGCACAGTTAGAATGCTCTTAGGGAAGCCATTTTTTGTATGAGATGCTTCGTTCTGCGAACTAAGTCTTAAAAATGTTTGTACATGTAACTAAACTTTGAAATTATTCAATCTTGTTGCTGTCGTTTAGTCGAGTTCTTTACCTGTCTTTGGGGCTTGTAATTAGCTAAATATTTGTGCCATTGGTATTATTTTGTAATCAGTATGCCTTCTTAGAATAGTTTCTCCGGGACTCGTCGGGCTTCATTGTCTCGACGCTTTTCTGGTGGTCGCCACTGTTGATTCTGTTTTTCGAGACTTGCGGTGGTTTGCGAAAAGGCTACACTATTTCTTGGGCGTGTCCCATAAAATATAAACATAAGAATAATAAATTGTAAATAGTTATAAAATAAAATAAAAAGATTTATGGCACACACTTGAAACATATAGGTACTCTCTATATGTTTCAAGTGTGTGCCATAAATCTTTTTATTTTATTTTATTACTATTAACAGTGTTATCTTTACACCTCCTATTAAGTAAAATATTTACTATACTTAATAAAACAGAATTGAAAAATAAACAAATAGGCACCTACTTTTATGCACCACTGCAAAACCAACAAACACACAAACAAAGGGTTTGTGTGTGTGTGCTGAAGAAACTCACAAAACCCTTCCTTATCTGTAAACTGCCTGAAGCGACACCACACTTGTGGTGCATTTGTTATATCAACTGATATCCGTTACAACTCCCACGACACAACCAAAGGATTGCATTGTGCAGCGCAGGCGCAGGTGGGCGTCCCACGGCTTGTGGGAGACTGGAGACTGCTTATTATTGAGAGATCTTGATAAGAGAGCGTGTGGTTTTGGTAGCGATATCTTTTTGACATGTGTTGTGGTCAAAAGCAAAAGTTTAGGTACGTCCTTCCCATCCTTTGTTGAAAACAAACAGCGATTATTTAAGTCCAGTCAAAATAGACATTGCAATCAGAAATAATTCAGAAAGGATTGAAAAAAATTACTTGTTAAAAAATGTTCGTAAAGAATGACTTGTTATTCTTAATTATCAATCTGTAAAAAGGTCTGCATAAGGTGATTCGTGAATAAATCGTGAGCTGAGCGACAGCTTAAGACCGCACTGAGCAAGCGTGTAGACTTATCAGACAAATGTATTACTGGGGAGATTGTTGGGACACTACTTCTCAGCCAAATTACTAGGAAGTGGTGCATGGCGTTTTGGATGACTGCCTTATGCCGATTACCAGCCAAAGAATAAATTATTTTTTATTTTATAGATTGGGCTGTGGGTTGGATTTCACGATTTCAGATTTTCACATAAATTACTTACAAATCGAGGTTTTCTCACGACTTTTTCATACAAGGATGTCAGTGATTTCTTAAATTGACTTACAAAGTGTGTAAGAATTTTAATAATAAAAAGTATCATTAATACCTTCTACCTGGATTCGAATCCACAACCGAGTGCATGAGAGGCCAGACCGTAACCACAGGCCGACTATGTTATTATGGGTTGCTATTAAGGATTGAAAAAAGGGGAAAGTCCGTTAGAACTGTGCGCGACCTGGGAACCGTAATCGGGACCCAGCTCAACATACACAGTAATGTTAAAGGTAAAACCGTATTGAAACAGACCACAAAGACGCATTATGTTCTCTCCTATGTTCCTACTCCCAACTGAGCTTTTTCGTAACTGATATTCAAACAATTATCTCGATTACTTCTGCCCAATCTCCCCACAAAGGTATCACAATTAATCAATAATGTTCTGAACAATGCAACTGCATTCGACCTCAACTTACCCTACAATTGATGTCGCCACACGATACCTATTGACTGCATTCAACTCGAGCACCGTAACGAGAGCACTACACATTGTTTTATTATTTCCTTTATTTATTCACTAAATAATAATGGTGCTTCAAATAATTGTTATTGAATAATAAAATGTTTGAATTTAGAACTCGTTCGAAAGTAGTTCTTATTTTGATTAAAATAGAGTTTTAACAGTTTTTTTCGTGACGGCAATAAAAAATAAAGCGCTTCAAATAATTGTTTCGCGATTAGATTTTAAATTCACCTCTAAGTTTCATTAAATAAGGTTCTTTTTAAGTTTTGAATAACTGTTGAAGTTATAATCTTTCCGCTAAATGGTGGTTATTGTTCGTTAATTGTTAAAGGCGTGGCTACTTTAAACGATAAGTAATAGTTTGATAAATAAAGGTTTATTACTAATTGGACCCCTTGCGGTTAGTAATACGTTTACAACCGCCATGCTTTAGAGAAACTATAGAGAAAAGTGGTCGCATTCAGTTATCATAATTTAATCATAACTGTATTAGGTTTAAAAAGATGAGATTGGCACTACCCCGGACCTCAAAGCGGTTAACATAGAACTGGGCAACACGAGACCCTTTAGAAGGGTACAGAAGTATCAGTGAATACGGAACCATGTCTACTATTTAGAACAGATTTATATAACAAAGAAAAACCCTTTTAACCGGAAAGAATCTATTTGAAATCCAAGCTCACATTAATTGCTCTACATACAATAGTCATCTCGAACAACACAAAGACCGACGTATTGATCTGATCGCTTTCTCTGCGACAGCAGAACCCATTACTGATAAAACTTTCGATTTGTACACATTTCCTGACCAACCTTCGTGATAATATCTTCTCAACTAATTTAGGATTCCGTACGACTAACGCCAATTGATTGTGAAACACACAGAATACTTCAGGGCTCCGCAATCGTAGAAAAAGTTACCGGGACCCTAGGACGTAAAGGGCAAGGACGGAACACGGATGGGTTTCAGTCTCTAAAAGTCTGATACTCCCTCCCGTTCCACCTAGAAAGGGAAAAGTCATTGGGTAATTAACCCATACTTAAAAAAAATACAAAAAAAATCGTAACAAAATACAAGAGTATAGGAAGACAAAACAATCGACTGTGTAAAACTATTCAGATGACGACAGATAGTAAATAATAAATAAATAATGCTGGACAATCCACACAGCATCATCTAGCCCCAAGCTAAGCAGAGCTTGTGTTATGGGTACTAGATGACTGATATACTTAATACAATACATTACATAGATAGATATTTTTTATTATACATAGCAAATACCCAGAACACCCGGAACAAATCTTTGTACATCGTACAAACATTTGTCCCAAGGCGGGAATCGAACCCGCAACCTCATGCGTCGCAGGCGGACCTTCGCCCGCCGCGCCACATCGGTCGTCAAATAGTGATTTAGGCATGGAAAAAGAAGACATGCTGCGCCGTATGAGGATGATGATGAAAATAAGAGTATTTTAGCAGACATTAACTGTCATTGCAATAATTATAATAATATACATTATTTATTCAAGTTACATAACTAGTAATAGTAACAATTCTACTTAGAAACAAACTATCCTAACTTCAAAAACAACTTCTTCAAGTCCTAAAACAAAAGTCTATCTGAATGTGATAGCCCAATTGTTGAGGAAGGTAATAGAGTATTTAACATCATGCTACGACTCTCAGGGGTTACACCTAGTTTCTATGTATATCAAAATAAATCCCTGTTTCCCATGGTCACGCCATAACTTGAGAACGACTTTACCGAATTCATTCTTTTTTTTTAACTTTTCTAACACTTTGACGACGCGCGACGGTTCTCAAGTTAAGAAAAACAGAAACAATTATGCAATATTAACTTGATAATATTTCGGAAAACTTAAGAACTTACTTCTAGTGTTTGACAGTTCACTCGTTTGGTGATTGTACAGAATCTTCATTGATATACGCCAACTCACTCGCAAGTTTCGTGAAGAAATCTCCAAAACGAGGCCACTGTCATTTAATACGAGTCCCATCAGCTGTTCACCGCAGTTTTAATTGTGTGAGCACACTCGTCTCGGTACAATGGCAGGTAGTGCTTGCGATCAATCGGAACCCTTTGCTCTTTGTGTGGGGAGACGTGAGCCCTGGGGCTCGGAGGAGATATTAAAGTGTACTGAGTGCTCTTTTCGTTGTGGAGTCTCCTTATTTGACGGCCGTTGAGGCGCGGCGGGCGAAGGTCCGCCTGCGACGCAAGAGGTTGCGGGTTCGATTCCCGCCTTGGGACACATGTTTGTACGATCTACAAGTATTTGTTCCGGGTGTTCTAGGTATTTGCTATGTATAATAAAAAATATCTATCTATGTAATGTATTGTATTAAGTATATCAGTCATCTAGTACCCATAACACAAGCTCTGCTTAGCTTGGGGCTAGATGATATAGATGGGCTGTGTGGATTGTCCGGCATTATTTATTTATTTATTCTGCTTACCCACTTGGTTTCCGTACGTCACAGTATTAAGGTGACCACTGAAATGCAGCGCTGTGCTGCGGCCCCCACGGCACAGCATTATGCTGAGTGTTACTTTGTGTTTTGTCTTCACTAACATAATTTAAGTAAAATATTTACGAAGGCCATCATAAATATTACTTCTTTTTCAATTTAATTTTTGCCTTACATAACATCACGCCTGTATTTTAGATTGGTTAGACAGAAGTGCACTTTTAGTAACACCCACATTTAGTCAGTTTCGTTCAAGTCCCATGTAATAGAGGGCGAGCCTATTGCCATCAATCTGGCACGAATCCAGACTCTGGGATTCTAATGTGAAAGTTCCAATCAGGAAAACCTAATAATACTTTGCCTGACCTGGGAATCGATCCCAGGACCTCACACTCAGCCACGATCACCTATAATCTATGCACTTCCTCTGTGGAACAGAAACATATAATAATAATAATAATAATAATAATTCATTTGCATCAGACACAACGATCCATAACTTAGTTCATAAAACACACTCAAAATAATGTTACTTGGGATTCAAATAATCAGAGACACAATACTCAAATATACTAGACAAAATAAAATATAAATTAATACAATATTTTCTCGTCAACTAAAAATATAAAATGTCATGTGTAAAAATATAAAATTAAAAATAAAATAAGTCAATTTCAAAATCGAAATAATAAATAAAAAATAAAAAAAGTTAACTTCAAAATCAAAATAATTAAATCACACTAAAATATACTATCTTAATAATAGGTCTTTACCTATGAAATTGCCGTTTTGTATGAAAAAAATTAAATGAATTTTTTTCATGTGTTTTTTATTTGTATTAATCGAAGTAATCACCCATGCAATCAATGCATCTTTGCCAACGCAGTGGCAGTTTATTGATGCCCTTCTTAAAGAAATCAGCTGGACGGGAGGCAACAAATTCTTCAAAGGCATTTTGTACTGCCTCTCGGGTATTGAATTTTTTTCCCGCCAAGAAGTTATCAAAATTCTGGAAAAAGTAGTAGTCTGTAGGCGCAAGGTCTGGTGAGTAGGGCGGATGACGGAGAGCTTCCAACCCCAGTTCTTGCAACTTGGAGACCGTCTGCTGTGCAGTATGAGGTCGCGCGTTGTCGTGCAGGAGCAGCGGAGACGAGCGATTGACCAATGCTGGTTGGAGATGTGCCAGCTTCTCCATCATTGTGTTCAATTCTTCACAGTACACATCTGCAGTAATGCTCACCCCGTTTGGTAAGAAGCTGTGTTGAATCACACCGGCGCTAGACCACCAAACAGTGACCATCACTTTTCTTGGGGTAAGTTTTCGTTTAGGGCATTGTTTAGGTGCTGAACCAGGATCCAACCAACTTGCTGAGCGCTTGCGGTTATCAAACAGAATCCATTTTTCATCGCAGGTAACAATGCGGTTCAAAATTCCTTCATTTGTGTGTCTGTTGAGCAGTGCAAGGCACGTCTCGACGCGTACTTCGCGCTGGCGATCATTGAGTTCGTGGGGCACCCATTTGTCAAGCTTTTTTACCTTGCCAATTTGACGCAAATGGACCAATATTGTTTTGACGCTAACGTCGAAAGCTGCTGCTAATTCAGCCGTAGATTGTGTATCATCAGCTTCCACAATCGCCTTTAATTCGTCATTGTCGACCAAAGTCTTCGGACGACCGCGAGGTTCATTTTTCAGGTCGAAATTTCCAGAACGGAAGCGAGCAAACCAATAACAGGTAGTGCGTTGGTTTGTAGTGTTAGCTCCGTAAACGTCGTTGATGTTGCGTGCCGCTTGTGCCGCGTTGCTGCCACGACGGTACTCATATTCCATAATTACTCGAATTTTTAACGTATCCATGATGACGAAAAAGATTTAAATGCGATGAAAATGTAACACTAATCAATAAACAAATGACTACTTTTGGAAAAAAAAATCCATGTTTTTAAAATAAAATTAATTTGAAATTAGAATTCTTAGCCAAACAAAAAATATTTTGATTTGAAATGGCCAGTACTGCAGAACGGCAATTTCATAGGTAAAGACCTAATATTATCTTCCTTTCTTCCCTTAAGTTCTGAGTCGAGCCACACAATTACAGATGAGAGTACCACTAATATCTGTGTCGTTCTTTCTTCAAACGACCATCTCAGACACTAATCTGCATGGTCCTAACATGATCGGTCGTGCATAGTGCATAGGATCGGGGTGCATAGTGTTAATATTGAAGAATACACGCCGATACATGGAGCCCACTGTGAATGACAGTAACCATGGAAAAATAGGGAATGTTTATAACTATTGACACTATGCATCCCACGCTTTTTCCATTAATATACATTTGTTTCTTATTTACACTTTCTTAATCCAAATTTATTACATTTTATTTTCTACTTTTAGTTGGATTTTATATCAAAGCGTGTTTTTTTAGTTTTTTTGTAAACTATTTTATAACCACAGCTTATTCACACTCGCGAGTTTTAACAAGGTTCTACTTAACCATCATAGATAACATTACAGGTTACTAAGCTTTTTTCTTGTGTAAAACTAATGCGGCCCGAGGTTTTCTTTCCAAAATTGAACAAAATTGCATTCCCGAGCTTTTCACTATAAGGCGACGACATTTGAATTCTGTCAATACAAAAACACGAACAGTGTATCGGATTTACACCACATTTAACTTGTAAATACCATCTAAGCGAATAATCACATTAAACTATTAAGTACAAATAGATTTCCACATGAATACCTTACTTGCAAAATATTATTAAAAACATCAATACATTGTACAACTGAAGGGAACAAACAGAAAAAAAAACTATTAAAGAGAAATATTAGTGTTCTATCATAATATCAGATTACACGCGGGATCACGTTTCCCCACTGTTGGGCAATTGTTCGTCTAATGTTAGTTTTTGTGGTTCATCGTATGAATGGGAGTAAAGAATAGTTTTGTATGGGTAAATTACTGGATGTATGGTAGCAGGTAGGTATGTGTTTGTACGAAGTTTTTGGATTTACCTCCTTAAGAATCGATAATCATACACTTAAGGTAGGTATGGACATTTTATGAGGATTGAAATAATATAATAATATAGGTGCTGGGTTCGATTACCGAGTCAGGTCAAGTGATATTCGGTTTTTCTATCTGGAGTTTCTCAGTAGCAGCCAGGAGCCTGAAGTTGTGCTTGGTTGATGGAAATAGACTCGCCCCCTATTACATCATCTGCCTTGCCTTTTCTCAATTATGTTCTGTATCTAAATTGCACCTTTTTGAGCTAGGAAAAGGAATTGATAGATAAATGAAAATATCGTTTAAAGATATGCAAAAAAATGTCATCATCATCCTGATCTGCCTGCCTTATCCCAACTGTGTTGGGGTCGGCTTCCAGTCTAACCAGATGCAGCTGAATACCAGTATCTTACATGGAACCTATCTGACGATCACAAAACTGTACACTGGTAAATTTGGACACTGGTTGTCAGACAGACGTTCGGGCTTATAACTAGTCGTAACGACTCTAACTGGCGCAATGTGGATGTATACCATTGATTCAGAGGCTCTTAGGGGCTTGATATGTAATCGATGGTTACCAATCCACGTACCAGCCTCGGCAAGCGTGCCTTAAAGTTGGATTGAACCGTGCTGCTATCATTATTTAGCTACAACCTCCTCGCACCACACGCTTCAATAAACTAACTTTAAAACTTGATATCACGTCTGTATTTTCCGACGAGTTAAGCAGAGGTGTACCTCTTACCTTAGTATACCTACCTAATAGAGGGCGAGCCAATTACCAACAACTAGGCAAAAATCCAGGCTACGGGCTGCTATTAACGACACGGTTGGCCCAGTGGTTGAGCCATGGGCTGCTGCGCCGCGTGTTGTGGGTTCGATCTCCGCACGGAACAAATATTTGTATGACCTACAGGTAATTGTTCCGGGTCTGGCTGTTTGTGTATGTGAATTTAAATGTTAGTAAACGCACCCACGATACAGGAGAAATTCCTAGTGTGGGGCAACGTTTAAAAAAAAAAAAAAAAAGAAAATCCATATGCAAAAACACAATAACATTTTGTCTGACCGGGGAACTGAATCAAGGACCTCACGCTTAGCAATAGCGCTTGTGACTACTACACCAACGAGGCAGTCAATTTCTTGTATATAATTTCTCTAAATTTTTTGATTGGAAAAAAATAGTCTTCGTAGCAATTGAATGAGTTTGGGGAATTGAGCTGTGTTCTGAAGTCTCCATGTGAGATAAAATTCTTTGAATAAAAATATAACTGAGGAAAAATAATTTAAATACAGAATTCGAAACCGTAAAAATGTCATTAGTAAATCTGTGTTAAAACTTAACAAACAGTATTAAGAAACCTATTACAATGACAAATATATTTGCATTCCGGCTCAACCTTATTACTATGTCAATAAGATTTAAAATCATTGTGTTATTATTAACTATTTTGTTTGCACATACCATTAAAAAACCAAATGAGATGTAACATTCCCGAAAACCAATTTACACCTCTATCACAGTCCAATAAAGATGACATTCGAAATTCGGGACGGTAAAAATAAATTTGTAAAAATACATTTCGGAGTACATACGTGCACAGAAAATGGAAATTCAAGTTTCTAAAAATGTCCAAATACTGGGCCTGGCACGGAATGGCGTGAGCGGTGTACAGTCAAACAGAGAAGGCAAACACTCGGTCAATATATCGTCGCGAGGCGATCAACCGAGCAGTGATCATGTTACTGCTGGCTGTACTGTGGAGGACACAAGTCTTACAAGAAATCACTAAATAGATTTCGTTTTAATTTTATTTAATTCAAGCAACAAGACTCATAGTGTTAGTAACAATGTACTTACTAACTATGTTCGTAATACGTACAATGATAAAATAATAATAAACAGATTGTGACATCATTGCTGCAAGACATTTAAGACAACATTCAAAAAATAAAAATTATACAAAAAAAAAATACAAAATCTTTATTTCTGTACCAAAAAAGTTTTACATAATTTGGTGATTGGAGCCTCCTTTTAAGCAAGTAATGCCAAGTAAGTAAGTAATAAGTAGTAAGTAATGTAATGTAAGTAATTATATTTTAAAGAATTAAAAATCCCATAAGTAGGTAAGTATTATTTAACAGGATATTTTGGATTTCAATTAGTACCAAGATCGTTTTCTTCCCGATGGATTAGATATAAAAAAATATAGAGCAAACGCTGTGGAATTATGCAAGCTGCAACTATAATGGTTATTCTCTTATAATATATAAAATTCTCGTGTCACAATGTTAGTTACCAAACTCCTCCGAAACGGCTTAACCGATTTGTATGAAATTTTGTGTGCAAATCGGGTCTAAGAATCGGCCAACATCTATTTTTCATCCCCCTAAATGTTAAGGGTGGTCCACCCCAAACATTTTATATGGCAAAACACAACGTTTGCTGGGTCAGCTAGTAATAATATAATACCAGCCTGTAACTGTCCCACTGCAGGGCAAAGGCCTCTTCTCATACAGAGAAGGCACGAGCATTAATCACCACGCTTGCTCAAGACCGGTTGGTAAAAAGGTTGTTTTCCCACAGTGAAAATATTGTGTCTTGGTAGCATGATCGATTTATAACGTTGCACTTCGCACACGCCCGCGTCTTCTTCTTACATTTCACACTTTTCCCTTCAAACTTTAACAACCCTCCACTCCTTTTAAAGTGTTGTTTTGGAAACAAAATATATCCTAAGTTACTCACTGATAATGTAACTTTCTATAGGTGAAAGAATGTTTTAAATCGAGAAAGGAGTTTGTGAGTTTATCCATTTTAATTCCAGTTTTATTTTTTTGGAGCCTACTGCCAGTCTTTTTACACTTGTAGTCTGTGGGTAAGGTAAGGCTGAGGGCATACAACGCCCTGCGTATCTAGTATAGCAATGTATTCAGGATGCTGTTGGGTCTACCACGCTTTTGTAGTTCACCGAGGCCAGGGTTGATGGTTTTCATGCCATTATACGGAAAAGGTGCGCTTCTATTCTCGGTAGAATACGTGCTAGCTGAGTGTATCGTGTGATGGGTGGGACAGCCCCATGCTGGCTCACTGGATACGGCTGCACATGTAGGTCTCAGTCGTTTAATTTGAATTTTTGTATTAGTGTGGTTTTTACTAACATTAGGTTAAGACTTTTACTAACAATATATGGATCTTGTAATTTGATCTGAAAGAGGAAGGATAATTTAGATTAAAGTGGCAGATTGATAATTGTGAATAACAAAACTCTGTATGTAACATACAAAGTTTAACTAACGTGAAAATCTCCTTTAAAAAACGTTGAATGAGATTTTCAGGTTAGTTTCTAGTCCCTGCGTTTCTTTCAGCCCCGTACTTCTGTATTCACTGTTAAAAGTTCTGCAGCATTTCCCTAACACTTGTCAACGCGACTGTACCGAATTGGTGTCTTTGAAGCGGGTTAATTGCGAACAAACAATGGAATTAAGTAAACCATAGATTATAGTTGCGTCACTGTACGGGGAGCGCGTATGTGTGTGTGTGTGAGTTCGTGTGTGTGTGTGTTTGTGTGTGTGTGTGTGTGTGTGAGACAGAATTATAATCAAAATGTTATAGGTAAGTGTACGTATGTGTGCGTTGCAGGTCTGAATCTAAAGAAGCCTGAAGTGAGTCTAACTTTCAAGACGTTGTTGTGAATCTGCAACTACATAGATTGCAATTACCTCAATAATTAATGTGTCCATCTACATCTCGTATGGCCAACGGCATGACGCTCGCTTATGCCGTCATGCTCCCTCTCCGCTCCTGCTCACTACTCCCTTGTGTGGGTTGGCGCGTATGTTACTACTACCACTTAATTATTTTTTGGTTTTCTTTAAAAATATTTTTTTTATATCTATTCGGCATCCGGTTTTTGAAACAAAAATATCAACACCTCAAAATTAAACGCAATTCAAGTTAATCGATTGGATATTTATAACTCTTTCAACCAATCACAGCAGTTACGCGCATTTAACAATTATTAACATATACTTAGCAATCGATCTATACTTTATATAACAAATCCGCTGAAAGCATGTCTTTGGAAGCTATGACTACCAGAGACTAGCTCTCTGGAAGTAACAATCGGATTTGAACCGGAATCTAATTTATAACATTACTCTAAAACACTTCCACACGAAAATAAAGAGTATTCTATTATATTATATTCTCTGAAGCCAGTGAAACCGCAGGACACGGCCTTATAAGTTTATTGTATTTACAATGAATAAATTATAAGATTCCCGCGCAAACGACCGACAATCTTCATAATATTAAGAAAATTATTAGCAAATCGTCACATGTAACAATTAGTTCATCATCACAAAATTAATAATTAAGTAAAATCTATTCTGTGAGTTCTTCTGAACGTCGCACACACACACACACAAACGTGCATTATAAGAAATAACGAAACGCAATAAGAATGTTTGTGTGTGTGTGTTATGTTAACAAAGTAAATGTATTTTCCAGTTTTTGGATTAATATTTTAACGTGTCGTGTGGGAGCGTAGAGACAGCAAACAAATTCTATTGAAATAAAGTTTGCGATCGATATTTCGAGTTTTCTAATCTTCAATTTTTATAAATTAAACTTTGTATTTTCAAAATAAAGTATATTTTGATTGGGCTATAGCATTTGTTTTTTCATTTTTTCATTAATCACTTTTTTTGTTTCATAATTTTACATTTATTTACTTCTCACACTTAATATAAGTATGGCAGAGCAGAATTCCCTAATACAGGCATAGTTTTGTTTAAAAGGAGCCTACAAACACGTCTATATGTAATGACTATGCTTATTGGTATAATAAACTATTTTGTATTTGTACATACATACATTCAAATACATTCATTCAATCAATCTACAGAACGCCACCTGCTACGATCCTTACAACTTTACTTGCTTCGTTTACGTTCATACATTGGTCACGCACGTACATCTGACCTTTCTGAAGAACATCACTAATAAGATGAGTGTATGATCTAGGGCATCCTTTTCCGACGTTTTCACTTACCTACATCTTATACATAATATTTGTCGCATTCATTCATCCTCTCAACGTGCCAAACCACATACTCTTTTCAATTTCAATCATCTTTCCAAAAACAACACAAGGCTTCGTTTGCTATCTGTACCTCTAGCTTCAGTACTTCCAAGATCTTCGGTTGCATGTCTTACCACACGGTTATATGCGACCTTGCTGCCCGCTCACGTCGACCTATGGGTACTTACATAAGTACATTCCTTACCTACTACATATGGGTAGAATTGTATGTCGTATTGGTCTTATCTCGTGTCGTGGCACGAGCTGTACGAGATTATCTTGTGTCGTGGCTTACCAACCTACCGGTCAGGTTTAATGAAAAGCAGTTGCATGCAGCTGAGGTGAGAATGCTGAGGGGGATGTGTGGTGTTACGCGAATGGATAGAATAGAAACTAAGTATGTTAGAAAGAGAGATGAGTGATCGGTTGTCGTGGTATGAGGCTGTGATGCGAAGGAATTAGGATCATGTCGAGTGAACTTTTTCATAGCCATAATCATTTCATACACACATATACTCACACTTTTTTCCCATGGAGATAGGCAGAAACTACAGAACGTCACCCGCTACGATCTTGTTATACTCCTTATGCTTAGTTTACGTTCATACATCAGGTCAGACCCTTTTGAAGAACATCACCAATAAGGTCCATAATTAGAAAGAAAGAAAGAACCTTTATTGGCAACATGTTGAAACGTGCACGGATAAAGGTGTTAAAATAAATGGTATGTCTCCTGACCTGTAAAATATCTAATTCAGTAGTAACGCTAGACGGGCGCTTCAAATGGAACTTTTAACTATAATCTTACACGCAATCCCTCCATCGTTTCCTTGGTCGTCCTCTACTCTTGTAGCTAGATAAAACGTTATGAAACAAAAACAAAGACCGCGATGGAAGCCAAACGTAACTAAGCAAAACATCATGAACTTTTAAAACCCTTTAAAAATTCCAAACCAATACATCTCTTTTTTTTACCAAAAAATAACGTTAAACAATCTAGTTTTTTGTGTGCGCCCGCGACCGTTCCCAGTGTAGCCAATAAGTGACCAAATATTGTCACACTGAGCCGATGCCAGTGTCCCGTGACCGGTGCTCTGTCTCTGTCTCATTGCTGAGGTGTGAGGGAGATGGGGGAGCGATGGTAGAGCGAACCACTTCGCGACAAAGCTGCCGACTAACAAAATACTGTCATGGTGGCAATACAGGGCTGGATTCGGGAAGTGGATTTAACTGTGGTTGATGGCTGACCGGTGTGTCCAGCACTAATATGCATGCACTAACATGTAAAGTCAAATCGAATGATTTAAAAAAATAAAAATAGTGCATGTCAGGTCGGACGCGCAACTGGAGTACTTTATAAGTGCGATCGTCTGGCGCCAACATTGGCGACCGACGATCGCACTTATAAAAATATTGGTCAAAGCTATTGAGCTTTGACCAATATTTGCGACCAACATAGGCTTTGACCAATATTGGCTCAAAAAATTACGCTTTGAGTTAACGCTTATATTAATTTAAAACCTAGTAAAACTTCCAAACCTCGGGCTTAAAAAATAATCGATTCTTTTGGGAGTTACTCCGATTGCAACTCTCTTTTAGCATTGTGATTAGCATAATCAGCGAGCATAATTAGTATCACCTATATATGTGAATAACGTCTTGAAAAAATAAACTAACATTACATTCGTTACGAGTATTTTTAGTATTAAAATATTTTGAATCGACGTCAGCTTAACGCCAAACATTTGTACTGGACACAGTGGATAGTGTGTGAATTGGTAACCCGTTTGCGATTAAAGTATGGGACTTTAATAAACACAGTAAGAAGTCTAACCGATATAGTATAGAAATCCTACTTTGCTTTTCAATGCAACGGGAATATGTCAGCTCAAAGTGATAATAAACAGCCTCCCAAGTCCGTCCCAGGGCGAGCACTCATAGCGCGCACTCAGCTAGTAGCCACGCAGAGAACACATCGACTTTGTGACACTTGCCGACCTCCAGCATCATACACTCACTACACACCAGCCACACCGGTCAGAAAGCTTTTTTAATAGGTACAAGCAGCATTATATTTATTATATTATATAGTAAATATGGGCTATTTCCAGGAGGAGCTCGTGGCTAAATAAAAACAGCCGCACGGTTTGATCGAAGCTACGCTTGCCAAGGTCAGTCTGTGGATGGGTGAACGTTCGTAACATATCGAGATTCCTCCGTGCCTCGGAAAGCACGTTAAGCCGTTGGTCCCGGCTGTCATTTGTAGATTCTTGACAGTCGTTACGGGTAGTCAGAAGCCCGAAAGTCTGACAACCAGTCTTACCAAGGGGTATCGTGTTGCCCAGTGACTGGGTTGTGGAGGTCAGATAGGCAGTCGCTCCATGTAAAATACTGGTATTCAGCTGCATCCGGTTAGACTGGAAGCCGACCCCAACATAGTTGGGAAAAGGCTAAGCAGATGATGGGCTATGTCCAGCAATGGACTAATATAGCCTGATGATGATGATGATGATGATGATATATTATATCATCATCAGATTAACACTGTGTAAGCAGTAATTTATCAATCAATCAAAATTCATTTATTCAAATTAGGCTGAGAATCAGCACTTTTTGAACGTCGAAACGTTTACATAAGACAGTCCCCCAAAACGCCCACCCTTCACCACTTCCTAGTGTTTTTGCTGGAAAGAAGAAGTGGTGGAAGAAACTCCCCAGCAACACGTCTGTCTGATAGTTTGAAGAACTAGAAGCTATACAAAGTATACAACACATGTCAAAAAATTAATAATAATGTCAGTCATCTTTATACATCATTAGCAACACACAAAAGATCGCCAACTGATCGACACTTCGCGTGACCAGAGGGCTGGCTCATTCTTTGCCCAAAGAATTAGTATTGCCATCCATCGTGGCAATGCTGCCAGTCTTCTGGGCACGTTTCCAGATGACAGCGATGCGGAGGAGGACTTTACACCTGAGTGGTTGGGTTTTTATTTAGTATTCCTCTCTTTTTATTTTAATTTGTTTTTATATATCGCACACCTAGATCAAAACTGACACAACTCAAAAAACTGTTTTTTTCAGTACTCAGATGAAAAATACCCATTTTTCTAGATTTTGTAAGACAAGTTGAAACGTAATTTTATAGTAGGTCATTAACATGTTGTAGAATGTCACTGCATATTAAATGGGGCTAGGAATCAGTACTTTCTATTGATAAATTAGTATTTTGGAGTTGTAACTAAACAATCTCGTATTTTGAGTTGTCTCAGTTTTAATCTAGCAGTGCGATATATGTACTCCTAAATACTCGTATTATAGTTTCAAATTGGAATAAGATTAAGTAATTTCGTAAAAAAAAAAAAACACTACCAAAGTACTTATTTTATAATATCTTCCTGTGATTCTCAATGTACATATAATGAACGGTCACCCATCAATAGACTGACCTCGGCAAGCGTTGTTAAACCTACGACATGTCGTAAACGTAAAACTATTGACACGTGCGGCTGTTTTTATTTAGCCACGAGCTCTTCGGAGCGAGCCTATTGCAATCAACCGGGAAATTCTAGCTGATGCAAACAAAAACCCAATAGCACTTCAAATCGATCCCAGGACCTCACGGACAGCAGTCGCACTTGCAACTCCTAGACCAACGAGGTAATCAATAAGATGAACCTCCCTCATCATCATCATCCTCTTGCCTCAATTTCATTTGGGGTCGGCGCAGCATGTCTTCTTCTTCCATACATCTCTATTTAACGTCATCTCAGAAGTCACCTCCTTCTTAGCCATATCAACTTTCACACAATCCATCCATCGTTTCCTGGGTCTCCCTCTACTCTTGTAACCCTCTACATTCATACTCGAAACTTTCCTCACAACATGATCCTCATTCCTTCGCATCACGTGTCCATACCATGACAGCCGATTTCCACACAACTTCTCTGTCACAGGCGCCACTTTCAGACTTCCTCTTATATACTCATTTCTTATTCTTTCCATTCGCGTAACACCACACTTCCCCCTCAGCATTCTCATCTCAGCTGCATGCAACTGCCTCTAAGATGAACCTCCTTGTAACCTAAAAACTAAGAACTCATTCCCACATCTCACAATAAAAATAAAAACTCAAAAAATGCTAATACTGGCAATATCCCTCAAGGAAACACTCCTTACTCGCGTAAACGGTTCCGCACAAAAATTAGGGTTCCTCACGCTGTGCGGGAACCCTTCTATTATTGTGGTTTTTATTGTGCCCTTGCATTTTATTACTTTTTTATTTCTTTTTAACGGGAGCGGGGGTCAGCCAGTGATATTGTGCTTAGGGTTGCCAGGGATAGATATTATATTTTGTTTTCGGTTTTTTTTTCTGTTCGTGTAATACGATCTTAGTGGAGTATTTTCCTTGATGGAGGGTTTGAAGAATTGATGAAAGGTATCTTTTGATAGAATCAACTGAATGTTTACTGATTCATTATTATTAAATTTTTGTTTTATCTTGAGAACTTCAAATGGGTGTAAAATTATAATAAACAAGATGGAGGAGCGATGTGCGGCAATAGAATTAATCAGTATCCTGTAGATTGTTACCACAGCTATAACCACTCATGATGTTATGATGGCCCAGTAGTTAAGGCCTCGCCTCTTGTGCACGAGGTTGTGGGTTTAAACCAATGTGAGTTTTTCAATTCATATGTACTTTCTAAGTTTATCTTGGACATCACTGTCATCGGCGAAGGAAAACATGTGAGGAAACTTGGACTTAAACAATCAATATAAGTCTGAAATCGCCAACCCGTCTTGAACAAGCGTGGTGATTAATGTTCGTGCCTTCTCTGTATGAGAAGAGACCTTTGCCCTGCAGTGGGACAGTAATTGGCTGGTACTATTACCACTTGCACTCCAGGCTGGGATCCTTCGTCAGCCTCCACTTCTATTTCTTCATCTACACCAAAACGTCCATCAGTGGCACCCCTATCCTCAGTGAAAGTGTTAGGGTCATCTATCAGTTGCAACACACCGCTGCCCTTCAGTAAAATATCTTCTGCATTCAAATTATTTCTTACTTCGAGAGTGCTTCAAATACCTCTTTCTTTACGATGAAATTTATTTCCTCTTGACGCAAGAAGATATTTATAATGTTAATGGACAGTTTCACGGCCTCCGAATATTTTCTGGTAAGTATGGGCATTTGATGCAGAGGAATAAGTATCATGGTTTGAAGAAAGTTTTAAGCATGAATGTGGCCGGTGACAAGAGTAGAGGAAGACCAAAGAGTTGATGGAAGGATTGTATAAAAGATGAAATGGCTGAGAAGGAGGTGGTATTGAGATTACGGCAATTTGAGATATGTGGAAGAAGAAGACATGCTGCGCCGACCACAAATATCATGGGATAAGGGCAGGAGGATGATGATGTATTTCTTATTTTAGGTACAAAAGGGTTCCCGTTGGTCCCGGCTGTCATTTTGTAGATCTTTGACAGTCGTTACGGTTAGTCAGAAGCCCAAAAGTCGGACAGCCAGTTAAGACTGGACAGTAACTGCAGGGTTGTGGAGGTCATCTAGGCAGTCGCTCCATGTAAAATACTGGTATTCAACTGCATCCAGTTAGACTGGAAACCGACCCCAACATAGTTAGGAAAAGGCAGGTAGATGATTATGAGGTATAGAAGTGTTCCGGCTGTTCTTCAGCTACAAAACATTCGTTCTTATTCATCGACTTGTTGAGCGCCTTAAGGCTGAGTCGAGCTACACGATAACTGACAAATGGTGCACTGATTGGAATGGTCTACCCAAATGTTTGTGGTTTTTAAAAAAACCTCAATAGACCATCTAAGGCAGGTCTAGACTCAAGAATACATCTGCCCCAACCGACTTCCGTTCTGATTTTATTAATTAAACTAGCCCCACACTAGGAATTTCTCCTGTATCGTGTGTGCGTTTACGAACATTCAAACTAACATACAAAAACAGCCAGACCCGAAACAACTACCTGAAGGCCATACAAATATTGGTGACGTGCGGGAATTGAACCCACGACACGCAGCGCATCAATCAACTGTGGCGCCAAAAGTTGGTGGCAATATTTTTTAAGATTTACGCGGCTATCCTGATCAATTGGATCTCAAAAGACCATCTCAGATCATCAGATCAGATCTGCATGGTCCTCACATGATCCATCCAAGATAATGCCTGGACTTTAAAAGAGACTGTGACCTCTGAGTTTGTTTCTGTGTTTCTTCTCAGATTAGTCACATTGGGAAACATCCACATAGTTTAAAACAAATATTTTACATGCTAAGTCTAAAAGTGTTTGTTTTAAACCCATTTACAGAAATCAACTTAGGTACCTAATTTAACAAATTTTCATTTAACATCATTCTTAAACAACTGTTCTTTCTTTTTTTTTAATTTAGCCCCACACTAAGATTTCTCCTATGTCCTCTGTGTGTGTGTGGTTTTTTTTTGTGTGTATGTGATCTTGATGCTGTATGTTATAACTATCAGTAACAAACAAGAGTTAGAATCCTTAACATTCTATAGGTCCTGGGTTCGATTCCCAGATCAGGCAGTGCGTGTTACTGAAAAACCCATTGTTTTCAGTAACAGCCTGGAGCCTGGATTTGCCACCAGTTGATAGCAAGCAGCTTTTACATGGGACGTTAACATAACTGGCGAAATGTGGGGTACATCGTTAAAACGGTAAAAAAACCCAACGCACCAAGGACAATTTTGAATTTAAAGCTTATTGTAAAATAAAGACGTTACAAAATAAAACACAACACACTCCCTCTCCACAATCGGATAAAAACAACTCAAGATTGAACAAAAAAAGAAATAATTAAAAATAAAGAAAACCACAAAACACAGATGCGAACGGAAATCTTAAATTGGATTTTCAAAGAGCCACAGAAAGAGATAGCATCACACGTTAATCTGAAGGTAAGACAGAGACGAACATATAGTCGAGTTCACAAAGCCAAGTAATTGTAGACAATGGGATACTGAAAAAGACGTTTCCTTTATAAGATTTCTATCTCAAGAACATTTTGCCTTAGGACGAGAGTACCAACTCACGTTTGCGTCTCCTCAAACACATACTTGCACCTTACTCGTACGACATAACCTTTAATTTAACTTGGCAAGTAGTGTTATAAACGGTAAAAAATAACCTGGTAAAGTCTAAGCGACTGTGAAACCACGTCTAGCGTAAAACAAGATTTTGTCAAAGTATAATATTGTACCAACACAAGTTGAGATCTGTGGTTGTAAATAACATTTGTAAGGTCAGGTCTATGTATATTGGTCACACATACGTTTGATAACAGAAGTGTACAGCGATAATTATAATGTAATTGTGAGTTAGTATTGTTTTCTTAAAAGGAGATAGCATTATGTAGTTAGAAGTTGAGTTAAACTTTCGTAGGAGTTTCTAACTAACAACAGAGACGATGCGACTGTTACCAGTTAATTTATCTCTATTTCAGACTCATCATTGACATCGGTGAAGGAAAACATCGTGAGGAAACCTGGCCTTATAATTAATGTAAGTCTGAAATCGCCAACCCGTCTTGAGCAAGCGTGGTGATGAATACTCGTACCTTCTCTGTATGAGAAGAGCCCTTTGCCTTGCAGTGGGACAGTAACAGGCTGGTATTATTATTATTATTTTATTATTCAAACTCCAATGAATACAAAGCACAGCATCCCTAGTGCGCTGCAATGTATGTCAGTGGCATCGTAACCGACTTTATTTACTTCGTTGTTCATCTGCCTGTCTGTCTGCCGAGTCCCGTTTTTTCAGCAGAGCGTGGAGGTATCTTCTTTAAATTAAATATGTAGGTCATGGTCTCTTGAAGGTCTAAAACAATCAAGACTTTTGTGCAACGCAATGGAAAAATACGGCATAAAAGTACTTTCTGTTGACCGAGAATCTTAAAAATTGGCAAGGTCTTACAGCACAACTCACGAGTAAAGGGAAAAGTCCCAAAATCGGAGTGGTTGTATTTATTCACATGAGAAAATAAGTTTGGTTATGTTATGGTGGTGAAAGCAGCTGAACAATTGGGGAAGTTTTTTTTAGCATTTTTGTCAAAACCTCATACATGGAGATGCCTAAATTAAATCAAATTTATTGGTATTTTTGTTATTGATGGAAAAGTACCATCTAGTAATTACATAACATATAACAGAACTCTGTATACGGGAGCTACATCTGCCAACAAACTGCTGTACAGTTTGGCAGAAGTAACATTAAATGTAATACTAGGGATTTCACCACGAATAAATGCATTTTATTTCATTTTCATTTCGATCACCCATGTACGGAGTCTGGTATACGGAATCCAAGGTGAGAGAGTCAGACCCGAACTTGTCCGGTTTATTTTTTAAATATCTCAGCATTACGCTGAGATAGCCATTCTGACCTCGCACAGGTCCTTAGATATATTCGTTTTTGTGTAGATACTTTTTAGTTTTATTTTCTGTAGATTGTTTTTTTCATATATTCATCACTAGCTTTTGCCGGCTTCACTCGCGTTACGAATTGGGGGGTTAGAAAGAGACAAATAGTAGCCTATGTCACTCTCCATACCTTCAACTATCTCCACTTAAAAAATCACGTCAATTTGTCGCTCCGTTTTGCCGTGAAAGACAGACACACACACTTTTACACACATTGCCACGTTGAATGGCAATGCTGATTCTTTGGCCAAAAAGAGGTCAGCCCTCTGGTCAGTTGAAGAGTCGACCAATAACTGATTACGTATAATTTCGTTGTATTTAATGTGTGCGTCCCAGATGAATATTTTTCTTTCTTTATTTTCTTGCTCACCGCTTTATATCATTCCACAACACCATCCATGATCCCATCACTTGTCACACTCACACCACAAATTTTAAAACCTCATGCCATATAAATTAGTTTCTTTGTAGTCCGTCGCGTGGCAAGGATTAGCCGCACTGTCAATTAGTTAAGAGAGTACGCAGGAGGGGTGCTATCCACGCGATTGAGTGTACGATGTTTAATTTGTTTTTAAATTTGGGCTGGTTGGTCTTGGTGTGAGAAGTTAATTGTTATTATCACGCTTTTATTAGGAAAGGGTTGGCAGAGACGTGTTTGTTGTTGGTAAAACTACGTTTTGTTAATTAAAGATTGGGAAACTTGTGTTTTCCGGTAAGAAATTAGTGATTTGATCAAATTATGTACGGCAGATATTGGTGTTTTTTTTTATATCCTGTGAACATTAAAAGGACATAAGATGCTCGGTATTTAAAATGATTTCAACTAATTATTTGACTCCAACTTATGTATTTGCTGAACACAGTTAAAGACTATAAATACAAATACAATTTTTTATCGTTCATTTATCTTATTTACAGTGATAGAGTTATCATAGGGTAGAACCGGGATAAATGCCGCAATGGGACAGGCGCCTCATTTTCAAAAGTCCTTACTTTCCAAAAGTACAACTTAGTTTCAATGGGGCGTTCACAATAGTCATGAGGCACTGGTGCGACTTGTGTGGTGTGATTATCTCCGCAGCTAAAGTGACGAACGCTTAAAAGTTTCAGACGTGAGTATTTACTGTTGCGTCTATACTTATCTACTTACCTACTAATGTTGTAATAACGTGGTATAATGGCATCATAGGCGTGATCTCTATTCCTCGAAAAGGTGAGGTACACGTATTAGTAACACCCACAGTTATGTCCAAGTCCCATGAAATTAGGGGCGAGCCTATTGCCATCATCCGGGTATGCATCCAGACTCAGAGACACCTAATGCGATTTTTTTTAGAATTTTGCTTAAGTTTAATTATGGTTACGTGTGAATATAACATGCATTTAATCATAATAAAACATAGAAAGATCAGAAAAAACAATATCTTCCCAAGATTACAAAATATAAAACAATTTTACAAATTTTGTTCCATTGGTCAAGTACCTTTCATTTTTCGCATTTTCATCGTAGGGCACTTAAAAAAAAAGTCCTGCAAAAATTCAATTTCTTAAAAATTAGTAATATCAACAAAAAGTAGTGACAATGTAGTGAAAAAGATTAAATTAGCTGCATTCATAATCATTATTCATAGTTAATAAATAACTTTAAAATAAACGTAACATGCGATGATGCAATGTGCTGCCATCTATGAGTGAATAGACTATCTAATTTACACAAACGTGTAGCGACATCTATTGTTGAGTAGTTAAAATGAGAACAAAAGTACTGTGCGCAATGATAAAGAAGTAATACAAGTAATCGCTAGATGGCGTTAAATAAAATAAAATTATCATAGACTTATATTTTCAGCAAAACGTTTGTTCGGTGGAGTAGGTATAAAAATTCAGGTGTATAAACATTATGTATAAGAGTATTTCAAGAAATAATGCACTCAATGTTATACCTTGCTTAAGTGCTTCCTTGAGTAAGTCTAAAAAAGGGAAAAAGTAAACTATTGGTTTGAATTAAATAACTGCCTCATTGGTCTAGGGGTGGTAAACGCAACTACTGAAAATGGGTTCCTGGGTTCGATTCCCGGGTTGCGCAAAGTGTTGTTGGGTTTTTAACCGCCCAAAAAAGGGGGAGGTTCTCAATTCGACACGTATAGTTTTTCATCATGTATCCACAGGGAATATTTCAGTAAGTGGCAGCCCAGAGTTTGGATAGTGCCAGATTGATGAAAATATGCTCGCCCCTATTACATGAGCCATAAACATAAGTAGCGCAATGTTTAAGTTGGTACCTACTCCTCTGCTTAAGCCTTCCTGGAAATAAGGGCGTGATGTTTTGATGTTATTTTTTAAATTGGGATATATTTTAGGGTTGATTAGTAAAGTACCCAAAAGACTGGCGATGTGGATGAATTTATCGGCGCCTCTTTTAGTTAGGATAGTTTATTGTGTTCTATTTATTTATTTGATATGTGTGCTTATATATAAGAAGTGAGCATGTAAGTTATAACAAGTCTGTTTTGAATTAAAATATAAATTTAATTTAAGTACTTTTCAGGTACTTATTAAATTTGTATCATAAAACGACAGGCAACATTTCTCAATGGTACTTACCTGCTGATTGATCAGTTTCAGATGTAATCGGCCACATTTCTGTAGACTGACTGATACAGAAACGATCTCAGGGGGACGAGGTGGTCATATCACCGCCAGTCACCATCATTAATTAGTCAGACAGTTGCGGGCCTCTATGATATACTTGTTTTACTAACGAATAAATAAATAATGCTGGACAATCCACACAGCATCATCTAGCCCCAAGTTAAGCAGAGCTTGTGTTATGGGTACTAGATGACTGATATACTTAATACAATACATTACATAGATAGATAATTTTTATTATACATAGTAAATACCTAGAACACCCGAAACAAATATTTGTACATCGTACAACAAACATTTGTTCCAGGGCGGGAATCGAACCCGCAACCTCCTGCGTCGCAGGCGGACCTTCGCCCACCGAGCCACATCGGTCGTCAAGTACACGTAAGTATCGTCAGAATATGGACCTTAAACCTGTTTTTGAGCCAAGGAGTAAGTTTGAAGAAATTAAAAGTATTACGAGTGAATCAAGCGAAATTGAGAATAATTTGGTTTACGTTACAAACATATCGGAGGCAGGGTGCCAACGGCGGCAGTCGAGTGAGAGGCTGAGAGGCTAAATCGCTCAAGGCGACAGATAGCCAGGGGCGCCAAAATGCCAAATGTGGAGAACTATTTTTAGTGCAAAACGAGGTCTTGGGCTCAATTTCCGGGTTGGGCAAAGTGTTGTTGGGTTTTTCCATCTGGAAGCCCGGTTGATGAATAGGCTATTACATGGGACTTAACATAGCTGACGAAATGTATGTACGTCTCTGTCTAACCCTTCGGAGATGATAGGTGTAATGTTATATTATGTTGAATACTGTTGTTAAAGTGCCTTCCACAGGCTCCCCAGAATGAAATTAAATCTGAATTCTAGAAGACAATTAATAACAAAGTTACTTGTCTTAATCAAAAATAGTTTTCACTTTTTTAGCGTGTATACCCCGTTTTGCTCCCAGAAGATAGGTATTTTAACAATACAATTTATCGTGTGAAAGCGTTTTTCAAAGGGAGCTGAAACACAACCTCGCTCTACCATGATTAAGAGCAGAGTAGAGCACTTAACACCTTATCTGCCAGAAAACGAGACACAATAAGAAATGTATTGCTTGTCGGTCACTTGGCGTTTAAGAAGTTAAGTTTATAACCTCGCGTCTTTATAATTAACATTCTTCGTTCTTGAGCCTCGGTACTTATGTCGACCAAACAGGCGTTACTTACTTACACAAAAAGTTCAAGACGAAGCTATTTCTATATGCTTCGCTCGCTCTTGTATTATATTTCCTCATAACTCTTAAGTTTTTCTGTACAGTCCTAAATTATCAAAATATACTTTTACGATGGATGGATTGTGTGAAAGTTGATATGGCTAAGAAGGAGGTGACTTCTGAGATGACGGGAAATAGAGATGTATGGAAGAAGAAGACATGCTGCGCCGACCCCAAATAAAATTGGGATAAGGGCAAGAGGATGATGATGATACTTTTACCTGTCCGAGAGGGTCCTCGCTTCGTTCGCTCCAGCTGTCTGTATCACAAACCTTCAGAATTATCATACTTGAGGTCCCTGTGGTAGCCCGCCCATAACTTAGGTCTGCGCCGTACTGCCATCTTTAGGTTCGTCATCTCCTTTGTCTAGTTTACTAGTAATCTATAAATAGTCATTAAATAAATCTTTGTCGTGGTGTCGTTCACCTCGAAGTATTCCAAGATCAGCGATAAGTGATCAGAGAGCATCAAGACGCGGTGGCATATCATGACTGATCGCACAAAACTTTCCGATAAAGTGGCAGAATACGTAAACAATAACAACTCAAAACATTTATATTAAACTAGTTTTGTCCACGGCTTCGTTCGCCTGGAGGACGAGACCAGAGAAAAGAAACACGTGTCGGTTTGAGAATATTTACCACCATTGACAAGAAAGGATTCTCTGACGTCTGTGAACGTCCGAACCGTTTGAGTCGGATTTTAAACCTTATTCTTTTTTTGAAATAACACACAATAAATAATGAAATATAATTATGACAACCAGTCTTCCCCAGGGATATAGTGTTATCCAGTAACTGGGTTGTGAAGGTCAGATAGGCGTTCGCTCCATGTAAAATACTGGCATTCAGCTGCATGCGGTTAGACTGGAAGCCGACCCCAACATAGTTGGGAAAAGGGTAGGCAGATGATGATGAATTGTATAATGATATAAAAATGACCAAACGGGTGTTGTAGACGCAATAATAGACAACATGATAGATTGTTGAATTATTTCTACCGTCTTAAGCATGGCGATGTTTAAACTGAAGAGAAGAAAGTTTTCTATTCTCTACTTACAGTGTACGCGCCCGGTGCTCTGATAGAACAGATGTCAAGTTGGAAAAAAAGAACGTTTTCTATTTTTGCTTGAATCTCTAATCTATAAAATTCTCGTGTCGCAATGTTTGTTACCAAACTCCTCCGAAACGGCTGAACCGATTTGATGAAATTTTGTGTGCGTATCGGGTAGGTCTGAGAATTGGCCAACATTTATTTTACATACCCCTAAGTGATAAGGGTGGTCCTCTCCGAACATTTTTTTTCTACTCTACAAAATTCTTAAAAATAATTCAAAACAACGTTTACTAGATCAGCCAGTATTGTGTATAGAATTGGTCATGCTACGCGTGCAGGTGCATGAACGTAAACAAAGCAAAAAGAGTACCTATGTACCCCCGTTGTTCTGTCTACCCCCGTGGATAAATGCGTGAATTTATACACATACGAGTATGTATGTGTGCTAATCAAACAAAAACAATTGCAAACTAAATTAGTACCACAAAAATTCTAAGATTCCATAGCGGTAAATTTTGGAGCCGAACTCTATATTTTTTGGTCACGATATCACGACAAGAGGTGCTAGTCGTGAGCTCGTAAAGATAAGGTGAGAAGTAGACGAGTCTGTGCAAGTAATTTTAATTAAACGTTGCCCCACACTACGAATTTCTGCTGTATCGTGGGTGCGTTTACAAACATTTAAAACTGTTGAGTTTAAGGCCTACAGGCACTGATTACAGGTCTAGCTGTTGGTTGCAACAGCCAGACCTGTAATCACTACCTGTAGGCCATAAAAATATTTATTCTGTGCGGGGATCGAATCCACAACATGCGGCGCAGCAGCCGACGCGGCGACGGCTCAACCACTGCGCGAATCGTGTCGTACGACGACACGATGGATGTAGTTACCGGGCTGCTGCTGAGTATTTCCAAATAGAAAAAACCTTTTGCCCGACTAAGGATTTGAACAACTAGCTGGCGTACACCTCTGACTATCCCTTCGGAGAATACAGGCATGATGTTATGTAGTTGAGTCCCCAGTTTAGCTCTTGGTAAAAAGCCTACGTGGCTGCCATCAACGGGAACTCACTTTACTTTCAAGCCGATTTGCTATTGGATTCCAGACAATAATCTATCTCTGATCTGCAAAATTTAATCTAGATCCGTTCAGTCGTTCTGGTGTGATTGAGTAACAAACATCCACCCATACAAACTTTCGCATTGTATTTGTCTCATAAATCAACTACAACATCATCATCTGCCTAGCCTTCACTCAACTATGTTGGGGTCGGCTTCCAGTCTAACCGGATGCAGCTGAATACCAGTATTTTACATGGAGCAACTGCCTATCTGACCTCTACAACACAGTCACTTACACAACACGATACCCTTAGGTAAGACTGGTCGTCAGACTTTCGGGCTTCTGACAGCCGGGACCAACGGCTTCACGAGCTTATTTGTCTCATAAATAAACTACACAATTTGTCGGAGTTCTATGACAGTGGGAGTACCTACAATCCGCGGATCGTAATCGAATCGGCCCCCTCAAAGTCCCGAGCGGTGACCCCACTCTCAATTGACCATTAAGACTTAACTGTTTGAAAACCAGCATAATCTGGCCTTGGATTACGTTGTAACTCCGTAATACGGTAGGTCAAGGTCGAAGTGTAACTACATCCGTGTCGCCTACTGTACAAGGGTTAATACTGTTGGGTTCGACCTATTTGCGTTGTAGTTACTAAATTAGCTACTGATAGTAGATACTGAACTTCCTGTTAGTGTTGTACAAATAATCATAAAGTGTACTAAACTATACAAATACATGAATAAATGTAATAATAGCATAACATAATAGTTTATATTGATGGAACTATGTACTTACGCAAACTTCTTACATGATAAGGGCGAGCCGTATGTACAATGAAACTTGTCAGTAAGAGAAAACTTTCAGGAAAAATCAACACCCATGAAATTTTGTCAGATTCCACGTGGACGAAGTCGCGGGTACGACTAGTATTAAATATGTCTTTTTAATTCTAGCTGTGCCCGGCTTTGTTTATTTTTTTTGCACGGCACTCTTTTTAAATACTCGTAAAGTAAGGTAGCCTAGTAGCTTAACACATCAGCTATTTGCCAGTGAAAGTCCCATCAAAATTTGTTCAGAGGATTCTGAGATCGACCCAAACAAACAGAAAGACAAAAAAAAAATGGAATAACTATCCCCATTACATTTTCACATGAATCCATACTTCCATACTTTAATATTATAAATGGGAAAGTGTGTGTGTCTGTTTGTCCGTCTTTCACGCCTAAACCACCGAACGGATTTCGATAAAATTTGGCAGAGAGATAGATTGCACCCCAGGAAAGGACATAAGCTACTTTTTTTCATCAACAAACCACGCTGGCGAAGCCGCGGCTAGAAGCTGGTATCCACACGTTATTTTCCTGGATCGAAATCAGGGTAAGATAAACGCAAACAAAATTTATAAGAATAATAAACTATAATGCCTTGCTTTTTGTTATTCCCAGTACCTTCTGTCACCTGTATGTTTTCTCACGTAATATTTAGAACGCAAACATAGGTAGGTTGTACATACCTGAAATAATGTGATATTGTTACAGTGATGTAAAGACATGGTCTGGTAGGTAATCTGTCAAACGTAGAGTCACGAACGGAGGCCGATAGCGACCGAGGCGGCGGCGGCGCTTATTACGTATGCGGATAGAGTTTAGATGCCATGCTTATCTATCTACACAAAAACAAAATCAAGTGTCTGTTTGTAATATCCAAATGACAGCTTTTTACTAAATGCACGTGAAAGTTTATACGGCAGTCATTCCAAAAAAAGCATTAAAAAAAAACTGTCTGTCTGTCTGTTTGAGGTAATCTTCAAAATGGCTGAACCGATTTCTCCGGCAGATAGCTAATGTTGAAAGGAGTAACTTAGGATGCTTTCGTTTTAGAAAAACAATTAGGGTTACGCGCAAATAACTTAAAATGTTTGGTTAAATTCCACGCAGACACAGTTGCGGGCGCAGCTAGTGTAAAAATAAGTTATGAAAAATGCTGACATAGGGCTCGGGAAGCAGGAACAGGCGTGATGTTATAGACAGGTCAGGCAGAGGTATATTATCTACAGTTAACCTATATCTGCCAGTTATATTCAAGACTCATATGATGGGGGGCCCAACCTATAAACATCAACCAGGTCCAGACTGCAGACTTCTACTGAGATAACACCCAACCCGGGAGTCGAAACCCAGGACCTCGTGCTCAGCAGTCTTGCTTCCGACTACCACACCATAGAGGCAGTAATAGTATAGTTAACAAAAGTAGTTACTAAAAGGTAACTAATATTCTCTGTCATTGCATCAGCTTCCACAATTTTGGGAGCTGGTTTGTGGGCATTTTTTTAAGTGTGTGAGAATAAGAACCAACTCGCTCTCTCTCTCTCACACGTTTTCTTGGGTCGAAACCCGAAGCAACTTTGTCTGTGCGTGAGCAAAACATCACGCGATAATAAACATTAAATAAAAATTATTATTTCTTGACATATGTTGTATAGTTTCAAGTTCTTCAAACCTATCAGACAGACGTGTTGCTGGGGAGTTTGTTCCGCCGCTTCTTCTTCCCAGTAAAAACACTAGGAAGTGTTGAAGGGTGGGCGTTTTGGGGGACTGTCTTATGTAAACGTTTTGACGTTCAAAAAGTGCTGATTCTCAGCCTAATTTGACTAAATGAATTTTGATTTGATTTGAAACTAATTGATTTTGTAAGTTACATCATATCATCAAATGTTTCTTTAGGTATTATTTTGAGTAGTTTCTTCAGGAATGTTATTAGAGGTCTCAATCATGACAACATACTTAAAGAAACATAATATCTACTCCAAATACATACATTGGTCGTTTGTGTGTCACACAGAGCATAACTAAATACGTTCGTGTCCACTCAATTAGCGCTGAGCGCAAGTACTGGCGGTCAGTTTCTATGACTGAATGGTGACGCTCAGTGACACGCTTGGTTTGTTTGAAATGGTGATCATGTTGTGAGGAAACTTTTAAGTGGAGGATTACAAGATTAGAGGAAGACCAAAGAAACGATGGATGGATTGTTTGAAAGATGGCTAGCAATGAGATGACAGCAAATAGAGGTGTATGGAAGAAGAAGACATTCTGCGCCGACGGATGATACCTACATTAAGATAAGGGCAGAGGGTTGATGAAAGAAAGAAAGAATAACATTTATTTGAGACACGCCCTAATATAAACGACAAAACTTAATCGGAAACTACCAATATACAAAAAATACAATTAAAAATGAAAAAAAGACCTTTGCGAATCCCAGCATAATGTTGCAACATTAAAAAAAAACGCTTTAACCGGTTATTCTGATTGGGCCCGTTTTGGGCCGTACAAAGTAGCCCTCTAGTGGAGATGATGATGATAATCATTATGATCCGCCAACGTGATCCCTTGCTCTGTTGTGTTCCATCCATGAATCAAAAGCGTGTCAAAAATCATTATCAGTCTCCATCGTGATAGCAATAGCAGGTGACACACGCAATAGCAACTCATCTTGCGTTATCAGTGGCTGGTGGCGGTACATTGTGTGCTCATCTCGACTCAGTTGTTGACTGTTGACAGCGGTGACCACTTGCGAACTTGTGAGGTGAGCTGTTGTTGGCTGTTATCATTTCTTTTTACCATCAATATTTTTTTTTTAGTTTTTTCTCCGGATGTGATCAATTTATTTTCCGCTTTTTGTGACTTTTTTATTTTTTTGTGAATCTTAAAAGGTATTTTCATTTTATTACTTATTTCAATAATATCAAAATTAGATCAATAATCTAAGTGGTTGTTACCTAATACGTGAATTGTTTACTTACTTTATTTTTGAGTCATGATCGTTTAAGTTAAAAAAGCTTTTATATATATGTATAGTAAATATATTAGTAGTTGGTCCAAACTATGTAGTATCAAAGTTACTTAGGTAGCCTTACATAATAAAACTATATTTTGTAATAAATAATAAACGATATTTCTGACTAAAATTAAATCTTAATAAACATTTAATAAACCCTTCTGGTATTCATATTGGCCTATCTGGGCATAATAGGTAATAAGTGATAAGTGCTTTATAAAAGCTAATGTTTTTCATAAAAATTGTTTAAATCAGGAGAATATTATTAAAAGCAATTTAGATTAACTACTAATTAAATGTAGCTATTAATGTAAAACATACAATAAATGAGTGTAGGCGCTCATTTAATTTCAGGTAATTCAACTAAGCATTGCTTGCCTAATATCTATGGAAAGTTGATTCTTAGCGCGAGATATATCATGTGACGTTGGTTGAGGCACGCGGCCGCGCGCGGCGCCACCGTCGCGAAGTATTTATAGCGGAGTCAATATAACCGAGTATCAGTCAATTGTTAGGTACAGTAGACTCCATTAAATAACTGATCCTTGTGTTGACTTGGTGGAGATAACAGCTGGATTGTCAACAGACAGGGCTGCTTGTCAAAACAAACACAGTTGATACGCAATGTTTTTTTCCTTTATTTAGTCGAAAGATTTGTTCCGGGTGTTCTGGGTATTTGCTATGTACCTATAGTAAAACATGTCTATATATGTAATGTATTGTATTAAGTATATCAGTCGTCTAGTACCCATACAAAAGCTCTGCTTAGCTTGGGGCTAGATGATGCTGTGTGGATTGTCCAACATTATTTATATTTTTTTTTTTATTTAATGAATTATCTGGAATCAGTTTTATGTGCCTTCTTACTTGTCTACATCTGTGCCTCTGCTTGATTACATTAGCTGTAAAATATACACTATAATTTATTTTGTATCGTTGAGTTATATTTTAAAGGATCTTCTAAGGTGTTTCTAAATACCTATTTTTCTTATAATGTTTAATCATTAAGCACTAAAGTAATAGCTCAAAAATTGCAGCCTTTTGCGACAGTGTGTACAATAGCTGACCAAAATACCAAAAATAGGTGTCTATTTAGGAAGGCTTTATGACTAGGGCTGGGCAAAATTCATGTTTTACTTTAATTGAAATACATATTACAAAATGCTATCTCGCATTTATTTAAAATAATATCTTAAAGTAATGTATTTGAAATATAAAATACAAAATACAGTATTTTAGCAATATTTATTTGAAATACAAAATAAAAATTACAAAATACTATTGAGAATAAAAAGTACCTAATACAGCCCAGCCCAGTAATTTAGGTTTAAACGCAGAGTTAAAGAAGATTAATCAGTAAAACCAGTTTCCTTTCATGAATATTAGATTTTTAAATGTACTGTCAGACAAATAGTCTGTTTTTGGAGAATAAATATCACCTGCTAAATGAAAATTTATAGGATAGCTAAATGAAGGTCCGATATTTGAAATACGAATTACAAATTACATTTTAAGCAAGTAATTGAAATACAAATACCAAATGCTTATTTGTATTTCAATTACGTATTTTAATTACAATAATTTAAATACTGCTCAACCCTGTTTATGACTTAGGTCAAAACGCCCAAAAAAAGTTTGGTGATGTTAATTTAGGACTACGTACTGAATCAAATAGTGCAGATATTTTTTTCCTTAATTTAATACGAATTAATTTATATAATACTAGCAACCGGCGTGCGTGTATGGCCAGATGTCCTTAATACATATATAGTTAAGAAGCTAGTGCAAGTTTATTAACGCTCAATACCTACATACAGTAATTGTCTCAGATTATAGATACATAGACATCAAATCAAAATCAAATCAAAATTCATTTATTCAAATTAGGCTGAGAATCAGCACTTTTTGAACGTCAAAAACGTTTACATAAGACAGTCCCCCAAAACGCCCACCCTTCACCTATATTCACCTATATCTATATACATATAGATAGATAGACTGGTCGGAATCCAAATTGTGTGAGCCTGTCTCGATTCTACTCAACTCAATTATTAAGCCCGACTAACGCCCAGCAAACAATTTACATATTCTGTACGTCTGTATCTATACATATGTATGTATATCGTATCTCATCTTAATACAATTCAGAACAACAATGTGTCGTTCAGAGGTAACCTAGAAACAAGTTATTAACCCCTGCAAATATTGACCGCCATGCGTGCGATGCATTACGAGTTCACGACATGGAAAACATTTGCTGTCCGTCTAGCTTGGTTTGTTAACTCATTTACTCATTTTTCATATCACCTGCTCCTCGATAACGGTACCGATTCCCTTGTGAAAAACTAAACTTAATTGAGACTACTTTCATCTCTTTCTTTTTTATAAAACGAGAAAGGGACGGAATTTTGGTTGTACTGAAACTTCCAAACAAACAGTTGACATTTAAAAGGCATCTACCAACATGGTCAAGTTCAAGACATGAACTAATTTCATTTCTCTTACTTAGTACATAATTGTCGGCGTTCTTTTCTCGACTTATTTATTTATTTATTTGGTTCACCAACAATTGTTTACACAGGTTCTATACTAAGGGTAACATGCGATATGTATGTATGCAATAGTGCAACAATCACTAATTACAGGCAAACTCCGCATGCATAAAGAAGTTGTACAATTTATTTTAAAATAAGTAGGTATTAATCTAGTTTTAAATTACTTAGGTATCTAAAAGTGTAAATAATGAACACATCGCTCCAGAAATGCAACAATATAGGTTACTTATTATATGTGAACAACTTATATTATATTTATATCTTTTTCTTAAATCCAATGAACACCATACAATTTCAGCGTTTAACGAAACACGATCATTCAGGCTTCGTCATACTTTATCTAGTCTTCAATTACTTAACGAATCCTGAAACAGAAAAAAAAACAAATTGGTTATACATTATACAAGATCAGGTTGGACAGTGGCCCTAAACTTTAACGGCACAGTTGGTGCATGGTTGGCTGCTGCGCTTCGTGTCGCTGGTTCGATTCCCGCACAGAACAGATATCTATATGGCCCACAGGTAGTTGTTCCGGGTCTGGCTGTCTGTGTATGTGACTTTACCGTTTGCAAACGCACCCACGAAAAAAAAAGAAAATAACTAGGCGTAGCCCTGTATCTTGGGGCCAGATGGGTCAAGGTCAGGTCATTCAATAACTCTTCTTTCCACCCCCAGAAATAATGGCAACAAATACCCTAGAACCGGGCGCGGTGATCCGACCGACCATCGACCATGATGGAGTGAAGCTCTTAGCGGAACGTCTGTACGGGATCTCGGTACTAGAGCTGACGGAACTCAATGGCTATGACGACAAGAACTACAAGATCGTCGAAGACCCCAACGTGAAGAACCCACTGATCACTACGCACAGTGAGCTGGGGTATGTGCTGAAGATCATGAACTCCATGGACTCGCAGAACGTGGGTGTGATTGAGGCACAGAACGAAATTATGAATTTTTTGGGTGAGTCATTGCATATATTCCACCACACACCACACCTGTCTGGTCGGAGGATCCTCCCTTTTCAATAGGAACTTTATACCCTGTTCCTGTTCCTCTTACCCCCTAAACTCTTTGAATCTTCGATGCCATCTCATATGTCCACGATTCTCCACTTCTTGATCATTCATCTTCCTTCCGCAGGTACTCGATCCATCACGTGCCCTAAACCCATCCGCAACGTATACGGCCACCTGCACTCCATCGAGAAAATCGGAGGCAAGCAACACGCAGTCAGACTCCTGGAGTATGTCCCCGGGGACCTGCTGAAGGGAGTGCCGCAGTCTGAGGCGCTGTTCTACCAGCTCGGAGAGTTTGTTGCTAACTTGGATAATAAGCTGCAGGTCAGTTGCTTAGGTACATGGAGGACCAGATTTTGACCGTGACTTTGTCTATGTGAACAAAGTCGCGGATTAATAACTATCCTAAGTCCTTCCCAGGGTCTTAGACTATATCTGTACCATTGTATAAGACTGGTTGTCAGAGTTTTGGGCTTCTGACTACTCCTAACGACTGTCAAAGTGGAGAAATGTCAACCGGGACCAACGAATTAATATGTACCTATTCTGAGGCACGGAGGAGTCTCGATATACTACGAACGGTCACCCATCAGAAGCAAAAATTACGAAAGTAAAATCTTTCAAAGAAAAGAAGAAACGAAATGTTCCACAAACGAATTTCATTCCTCCAACCTAGAATCACGTATTTTTTTAACATTTGACTACACTACACACAATAGTACATACATTTTTATTCCTGACTGTAATGGTTGATGTGACAGCCCAAGGTTTATACAATTTGTATTGTATTCTCGTTACCAACCAATGTACCTACGAGTGTGTGTGGACATTATGAAGTAATGACAGAGAAAAAAGATTCGATTTTCCTAATACTAGTTTTAGGAATACATGGGAAAAGTAAATAGGAAATAATTCATCCCTGTAGGTTTGTTTAAACACACTAGTAATTTTTCCTGTGTCGTGGGTGCGTTTACATACATTTAAAGACACATTAACGAACACTCAGACCCGGAAAAACTTCCTGTAGACCAAACAAATATTTGTTCAGTGCGAGAATCGAACCCGCGGCACGCAGCACAGTGGGCAATCGCTCAGCCACTGCGCCAACCGTACCGTTGATTTCGAATAGGATCGCCAAAAGTTTTTCAGCTTATACTCTACAAAGCACTGAAGGATGGGTTTATTTTGAAGGAGTGAAATTTTATGTTCTGAAAGTCTGTCTCTATTTTACGAGCATTTGGGTTTGTAAGGTTTTTAACCCAATTTTTTGTCTGCAGAACTTCAACCACTCAGGGCTGGTCTCCCGAGAGCACATGTGGATGCTGACGAAGGTGCCAGACCTGGAAAAGTTCAAGTACGTCATCAAAGATGCTGAGAAACTTGACCTTGCTGAAGAGGTAAGAAATGATAACAAATTGTGATGTCCTTAATATGCTAAAATGCGAAACTCTATAATCAACGAGGGTGATTAAACAAAAGATGAAAGAATTGCAGAGGTGATAGAAACGGAGCTAACTTATTAGACGGCTTAATCACTAATATATTGGGGTGAGGACAAAACGAGGATGATTGATGATGACTACGGCTATTATATGTCATAGCCTTCCGAAGTATACAGAAGTGGAATTAGAAACAAACGATTTTCTGAACTCAGAAGGGAATGACGGAATCTGTCAGTGTGTGTATTGTTGTTTGTTGACGACAAAAACTGAAACGAGTAGGTAGCTTTAGATGATTTAGTCATGGTGAGAGGATTCATGAAAGGCAATTAACAAGACGAATGTAAATGAACAAAGCCGGAGGTGGGAGGGCCTCTGTACATACACTGACCATATTAGTGATGTCCTTAACAAAGCTCAGGTGCTCGCTAACGGCTCGTGTATGACTAGAATATGTATGCAAGGGGAGTATACAAACAACAAGACGACACGGTTGGCGCAGTGGTTGAGCCATCGGCTGCTACGCCGCGTGTTGTGGGTTCGATCCCCGCACGGAACAAATATTTGTATGACCTACACAGATAGTTGTTCCGGGTCTGGCTGTTTGTGTATGTGAGTTTAATTGTTTGTAAACGCACCCACGATACAGGAGAAATTCCTAGTGTGGGGCAACGTTTAAAAAAAAAAAAAAAATCGTAGCAGGTGGTATACGGCTTCATACAAATTAAGACCACTTTGGTTTCTTCACGATACTTTCATTAACATCTCTCTAATATGCCAGAATGTGTAAGTTCAGTGTCATTGTAGATTATAAATCATCTATAACATGAGTTCTGAGCCCCTTTATTTAAAAGATGGGATATCATTCAACGACTTCTCACGTTCTGGGTGTAACGGGAGAACGTGTCGGACTTTTACTGACTAAAACCCATCCGTGTTCCATCCTTGCCCTTTACGTTCCAGAGTCACGGTAACCTTTCGAACATCCCGCAACCCTGCCAGGAGTTCTCAGTCCTCAGCCTAGCTTACAGACCTCTAGGTCAAGTTAAGTTGACACATTGTTTTTAATGATTATTACCTAGCATATTATGTCATGATGGCCCAGTGGTTCAGGCTTGCCTCTTGTGCACGAGGTCGTGGGCTCAAACCTGGGCAAGTACCAATGTGAGTTTTTCAATTCATATGTACTTTCTAAGTTCATCTTGGACATCACTGACATCGGTGAAGGTAAACATCGTGAGGAAAACCTGGACGTATATAATTAATATGAGTCTGAAATCGCCAACCCGTCTTGAGCAAGCGTGGTGATTAATGCTCGTGCCTTCTCTGTATGAGAAGAGACCTTTGCCCTGCAGTGGGACAGTAATAGGCTGGTACTACCTAGCATATTATATTTTCACATATAAAAGGGATCGTGTGTGTGTCAAGTTGAGATTTAAACGCCTGTGCCGGGGCAATGTCTAATCTATTAAAGCAATTTATAGCTTGATGTTTATGTACATAGTGGTTGGTATGGCGTGCAGCCGTCGCATTGTTAGTTTCGTTGCATTAGTTACAGTTCATAATAACGTCCATTATTTATGATGTTTATCTTGTGTTATTTACATTTTCTATTAGTGAGGTAGGGCTTGGTTATCGCAGTGTATTATTAATAATAATAATAATACGTTTATTTCGGAACTTGCCATATCGTGTTAGTAACAATTTATACTTAGAACTAGTGTTAAAACAAAAAAATAAAAATTTATTTCTTGCCCGATATAACTCTCCTTAGTGCTTCTTGAAGAATACTTCAAATTACTGCTAAATATTTGGATTTTTTTACGGCACGGACACTAATATAACAGAGGAGCTCGTGGCTAATAAAAACAGCCGCTCGGGTTGGTTGAAGGTTAAGCTACGCTTGCCGAGGTCAGTCTGTGGATGGGTGACCGTTCGTTACATATCGAGACTCCTGCGTGCCTCGGAAAACACGTTAAGCCGTTGGTCCCGGCTGAAATTTGTAGATCTTTGACAGTCGTTACGGGTAGTCAAAGCCCTAAAATGTCTGACAACCAATCTTACCAAGGAGTATCGTGTTGCCCGGTAACTAGGTTGTGGAGGTCAGATAGGCAGTCGCTCCATGTAAAATACTGGTATTCAGCTGCATCAGGTGAGACTGGAAGCCGACCCCAACATAGTGGGGAAAAGGCTAGGCAGATAATAAAAAACACTAGGAACTTGGTTTTAAATTGTTTTTATCCAAATATAATATATATAATAGGTCTTTACCTATGAAATTGCCGTTTTGTATGAAAAAATTTAAATGAATTTTTTTCATGTATTTTTTATTTTTATTAATCGAAGTAATCACCCATGCAATCAATGCATCTTTGCCAACGCAGTGGCAGTTTATTGATGCCCTTCTTAAAGAAATCAGCTGGACGGGAGGCAACAAATTCTTCAAAGGCATTTTGTACTGCCTCTCGGGTATTGAATTTTTTTCCCGCCAAGAAGTTATCCAAATTCTGGAAAAAGTAGTAGTCTGTAGGCGCAAGGTCTGGTGAGTAGGGCGGATGACGGAGAGCTTCCAACCCCAGTTCTTGCAACTTGGAGACCGTCTGCTGTGCAGTATGAGGTCGCGCGTTGTCGTGCAGGAGCAGCGGAGACGAGCGATTGACCAATGCTGGTTGGAGAGGTGCCAGCTTCTCCATCATTGTGTTCAATTCTTCACAGTTTACATCTGCAGTAATGCTCACCCCGTTTGGTAAGAAGCTGTGTTGAATCACACCGGCGCTAGACCACCAAACAGTGACCATCACTTTTCTTGGGGTAAGTTTTCGTTTAGGGCATTGTTTAGGTGCTGAACCAGGATCCAACCAACTTGCTGAGCGCTTGCGGTTATCAAACAGAATCCATTTTTCATCGCAGGTAACAATGCGGTTCAAAATTCCTTCATTTGTGTGTCTGTTGAGCAGTGCAAGGCACGTCTCGACGCGTACTTCGCGCTGGCGATCATTGAGTTCGTGGGGCACCCATTTGTCAAGCTTTTTTACCTTGCCAATTTGACGCAAATGGACCAATATTGTTTTGACGCTAACGTCGAAAGCTGCTGCTAATTCAGCCGTAGATTGTGTATCATCAGCTTCCACAATCGCCTTTAATTCGTCATTGTCGACCAAAGTCTTCGGACGACCGCGAGGTTCATTTTTCAGGTCGAAATTTCCAGAACGGAAGCGAGCAAACCAATAACAGGTAGTGCGTTGGTTTGTAGTGTTAGCTCCGTAAACGTCGTTGATGTTGCGTGCCGCTTGTGCCGCGTTGCTGCCACGACGGTACTCATATTCCATAATTACTCGAATTTTTAACGTATCCATGATGACGAAAAAGATTTAAATGCGATGAAAATGTAACACTAATCAATAAACAAATGACTACTTTTGGAAAAAAAAACCATGTTTTTAAAATAAAATTAATTTGAAATTAGAATTCTTAGCCAAACAAAAAATATTTTGATTTGAAATGGCCAGTACTGCAGTACGGCAATTTCATAGGTAAAGACCTAATATATACTCCTTTTGTTGGCCATTTTGACACACGTTTGTATAGGTTATTCTAGTCGTATGTTTTACACGCTCAGCGTCTGTTGTCCATCTATTGCTTAGGATCTTTCATCATCATCATGATATGTTTAGCCCTTTCCCAACTATGTTGGGGCTTCTTATCTAACTGCCATGGTTGCAGATTTACAGCTAATATTTATATTTAGGTCTCCATGTCCCAGTTTCAGGGTTGCATGTTACGTCTTTGTAAGATTGGTTGGTTGTTGATGTTTAGGTTTGTTGACAGCAAGATGACGACACGGTTTATGCAGTAGTTAAGCGATTGGCTGTTGTGCTGCGTGTCGCGGGTTCGATCCCCGCACGGAACAAATATTTGTATGGCATACAGGTAATTGTTCCGGGTCTGGTTGTTTGTGTATGTGAGTTTAAATGTTTGTAAGCGCACCCACAATATAGGAGAAATTCCTAGTGTGGGGCAACGTTTTTATTAAAAAAAAAAAGTTTTACAGACTTTCTTACGTATCTAATAAATGTATCAATCACCAGGTGATAGAAGAGTTTAAGTACGCCGTGGTGCCGCGTCTCGGAGAGCTGGAGAAGGGAGTCATCCACGGAGATGTGAACGAGATGAACGTGCTCGTCGGACTCAAGCCAGGAGCTAGGTTCGTATTTTATGAAGAATATATTAAAGCTCCAGAATTTGCATTTTTTGTTCGTCAATATTGTGAAGGACAGCTATCGAATTCCTTCCAATGTTTTCCACATTCATATGTACTCATAGGATACTTCCATTTAATGACCATGAATTCCTTCACATGGGAGTTGGAGAAACCTCTTAGTGCAGTTCGCTGTTTATCACAATTAATTTTTGACGACCTATGTGGCGCAGCGGGCGAAGGTCCGCCTGCGACGCAAGAGGTTGCGGGTTCGATTCCCGCCTTGGGACAAATGTTTGTACGATCTACAGAGATTTGTTCTTGGTGTTCTGGGTATTTTCTATGTATAATAAAAAAATATCTATCCATGTAATGTATTGTATTAAGTATATCAGTCATCTAGTACCCATAACACAAGCTCTGCTTAGCTTGGGGCTACATGATGCTGTGTGAATTGTCCGGCATTTTGTGGCTGAATGCTGGTGCTGTTGTATTTGTCTATCATAGCCAAGCGTGTGATCTTCAACATCAAACTTCAACTCTCCATTAATGGATTTTATGGAAGAGACACCACACTGATATATCCATTACATCTCTCATTCTCATCATTCATCATCATTCTCTTTATTAGGAAGGCGAAGAGAATGTGCTGTTACAAAATAATATCAAATCAAAATTCAAATCAAATTAGGCTGAGAATCAGCACTTTTTGAACGTCAAAACGTTTACAAAAGACATAATTCATAATTCAGTCCAAGGGCGTGCCCGCTGACATGTGCAATGCTGGATTAAATATATAGGGACAAATATTATGTCCCCCCTGGTCACGAGCTTCCTTGTCTAACCTGGAAGACTCTTAACAGACTTCGAACAAAGGTTCGTCGAAATAGGGAAAACTTAGAAGGAACTTAGAAGGGAAGACTCCAGGCTGGTGTGGTGCTGTTCCATAAACGATGGGACACCTGATATCGTTTCCTGTGTGCCTTGATACCTGTACGCTGCAGTAATTGATGGACGCTGACACTGATGGCGCCATACTGGTAGCTAAGTTCTGGGCCGATTTTATATAGAATGCCATCACTACGCTAAGAAGAATGAGATAATGTTCACGGGGTACTTGTCCGTCTTCTTTTGTTTCAAAGAATTGCTAGTAGTCACACATATTTCTAGCTGACTTAATGAAATCAGGTTCAGTTAAGGATTCTCAGAACATAATAATATAATAAAAGAACTTGTTTCACGGATCGTATCAGATTGTTGGTTTGTTGATTCTCTACGTTATTGCAAAGATAATGGCATCCCGTAATATCTTATCGCGAGATTGAAATGATGAAACACCATTGAGATAATGGTTTATGTAAACACCGCACCTATTTATAATAACTGGTCGAATTTTGCCACTGAGCAATAACTAAGATTGTTCAGTGGCGAAATTCGACCTTTTTAGCTTTCTCTACTAACTATGCCAAATCTCACACTCATCCGTGCGGGCAAATTTCTGAAAAAGAGATCCGAAGTTTTCACTTCGACAACGTATGTGGCAAACGATAAGACTGGAAGCCGACCACAACATAGTAAGAAAAAGGCTAGGCACATGATGATTTGATGGCAAATAATTAAATAATTAAATAATACCAGCCTATCGAAGACCTATGTGACCGCCTGCGACGCAGGACGATGCGGGTTCGATTCCCGCCTTGGGACAAATGTTTGTAAGATCTACAAAGATTTGTTCTGGGTATTTGCTATGTATAATAAAAAATATGTGTGTATGCAATGTATTGTATTAAGTATATCAGTCATCTAGCACCCATAACACAACACTTAGCTTGGGGCTAGATGATGCCGTGAGGATTGTCCAGCATTATTTATTTATATTATATTTATTCACGTATAGATTAACCGACTTCAAAAAGACGAGGTTCTCAGTTCATCGGAATCTTTTTTTTTGATAATACACCTATGACAGGAAAATTCGACCCATTCCTTGAAATGCGCTACACTTGAGGTTATTAGCAACACAAGGTCCAGTTAACTGGAGGTCAAAACTGAATGGTTGCCGAGTTGTGACGGTTCTTCGTAGGTTCTTTTATAGAAATTTTCTGACTTGTTACCAAAAACAATTAACTATGAAATAACTACCCCCCCGTAAACATATACTTAATTGATACTTGATTTTAATTTCGGAAATTAGCAGTTTTATTGAGAAGTTCTGCAAAATAAAAATTCTGACATTTATTTTTTGTCTTCACAATAAATTGTTTCACTAATCGCCAAGAGATGGCAGTGTCTCTTATTTTTACTAAACATTATTTACTATTTAATTTAGGCCCCTGACTCCTTCAGTATTGAGAGTGTGCACAAATATTCTTAAAGGGATATTGTTGAGGTGAGCCAAGTATGTATGTATGTTTTCGGATCTGGATTCGTTTGGCTTCAAAGTGATAATAATTAGGTATCTGGCTTGCTTCGGTCTCAGCACTGAAACGTCTCTTGTGGTATGGGGTATGTTATAAAATATGTGATTAGTTTCTATACTTAACACAAATCTCAATTTACTAACACCCGGTTTTTGGAATGAAATTATCAACGCGTCACAAATTAAACGCACGTCCAGTGATGGGATTGGCTGTTGACGATTCATTCCACCAATCACAGCAACTGATCGCGTGCTGACAAGTTGCCACATTAAATTTACGATAATTTTTGTTTCATAAACTGGGCGTAAGGATCTCTTATTTTCAAAAGCCTTGATTGATGCAATGCATGAACAATAAATAAACCAATATTCGTTGCTTATTGCCCGGATAAGCGAATTTCTAGGTTGTATTACATGTTGCCTCTTTCTATGACACTCGGCCATTTTACAAAGAAGTATTTTCAACGAAAATAACTACTTAATTCTTCTTAACTCCACAGCAAGACCGACTACCGTATCACAGGCATCTTGGACTTTGGTGACATCCAGTACTCCTACTACGTGTTCGAGCTCGCTATCACGATGACATACATGATGCTGATCTCAGGCGACCCTCGAGTCGGAGGATACGTGCTTGCTGGCTACACTGTCAACAGGCGTCTCCCTGACGACGAATACAGGCTGCTGAAGGTAAAAACAGATGGAAATGATTTATGTGTGGTTGTGTCAACACAATAACAGATGACAGCACTTTAGCGTAGTGAAATACTTCTCTTGGTATTTTTAACATCAGTCAATAGGTGGCAGCACTTGTCGTAGTTAACTGCTTGTTTTGGTAGTTCCGCTACTCACCTATAGATGGAACTAGTCGTTTTTTTTTTGACGTTTTATTTATAATACCTATTTTTCTATTTTTTTCACAGACGCTGATCTCAGCCCGTCTAGTCCAGAGCCTAATTCTTGGTGCTTACACCTTGGAGCAAGACCCCAACAATGTCTACGTCACATCGACAGAGAAAGCTAATGGCTGGGAATTGTTGAAGAAGATCCGTAAGTCGAAGGCAACTGAAGACCTGGACCCAACTGACTGGAAGGAGATTGCCACTGAATACTTGACGAGGAGCTAATTGATGTAGACCATGTTAAAGAAATCCTTTGAATTCACGCGAGTTCTCTTGAATCATCCAATTTGATTTAAATATGTTGGTAAGCGTGGTGGCGTGTTGAAAAGTTTTATAGGGTTGGAATACTCTTAAAAACTATTCTTGTTTATCATCAGTAATTTTAAGGATTTTTCGTGAAATTTTCAACGCATTTTCTTGTGTATTATTATTTAATTTGTAATAATTTACGATAAGCTCAGTTGTCAGTTAATAAGAATAAAATGAAATGTGTAATCAAATGTACGTAAGTATTATAATAAAATAAATGCAATAAATGATTAAGTACTACAGTTCAATAATTAATAATGTCCTAAAGATGTTTTAGAAATGGTTGATTTATTTATATTGATGTTATATATTTTTAATGTAAAGAATGTTGTAGGAATAAAGACTACTTTATACTATCAGTTGTTTTTTGTCTTTTTTGTAAAACACTAGGATTTTTTTTTCTGTATAGTGGGTGCGTTCACAAACATTCAAACTCAAATACACAAACAGCCAGACCCAGAACAACTATCTGCAGGCCATTCAAATATTTGTTCCGTGTGGGAATCGAACCCACGACACGCAGCGCAGCAGTCAGAAGCTCAGCCACTGCGCCAACCATGCCATCACTTTTATTCAGAACTACACCTGATTTGTGAACAAGCCCCTCAGCAAGATCATTAATATAAGTATTAAAGTATTCACAGCTGCATGCCATGGACAAACCACACCAACCACGGTCACAGCCCAACACCCGGTTTTAAGATTAAATTATCAACGGGTCACAAATTGAAGAGATGCGATTGGCTGTTGAACATTAATTCCACCAATAACAGCAGTCAACAAGCATTTGACAAATTGTCACATTCATTTTGACGACCGATATGGCGCGGCGGGCGAACGTCGGGCTGCGACACAGGAGGTTGCGAGTTCGATTCCTGCCTTGGGAGAAATGTTTGAACGATCTACAAAGATTTGTTCCTAGTGTTCTGGGTATTTGCGATGTTTAATAAAAAATATCTATCTATGTAATGTATTGTATTAAGTATATCAGTCATCTAGTACCCATAACACAAGCTCTGCTTAACTTGGGGCTAGATGATGCTGTGTGGATTTTCACTATCTAGGTTTGAGGCTTGTCACCAAAATTTTGTCAGTTTTGTATAAGCCCTATGTAATAGGGAGCGACCCTATTGCCATCAACCTGGCACAAATACAGACTTCAGGCTGCTACTGAGAAATTCCAGATATAAAAACCCAGTAACATTTTGTTTTTGGTATCTAAGTGTAGACAGTGATTTTATTGGGTTTCACTTCCAGATGGCTTTCCATCTGGGATTTCTTAGTGAAGTAATATTGAGTCTTTACTTAATATTACTTTGCACGGGACATCGAAGTCAGGACCTCATGCTCAGTAGTAGCGCTTGCAAACACTGAAAGGCAGCGAGGCGAGCCGGTGAATATCTTTTAAAACAAAAAGTGACAAATCAAGATAAAAATATGTGGCCTCAAGAACATCCGGCATCGCACAACCTCAGCCTTAAGTTCTTACGACAGATATACACAAAAAGCGTGACGACAGCTCATCAATAACACATGGCTATCAATGGCCGTCAATGGCCGTCAATGGTGGACCACACACATCACATTATACAAAACATTATGCTGGGTTTATTGCCTTATAGATCGTAATGTATCGTTGATGATAACAACCGCAATAGTCGATTGACAGTTGTCATGATGGCCCAGTGGTTTAAGCCTCGCCTCTCGTGCACGAGGTTGTGGGTTCAAACCTGGGCAAGTACCAATGTGAGTTTTTCAATTCATATGTACTTTCTAAGTTTATCTTGGACATCACTGACATCGGTGAAGGAAAACATCTTGAGGAAACCTGGACTTATATAATTAATATAAGTCTGAAATCGCCAAACCCGTCTTGAGCAAGTGTGGTGATTAATGCTCATGCCTTCTCTGTATGAGAAGAGGCCTTTGCCCTGCAGTGGGACAGTAATAGGCTGGTACTAGTCGATTGAACAAAACCGCCTTCTGCATCTGGCTCTTGACCCAACTATTTGGCGAAAGTTTCTCCAGATGTTGCTCGAAACTTTTCGCTATCAAACCATTTATTGATATGACTATCGGCATTATAATGGTTGAATCTGACACATGCTGGTAACCTCGTGCGCAAGATCAAGATACTTTATGATCTCGGTAAAAACACGAGTAGATTGAAGATTAAGCTACACTTGTCGAGGTCGGTGTGTGGATGGGTGATCGCTCCTTACGTAGCTCGGAAAGTATGTTACGCTGTTTGTATTGTGATTGTCGTTACAGGCAATCAGATGCCCAAAAGTCTGACAAGCTGTCTTACCAAGGGTTATCGTATTACCCAGAAACTGGGTTGTAGAGGTCGGATAGGCTCCATTATCTATATTAGTATCTGGAGTTTGTCTTTTTGAATGCGTTTTTCTGGAAAAACTAGACTATTTTGCATTTGATAGCCCTATTTTTTAGAAAGCTTTTAAAATCACGCTTTCTACCATAAGGGGTGGGTAGGCACAGCTAGTGTCAAATACTGGTATTCAGATGCATCCGGATAAATTGCAAACCGGTTCCAACATAGTTGGGAAAAGGCTAGACATGATGATGAGATCATAATAGAGGATTTATTTCAAAACATCCTGTTTGTGTTCTGATCATTACATGTAAGTATAGTTTGAAATGTATAATTGATTGCAGCTATTATAGTAAATCAAGTTAGCAAACGTTGAATCCTTAGTTTTCCTGTAGAACATATACCTAAGTTATTAATAATTACTAGTCTCGTAAATCACTTCATTGGCTTGATTATAAATTTTAATTTTACGATGCTGCCACTTACAGCAGTGGCAGGGAGAGAGAGAGAGACGCGAAAAATAATGCAATAATTTGTAGAAGTTTAAATCAGCGCCATCTATTAGCAAGTAGCAATACTAAACCCAGCAAAAACGTTAACTTGGCTCTCGCATTTCTAGATGTTATCAAAGCTTTATTTTTATTATATACGAAACAGACATGATGTGGTTTTAAGTGAATGATGAGAAAACTTGATAAGACTACCAGTGCCTCTGTCGATAAAATGTATGAACTAACTTCTGCTTTTTATCGCGATTGGAATTGAAGATTTTTCAAGTTATTTTATTGGCTATCTCATTTTATGTAGGAGCTATGTACATTTGTACAATTATCATAAATAATAAAAACGCCGGCGGGCTGTCGTAAAATGGCGTAGGTATATGAGGAATATGCAGTAAATCTCATAATGTATGTACATAAAAATAACAACGTCAAAAATAACAACCCACAAGGACTTACGCGAATACATTAACATTCCCTCCCTCCCTACCCACATACAGATCTCATAAAATCCCAAATATTCAAAAAATCACAAGAAAAATAATAAAGATCAGCAGCAGCAGCGTCTGCTACTAATTGCAATTAATTAAGCATATAGAGACAAAAATGCACTTTTTGCTCTGGCAACCCTGATTGAGTTTTTTATGATGTCCAGTTTAATTATGCAAGCGGCGCACTCTCGTTGAAGCGCCTGCGTATACATTACGACCGGTCCAGTGAAAAAAGCTAATTAAATTGAAAGTACGTGATTTAGTTGATTAACTTATTTTCTTATATGGGTATAACCCAATGTGGGTGTTAGTGGTGAGAAGGAAGACTAGAGATGAAGAACTTAGGAGTACATGAAGACATGGTAATTCATATCTTCATACCTAATTAAGGTTCTAAGGAGGGGCGGAACACGTGATCCAAGCCTCACGCCCTCACGAGTCGCAGGCAGTCTCCCAGCCAACTTAGACGCGGGCCTGCGATGACCAATGGGTGGCTCGCCATCCGATCAGACCCCAGGCTCGACGGCGCGTCGTGTTCCACGCGGGCCTCAAGGAGACGCCGGACGCCCAATAGGGGGCCGAAGCCTGCCTAGGTTGCGGGATGTTCGAAGGAGTTACCGTGACCCCGGAACGTAAAGGGCAAGGACGGAACACGGATGGGTTTTAGTCAGTAAAAGTCTGGCACGCCCTCCCGTTCCACCCAGAACGGGAGAAGTCATTGGATTATTACCCAGGCTTAAAAAAAATTAGTAATGGTAAGTACTTAGGTACTTCGTAGTGGTTGCAAGCGCTACTGGTGAGCGTAAAATTAAAAGGTCTGTTTTTTTTTTTAGGTCGTTGTCCCACACTAGGAAATTCTCCTGTATCGTAGGTGCATTTACAAACATTCAAACTGACATACACAAACAGCCAGACCTGGAACAACTACCTGTAGGCCATATAAATATTTGTTCCGTGCGGGAATCGAACCCACGTCACGTGGCGCGGCAGTCAATCGCTCAGCCACTGCGGTAACCGTGCCGTCAAGGTAAAGGTAAAAGTGTTGTTGGGTTTTTCCATCTGGAAATGCACTGTAGCTGCCCGGTGGATGGGAATAGCTTTGACCCCCATTACGTGGGACTTAAACATCATTGGTGAAATGTGGGTGTAGGGACACCTTTGCCGGGGAATACAAACGTGATGTAATGATGATGAGAAATCCCAAAGCTTGAAATCCAAACCAGAATTCGTGCAGATGGCTTCATTGAGAAAGGTCTGGCCCGTATCATCATCATCATCCTCCTGCCCTTATCCCAATTTATTTGGGGTCGGCGCAGCATGTCTTCTTCTTCCATACATTTCTATTTGCCGTCATCTCAAGGGTCACCTCTTTTCTTGCCATATCATCTTTCACACAATCCATCCATCTAATCTTTGGTCTTCCTCTACACATGCAACCCCTGCACATTCAAACTCAAAACTTTCCTCACAACATGGTCCTCATTCCTTCGCATCACATGCCCATACCATGACAACCGATTTCCACACAACTTCTCGGTCACAGGCGCCACTTTCAGATTTCCTCTTACATACTCATTTCTTATTCTATCCATTCGCGTAACACCACACATCCCCCTCAGCATTCTCATCTCAGCTAATTACTACACGTCTAGTCTTATGACATCACCGCCAGAGGTCATGATCCTCGCAGTCAAAACGAAGAGGTCTGACCGTACACGTAATCAATCATTTATCAGACGTTGGTAATTACTCGTAATTATACAGACGAACGATTAAAACTATACATATTATGAGTTGAATTAAATTCATATTAGTTTTGTAGATGCGTAGGTATGTAGATTTTGCTTTCGAAATTTTTGGGGATTTACAAAGAGAGAGTGACAGATTGTCAAAATATCCTCTTGAGTTAAACTTGGTTGCAAAGTAAAAAAAAAAGAGAAACGACTTTGGAATAACCCCAGGTGTCATTTTTGTAGGTTTCAATAAAAAATGCTTAGGATCTTAACTAATACACCATGGTACATGACTAATGATAGCTTACATCGTGATTTAAAAATACCAAAGGCGAAAGAACAAATCACGCAGGCAGTCAGTGCCTGCAAAAATAGTATTACTACTCATCCTAACCAATAGGGCAGTGTCCTTAAAAAATCTGATTGGTCAAAAAGTTGGATTACTCAAAAATACTGGACACGTATTTTATCTTTTGTCACGTAAACCAAAAATGACGACGGTATAGTGCGTTGAAATTGCGCGTGACGTCACGCCGTGCTACACTTTTAATGTAACAGTGACGTCACAAGCCCCTTCGCCTGAAGTTTGATGTGATATATATCATTGTCACTTTTTATTGATTTGAGTAAGCAAAAATACGTGTCCAATATTTTTTGGTAATCTCACTGACGGACTAACTAGACTTAATATATTTTTACCTAGGACACATCCCTATTGGCATCAAACTTGATTAAAACCAAGACATTCAAGAGGCTTAAAAGACAAACTCCATAAGACCTGATGCTATGACAGCAGACACACCATAAAACGGATTGATATGGATGCACCACTGGGCGCATACCAAGCATGACTTATAAAAAGCTTAACACAAAAAAGGGTGAATGTCAGTAAACGGGCTGATCGCATAGAAATAAAAGAAAAAACCAAATGGCAGGCCAACTCAGCCTTTTCCAAGTTTAATCCTTTTCCATCTTTCGTATCTAATAAGACCCTGTTTATTTCAAATCGTGGTTCAGTACTTTGATACAAAGGTTTGGAACTTACAATCTTTTCATCACTAATCAAAGTCATATTGAGTTACGAATTATTATGAGCAAAGCTAGTCTCTCAATGGTATGCCAATATCAAAAATTCATTTATTATATTCAAATTAGGGTCAACCCTCAAAACGCTCTATCCGCAAACAGACACGAAGCCATCGGAAGCAGTGACAATGATGATTCTTCAAATATATTTTTTTATATCCTTATTTTTTATGTTTATGTCAATAGGGGTCATGGTTCTTCAATCAAGCAAAAACACCATAACATACGGAAACCCCTAACCAAGCATTTAATTTCGATTTTCATTAATTGCAAGCATTTTCTGTGTAATGGCTTTGCGAGCCGTTGCAAGTAGTCAGATGCCCAACAGTCGGACAGACAGTCTTACCACGGAGAATCGTGTTACCCAGTAACCAGGTTGTAGAAAGCAAATAGGCAGTCGCTAGTGCTCAGTTGCATACGATTAGACTGGAAGCCGGCGCTAAAATAGTTGAGAAAAAGTCATATACTAACTTTACCCAACTATGTCATTTCCTGCCAGTCCTACTAGATGCGGGAACAACTCCACAAGAAGCGAATACCATCTTCCCTCAACAATCCAATTACTTACACATAATATTTATGAACATATCAGACCACATTCACTTACCAGTGGGCAGGGTCGGATTTAGGGCAGGCTAACAGGGGCTCTCGCCCAGGGGCCTTCAAAGACAGGGGCCACCACAAGGAATGGGCCACTTTTTGACTGTTTTATATTCTATAGGAAAATAAAAATAAAAATTTTAATTTTTGAAAATAGATTTCAAACTACAATGACATAGATTCAACTATCAAAGTGAACTCTACCGAGTATTGAAACTGATTTACTGCGAGTACTAGATTTCATCGAAATTTTTAGTTATTTTTGACTGACGTTTATCTTTTTTATTATATATTCGTTATTGACAACTGTGAAAATGTTATATTCATCTTTTACCAAAAATGGCCCCACGACTTGGTTGCCCCAGGACCTCCACACTTTTAAATCCGGCCCTGCTTACGGGTATTCGTAAGTCATTAATGATTCATAATTAAAGACTGTGCCCGCTGTGTTCCTGGTACCCTGGTACCTAGTTAGTACTAATTTCTTATAGGAATGTGACGTCGGCCCAGTGGGTAAGGGCTCATATCTCAAGCACGAGGTTATAGGTTTAAACCCGGGCAAGTAACAGTGTGATTTAATACATAATTACGTCAGTTTCATAAAATTTCTAAGTATCACTGACATCGGTGAAGGAAAACAACGTTAGAGACTCTCTGGATTTATAAATAAAGAAGCTTTTTCAGCGATTTCTTCCGGTTGGATGTCGGTTATTGCGAATGCAGGCAAAGTGGCGGATTTAAAACTATACTATGTCCTTCCCCAGCATATAATCTATTTTTGTTCCAAATTTCATACGGTACAAGCGTTTCTAAACGTCCTCCATAATGCGCACAGCAAGAGTGGAACTGACTGCCTGCGTCTGGGTGATTTCACTAAAATATTTTAAGCAAAATATTTACTAACTTGTTTTTTTAGATATTTGACCGTCTTTACAGTTAGTTTGAACGTACGTAACGTACGTCTATAGAGGTAGTTGAATACAGTAAGCCTGAGAGTCTGGCAACCAGTCTTACCACGGAGTATTGTGTTGCCCAGTAACTGTGTTGTGAACGTCAGATAGGTAATCGCACTATGTAAAGTACTGGTCTTCAGCTGCATCCGGTTAGATTGAAAGCCGTCCCCGACATGGTTGGGGAAAGGCTAGGCAGATGATGATCTGCTAACACTATCAATAGACATTACTTCTTTATTTTTTTCCTTTTCGTAAAATATGTAGGTTTGTCTTTTGTGGCAAATAAACAAATTCTGATGACGATATCGATGGAATGTTGATCTGCGAAAGACTGCAGGCAGATGCTGGATGCGGCAAGCTGAAGACAGGGCGCTATGGCGCTCATTAGGAGAGGGCTATGTCCAGCAGTGGACTAATAGCCTGATGATGATGATGAAACATATTCTTCTTCTTTTCTTTTTTGCTGTCTCTGTCGACGCTTGAGTGCATTCACAATAGAGCAAGCTATTTATAAAACAGTATCTACAAAGGTCAACATAAATGTTTAACCAGAAAAATATCTACAAAATCGATTTCTGCAATGTTTTAGTTTGTTTTTATTTGATTCTTAAAGTCAAGGATAATTAACAATCCTTTTAGACATCGTAATATTGTTAAACTGGATTTGAGGTTAACCAGAATATATTTTGAATAACTTAACCAGGTTTGTTTACAGAAAAATATGTATTTGGAGTTTCTAGCAATCAAAAGTTTATTATAAGGGTTTTCTTTCCTACAAATGAAATATCAGAAAATTCAGGCCAATGGCCATTTACGTAAGCCAAATAAATTTGAGGCAAAAGCTTTAAAGTCGCTCAAGCTTATTTAGCTGCACTTCAGTAACATCTGAATAACTGACATGGCCAAGAACTGGAAGAAGAAAGGATTGGCAGAGCGCAGTTTTAGTTACAAAAATTGCAAGATCTCTGTAAAAAATCCCGCTGCAAGCAATTAGCTCTTGCAGCTGAGAACCCCAGGACGCGTCTCTATCTTCGAAGATATCTAGGTCTTTCACCGAGTCTCTGTTAGGGATTCATAAGCCCAGGGCTGCCGACAACAATGACTAAAGTCTTCGTAAGTCCAGTCGGAAAAACGGGATAAATTATTCATCATTATCATATAAAAAGCTTGTTAATATTTTGCTGATCACCACCAGTTGGTTAAACATGATAATTGTACCAATACCTGTTACTTACTTAGAGGCTTATCTACATCTAGTATGAGCCCTTGAGTGGCTGATATGCTATCAAGATTAGCTTTTAAGTCAGAGCCTTTTTCGCACAGACTTTTTTGTTCCACACGTAATAGTCACCTATAAAAATGCCTACGCTACGCCATTTGCACGACTCAGAAGTAACCCGCTGTGCTTTAACATACTCTTGTCTTAAAAGGAATAAAGCAGACTATTAGGATGATCTAGATACACCTGAGTTTTTGTGCCTAGAAACAACACTCTAATATTAGTTGTTGTCAGGGAACGATATATTGAGAATCATCTAGTGTTCTACAAGGTCAATTAGGTGAAGCAAAAACATTGACATTTGGAGACTAAAAAAGTTATCCTTAAAATACCGGACAAATGCGAGACTTGCGCACCGAGGGTTCCGGACACATGCGTATTTTCGGTCACCGAATATTACTCTGTCGAAAAGATAAGTAGGATTGAAGGACAAACTTAACTTTGTAGGTTAATAAACGTTCTACCATATGTTACGGTCAATTCTCCAATTGCAAATGTAATTTTATAATCACAAGTTAGTTTTTTTCAAAAACTACGTATTTCGGATATTTTCCCTTACTTGTGCTGTGAGATCTTGCTATACCTAAATATCATGGTTCCAGGTCAGCGGGAAGGTTTTATTAGGCGTTACTTGCGAGAGCTAAAATATGACTATTTTTTTGAGCTCCAAGGGACCGTAGACTACTATTAATTTAAAAATTATTCACAACTTGATACCTAGACGGGTTCCTTGAAAAAGGGTTCTGACAGACGGATGGATGACTAACTGATCCAATATGGGTTTCGTTTTTTTCTTTTCAGGTACGGAACGCTAAAACCACGGATAAAATAGCATTTACTTGTTTTTGGCCATTTTTAATGTGCCATACCTTTAGGAAAAGAAAACACTAAAGTTGTATTGTTGTGATCCCATATAGTCAAAGTTAAATAGGGCACAGTATGTCACCTTGTGGCACTCGACAGGAAATAAGGTGGTGCTTTTGTTGTGTTCCTAACCCGGTATTCTTCTTTGACTGTATCTGTTTTATTCAAAGTACTTATTCTAAACTTCCACACTAACTGGACCAATGCCGTAAAGAAAAACTTACAAAGTCTTGTGCTTGACCTTATCGAAAGCTTTACCAAAATGCACAAAAATATTTTTTTTTTTCTATATGTTTCGGCATATACAAGAGTGTCGGTTCACCCAAAAGTTGCCTGGTACAAAATGCATCTAGCATTAAGTACGCCTCTGGATATATGTATGCTTAACCTTTTAATAAACGAAGCGGTGAAAAGGTTTAAATAACTGTGTGGCTGAACACAAATATCAGATAACATGAAACTTACACAGGATTATCTTTGAAGTCTTACCAACATCATAAAGCAGACCATTTAAAAGCTGCTCCGATTCCGTATGTCAATTTCCATACAATGGCAGTACCTGACAGCGCACACAAATCAATACTATCAGATAAGCTCAATTATGTCCCTTATATGAACATTAAATGGAGCAAAATATCTAACGTCACTAGATCAAACAACCAGCTATTAACGGGTTCGAGAACCAGTGGGTGTTCCAGTTTTTAAGTTAGTGGTGCTTACTTTAAATCATTCATCTCTTGAGATTGTTGAAACTCTTCAGGCTATCATTTTATCGAATTAAATGCTTGTACTTGCCAAGAAAACACTTGTGTATGCTTGTATGTGTAGAAATAAGTAGACTTTAAAAGAACTCTACTATAATTACACCTCTGCCTAATCTATCAGAGTTACGTGTTGTGTGTATTCAAATAAAATCTTACTCGATTACAAGTTGTCATCGTAAGCGAAGATTAAGCTGATGTAATTTCAATTTAAATCTTCGCGACGAGGATTAAGATTGCCGATAGTGTCACATCACTACCGTATTAGGATCAAAGGCGCCGCAATTGAGACTGCGTGTGAAATTAGTGATGGGAACAACTGATTAGAGATATGATTTTGATAAATGTATATTTGTTTATGTATTTTAATTTGAGAAAACGACTTGACCAGTAACTGGGTTGTGGAGATCAGATAAGCAGTCGCTCCAGCAACACGATACAACATGTTATATCTATATTAGCAATGTGACTTTGATCAGGAAAAGTCATGAATAGTATTAGTACTGGCTTGGCACATACAAATTTATTGCTAGTTTTGTGACTGGATTTTAATCTTTTTAATTTGATTCTTGGCGTTTTTTAAAGTAGATAAATACTTTTTTGTTGAATTCTAATAAGCTTATTTAAAACCACCTGTTGAATCAATTAAACGAATTTTCCTTGTTGCGACTTTGGTCGACAAAATTGCGTTAAATGGTAATTTTAAATATGTTGGTTTTGGCTTCCAGTCTAAACAGATGCAGCTGAACAACCAGTGTTTTACATGGAAGGACTGCCTCTCCTAGGTTATGCGATACTTCTTAGGAAGACTGGTTAAGTTTGTCAAAGATCTACTGATTACAGCACCGACCCATGGAGGTGCGTAGGGGTCTCGATATGTTATTTTATTTTTATTTATCCATTTATTTCAGGCATCAAGGCCCATATAAATATATACAATACTATATTAACAATATAAAACTTAAAAAATACTATAAATATATATTACATTATAACTAAAACTAGTGTTAGTTGTATTAGTGTTAGTGTGTAGTTATGGACCCACCCACGGGCTGACCTCAGCATGCGTAGATAATCTTCGATCGCCTCGTCTGTTATTATGTGGCTACCCTAACCGTTATGTTTCTTTGATAATCTGTAGAAATAAAATGAAATGTAACCAGCTCATAATTCAGGACCCATTAATATCAGTGTTAATTTTAATCCGTGGTGCTAGGCAACTGGGCTTAACCTGGTAGTAAACATCCTTTAGTGCCTATTTGGTTGGCTCTGTTCTGTCTCCTGCTTGATATGAAGGGATGTAGAAATTATGTCAAGACAGTTGAATCTTTTCTTCGGGACTCGTCGGGCTTCATTGTCTCGACGATTTTGAGGTGGTCACAACTATTGATTCTGGTTCTCAGGAGTTGCAGTGGTTTGGGAATAGTGTGGTGGGCTTGTCCCAATATGTAGAAATAAAAATAATAATTTCTCAATCAACTTTGAATATTTTATAATTTGTTTTATTCATTGATTAACGTTGACATTTAAACTAGTTTCTATATCATGAATGTTGCATACAAGGAAAAAAAGTCACCTGCAATATTGATATTCCATTGAAACCTATTTTTTTATTTTATTTGTTTTATTACATTCATATCCATTGATATCATTTTATTCCTGTTGGTTTTATTATGAATGATATATTGAGGAATGATGTGTGATGCACTTAATATTATTTTTTCGTGTATAAAAATCTCAATATTATGCATCAAAATATAAATGGCCTCTTAAATAAATCCAATGTATTTACTGTGCTGCTAGAGGAACTACTTGATTCAGGGAAAATTGTGGATGTATTATGTTTTTCTGAGCACAATATGATATTGTCGGATGTAAACCTATTACATATACCTAATTTTACTTTAGCCGCACATTTCACTAGAAAATCCAGACATGGAGGCACATGTATAATGATAAGAAACGGTATTAAAAATAGAACATTGGAGTCTGTTGCGAAATATGTTGTATCCAATATTTTTGAAGGCTGTGCAGTGGAACTCACCGACCACAACATTACTATAATATGTTTATATAGGAGTCCGCATAGTACCGAAGTAAAAAGAAAACAAGAAATATTTTTTAATAATTTAGACAGTCTGTTAAATTCTTTATCCATTCACTCAAATAAAAAAGTGCTTCTGTGCGGTGACTTCAATATTGATTTGCTAAAAGATACCACAAGTTCACAGCAATTCAAGCACTTAATAATGGGTTATAATCTTAAATTTGCCGTAAACGTTCCAACTAGATTAAGCAGTGGGACCTGCATTGATAATATAATCCACAATGTGCGAGGAGCTAAAGGAGAAGTTTTGGAACTAGCAGTATCCGATCATACAGCACAATTTTTACGTTGCCCAGTTAAACAAACGTGCCTTTTAGACTACTGGCACTGTACAAAACGGGACTACTCAAAAGAAAATATAGAAAAATTCACAAACTATTTGAAACAATTGTCAGTTTCTGATGTTTATGAGGAAACAGACCCTGAAAAAGCATTCAAATTGTTCTATGACTGGTTTAAATTACTGTATAACTTATGTTTTCCTAACATTAAAATAAAAATATCGACGAAAGTAAAACCAAATTGGATTAGTCGCGGTATTAGACTATGTAGCAAGAAAAAAAGAGATTTACTATGGAAATACAGGTTATCACCGACTGAACATAATAAAACAAACTTTAAAACGTTGTCTAACCGGCTTAAAAGAATTGTCAATCTCACGCAGAGAGCCCATAATAACCGTTACATTCACTCGGCTAAGAATCGATGTAAGGCAACGTGGAAAGTCATAAATAAAAACAAACATAATTTACCAAATCAATCCATAGTGAGAATTAAATCAAATGATAAAGTACTTACCAACCCTCTTGATATAGCAGAGGCTTTTAACAATTATTTTGCGGACCAAGTCAAATCAATTAATAGTTCAAATAATAATAAATTACCAATAAATACTCCAAATTCGTCCATGTTTATGAAACCTACAATACCACAAGATATTCATAAAATTATTATGTCTCTAAAGAATACTTCCAGCACTGGATATGACGGTATTAGCACAAAAATTATTAAAACAGTATCTACAACAATTGCACCCGTCCTTAGTCACCTGATCAATATGTGCATATTGCATGGTGTTTTTCCAAAGGAATTAAAAATTAGTATCATAAAACCGCTTTTCAAAAAAGGTAATAAAGACAACATGTCTTCCTATAGACCTATAGCACTGATACCTATTTTGTCAAAAATATTTGAAAGAGTAATATACAATCAAATCAATTCATATTTCGAGAGAAATAAATTATTTGTCGATAGCCAAAAGGGCTTCCGGAAAAATAAGTCCATTGACATGGCAATTTATGATTTTTTACAACTCGTTAGCAACAGCGTAGATAAAAGAAAACCGGCTCTGGCTCTATACATGGACATGTCGAAAGCCTTTGACCGTGTAGACCATAGAATATTAATTAAAAAACTTGACGCATACGGGATAAGAGGTAACATATCAAATTTAATTAAATCATACGTACAAGATAGACAGCAAATAACCGTTATTAATAGAATATGTAAAAAACATGAAACAACATTTAAATCTAGCCCGAGAACAGTGATGTATGGAGTTCCACAAGGTAGCATACTTGGACCTCTCCTATTTATTATATATATAAATGACTTCCCAAAAGCATCGACCTATCCCATGACAATGTTTGCAGATGACAGCACTCTACTTTTCAACAGTGACCAATTAGATACATTAGAATCAGACATTAACTCTAACATAAAATCAGTAATAAATTGGCTACAGAATAATAATTTGGTAATAAATTTAGACAAGACAGTAATAATGAAATTTCAACAAACAGTAAATAAGAATTTAAATTTAGATATAAAATATAATGATATAAGGATTGATGAGGCGATTGTGACAAAATTTTTGGGATTAAATATTGAAAGCACATTAAAATGGAACACCCAAATTGACAAAGTATGTATTAAAGTAAACCAATTTTCTCACGCGCTGCGTATGCTAAGTAAAACGGCCAATCGAAACACTGTACTGACTGCATATCATGGTCTAGTAGCCTCAACATTAAGATACGGTATTATGTTTTGGGGAAACGCCTCGGGTAAAGATGTGGTGTTTAAGTGTCAGAAAAGGTGTATTAGAGCGATCTGTAACCTGCAAACCACTGACAGCTGTAAACAATATTTTAAAAGTATGAAAATTTTAACAGTGCCTTCAATATACATATACCAGACATCTATGTTCGTCAAAAATAATATGTATAAATTTGACCGAGTAGGTAGTCAGCGTCGAGCAGACCGGCTACAAACTGTTGGTTCTAAAACTGCTTTACACAAGAACAGTATTTTCGTAATGGCTCCAAAATTATACAATAAATTGCCAAAGTGTATCAGAAGTGAGGAAAATGTCAGCCATTTTAAAAAGAAGTTGTTCCTATTTCTAGTTGAAAAGACGTATTACTCGATTGAAGACTTTTTAAATGACAAATTATGACTAAATTTAATTTTCTTTGACATTTTTAATAATTAAATTCAATTACTTTATTTTATGCGGCTCATGACATTTTTCAAGTGCTTCATTTATTTTATCCTAGAATTTATTAATTATGATAGTAAGATAACCAGCCCACTAATATTATATTTATATTTGTATGCCAATTATTGGCCGAACATACAGATCAGCCAAAATGTATAAATAACACCTTTTTGTACTTATGTTCACAAATAAAGTTTGATTTGATTTGATTTGATTTGATTTTATACGCCGATACTTACGGCTAAATAGGATTGCACTCAAACAATGTAACATCTGCATGCTCTTGTATCTCTCTCTCTCTCTGTCTCCCTCTTTCTCTCTCTCTCTCTAAGACCACGTTGTTGTTTAAAAGTAGATGTAGTGACATGAATTTAAAAAAAGTATGCCTAGATGGGTTGGTCACGTTGAGAGGATGAATGGAAGGCGACTTACCAGAGGTGAAGCAGATGTAATTGGAAACGCCGGGAGGGCATGACCACTTATTTATTTATTTATTTAATAAAACATGGAAGACTTACAGCTAAAAAACAAAATAGAAAGGTAGACATAGTCGACAGATAGCCAATTACAAGTCCACACGTGTAGAAATAGACTAGATATTGTAAAGTGAGCACACAAAGTAAAATAAAATGTAAAAACAACTCTTAAAACTATTTGGTTTACAATTTTTTGATTCAACCGAATTATTGGTGATGTTCTTCAGAAAGGTCAGGTGCGTAGTACTCGCAACCGGCGTGCGTGTCCGACCAGATGTATGAACGTTAACGAAGTAAAAGGAGTATGTAGGGATTGTGGCAAGTGGCGTTTTGAAGTTTCTGCCTACCTCAATGGAAAATAGGCGTGAGTTTATGTACGTTTGTAGTACAACGAGTTTCTGGTTGAAACAAACTTGAAACTAAGAGGCGCCGCGAAATTAACGGAGAGTAAAATGGTTACACAATCACAAAACGCAATGTACAAAATAACTTATGTTTATATCGAGCCGGACAGTAAATAATAAAACAGATATGGTCAGAAATCGATTTGTTTCATGAACTGGGGCGAGCCGGTCGTAAAATAACTTTTAATTGCACTATCTCCGTTGATTACTTTCTTACGAAATTCGCAGATGCAAAACAATTATAGTACCAACTGTTATATTTACTCACCAAATAACTAAACAGGTTTGTCGAGATTTTCATGACGATGGCGTGATGACACACAAACTTTGTGTGAACGTCTGACTTGAAAATATAGAAGAGTAAATGGTTTTTTATTTACATACTGTGATAATGAGTGGCGTTTGTAAACACTACATTTCATTTTATTTTTGACAGCTGTGATACGCGAACTACCAAACGCGCGAAGTTAAAATAGTCGTTAAGTTTTCTTTAATTTTCTTATGTTCCGTGTTCAAATTTCATAAGAACCTTCCCCTTACAATAACAAGCACAACAGAAAAAGAATTAGCCGAATTGGTCCAGCCGTTCTCGAGTTTTGCGCTTAGCAACACATTTAGATATTCATTTTATATAGATATAGCTGTCCCGGCGGACTTCTTACCTCCTCAAATGTTAAGTTACACTGCCATCTGTTAGAAATATATGGAACTTATTACAGGAAAACATTTAATGTGCAAAAAAAAAACACATTGAGGTCAATAATCGAAATAAAAACTGTCCTATCTTTTAAGTTTGACCAAAACACACACAGTGTTCAAAATTGTACCAAAATCGGTTGTGTAGTTTAGGAGTCCATAGCTGACAAATAACGTGACACGTAATTTATATGTATTAAGATTACATAGATAGATAGATTATTACACGTAAAAAGAAAAAGAAAGAATCACAGGGCATCAAAAATTTCATCAGCATTGCTTTCAACGGGATAAGTGCCCAGAAGGCTGGCGTCATAACCACGTTGAATGGTAATGCTGATTCTATGGCCAACAACATTCCAGCTGCCCTGGAAATCACGTGAGTAGGCGACCAACCACTTGGTCATCACCAAGCGGTTGGTCGCCAAAATACTAGATAGGTATACCTAGTATTTCGGCGACCAACCGCTAACCGCAACTAGATAGGTAGGTATAGGGACCCAGTGTTTCAATCCCAAACGGCTTTTTGGGATATGAGGAACAGGGTGTAAAGTTCCTCATCCACCAGGGTGTAATGTTCCTCATCCACGGTTGATGGCAATAGGCTCGCCCCCTATTACATGGAACTTAAACAAAGCAAAATGTGTGTGTACCTACACTGTACATGCTTAGCCCTTCGCCAATTCAGGCATGACGTTACCTTTTCTCAGCAGGCAACTCTACATTTCTGACATTTGTCTGTGGTTTTTTATGTCAAGCTTGGTATATGTCAATTTTATTAGAAATTTGTTGCTAGGCAGCCTGATAGAGTTGTCTAAGCATTACGCATCGAAGAATCGGTATCTTAGCTTAAGGTTCAACTAGTCGCGGGCTCGAACTCACTGGCTAAAAAACACGCTGTCTAATCTCGCATCGTGTCAGACAGAGATATGAGCACTAAGACGATAGTCTGTATGCAAAGGTCTAGTTCACACGCATAGAATAACCGTTCCCAACAGAAACGTAAAACGATCACGAAGACAAGTTTTATGAAAAAACCACAGTAATAATCAATTACAAAATAATAAAGTTTATTGTAAAATAATAAATGAATAATGCTGGACAATCTACACAGCATCATCTAGCCCCAAGCTATGCAGAGCTTGTGTTATGGGTACTAGATGACTGATATACTTAATACAATACATTACATAGATATATTTTTATTATACATAATGAATACCCAGAACAAATATTTGTAGGTCGTACAAACATTTGTCCTAAGGCGGGAATCGAACCCGCAACCTCCTGTGTCGCAGGCGGACCTTCGCCCGCCGCGCCACATCGGTCGTCAAATATATGAAATGAGTAATACGCCCCGAAATTTGTATGGGAAAAATATTGACTAGTGCAACCTTAAGTCATCGCCTTGTGGTTGGTGATTAATGTTTATTTTTATTGTGCTACGTAACTGCTTAATGTCTACGCATTGTATTTAGGTGTCTCATATTGTTAGTGAAAACGGGGATACGTCGCCTGCGGCTAATAGCATAATAACCTTTTTGAAACGTTAATTGTTGGAAATTAATTAAGATTGTATAAGTCAATAGGCTTTGCTTGACACGAGTAATAACGAGGCGTATTTTGTTAGAGCAAACAGTTTTTTAAAGTCTTTTGAATATGTGATATGTTATGAATGATTATTAGATGTAAGGTAAAACCTCTTATTATATAAGATATTGCTCTGGTACGCTACGCTTGCCGAGGTTAGTAAGACTGTTAAGTCGCTGGTCCCGGCTGTCAATTGTAAATCTTTGAGTGTCGTTACGGGTAGTCAGATCTCTGAAGCATTAATGGGACCCTATTATATTAAGTCTCCGCTGTCCGTCCATCCATATATCTCATGAACCACACTAGGCAGACAGTCGAAATTTTCACAGAGAGTGTATTTCTATTGCCGCTATAGACAAATAATAAAAATAAAGTTAAATTAAAGGAGGATTTTGGCGGTTTTTGCTCGAACTTAACACTGGCCATATCTCTTAAGACAGAAAGAAAGAAAGAAAAAGCATCTATTGTCGACAGGTTGAAAATAGGTACACCAATAAATGAATATCTGTATGCGTGTATGTACGTGTTATAATCTTGTACAGACGCCAGCTTATCAAGCTATCCCAAACCGTCAATTCTTCCCAATTGAGCATGAACCTTTTTTTTTTATATAGTTGAAAAACTAACAAAGAAATTTGACATACTGTGCACCTTGGCACGGAACCCTTCGTGTGTTAATCCGACTCGCACTTGGCTGGTTTTTTTCCATAATAATAAACTGTACGACTTTTATGTGTTCATTAATATTTGATCTGGCAATCCGCATGCATTTTATTATTTCAATTGACACTCAATTTTATTGAGACTAGTTTCTTTACCCGGATCCACTTTCGCTTTCTTTAGTCTATTGAAGCTTGTTAAGGCTTACTCAGTTCAAGGTCAAAGTGTAACCTACATGCGGCCTACCGTACAATGGAAGTGATCTTCTCTAAAAATAGATTATCAAACATGTTGTAACTACTTCCTTAGATTAGCGTTTCTAAGGCCGGTTTTAACCAAGCGAGTTTTGTGAATAGTATTAATGTTACGGATTTTGTGGAGATGTAATGTTTTCGACGTTGAATAAGATCACGCTGGGGGATACCCTCAAAAGATAAGACAGAGATGTACCGTTAGAAGTTTAAGTCCCATCTTATAGAGGGCGAATCTATTGGCATCAACTGGGCACAAATCTAGACTCCGGGCTGCTATTTAAAAAATCCAGACGAAAAAATCCAACAATACTTTTTCCGACCTGGGAATCGAACCGAGAACCTCGTGCGCATTACATGAGACCTAGACGATATGCGAAACGTAGTAACACCCATATTTGGCTACTTATGTTTAAGTCCAGTAATTAGGTACAACTCTGCCTAACCTTTTGGGGAACAGAGGCGTGATGTTCAGTTGTATTGTGCTATGTTACGAGTATGATACTCCTAATATGTATGTTGACGACCTATGTGGCGCAGCGGGCGAAGGTTCGCCTGCGACGCAGGAGGTTGCGGGTTCGATTCCCGCCTAGGGACAAATGTTTGTACGATCTACAAAGATTTGTTCGGGGTGTTCTGGGTATTTGCTATGTATAATAAAAAATACCTATCTATGTAATGTATTGTATTAAGTATATCAGTCATTTAGCACCCATAACACAAGCTCTGCTTAGCTTGGGGCTAGATGATGCTGTGTGGATTTTACAGCATTATTTATTAATTTATTAATATACTGGTCTAAGCAGTCCCCGTGTAGGGCAAAGGTATCTTCTCATACATGGTAGATTATGACATGGGGGTCATAAGACACCATGTGTGAGTCGGATCACGACGTGCGCACGGCACGATCACGATTCCTGAGTAGGTACTGTAGTGGTTGTTACTGTTGGAAGATATCTGTATAATATGATATACTTTTTGCACGCCGCATAAGCGAAGCGTTGAGGTGATGCTCTACTCCCGATATATGAAAGTCAAGGACTTTTCGAAACTAAAAATGACTGTATTTTTCTCACAATGCACTTATAGGATAATATTATCATACATATATCAAGAAAAAACATTCGTTTAAACATATTTGATATTTTTTTAAAGCAATTATTTCGTTTAAAGTAGTAAAAATAATAATTTACAAAAATGTTCGAGGACGTCCGGATGTCTGTCCGTTGGATCTGGCACTCTCATGACCGTAAAAATTAATGTATCGAAGTATTTTTTTTTAAAGTTTCATAAACGCAGCGCGCTGTAATTTCTGGGCAATTCGCTGTCGTTTAATTACAATGAATAAAAAACTAAAAAAAATCTGAAGAAGTGAAAAATGAGATTATGAGGCGTGCACTTTTGGATTTACCAAATTTTTCTTACGTAAGGTTAGGTCTGGGCTAGGCAACTGGGCCTAACCCAGTTGTAAACGACCTTTTGTGCCTATTGGCCTAGCTCTGTTTTGTCCCCGGCTTGATATGGAGGGAAGTGGAAACTATGTATTTTTCTAACTCTTCCGCTGTTCTATTCTAATTAATTTCGTTGCGGGATCCAAGACAGTTGAATTTTTTCTCCGGGACTCGTCGGGCATCATTGTCTCGACGCTTTTCAGGTGGTCGCCACTGTTGATTCTGGTTTTCAGGAGTTACAGTGGTTTAGGAATAGTGTGGCGGGCTTGTCCCAATTTAAAAAAAAAACTGTTCTTAACAAACTTCACGAAGTTCAAAATTGTTCCATATTTCACCACCACTATTGTATAAAGATGTCGAAAGTGTTAAAAAGTATCGAAATATTTATTAAACTTATATACTTTTTTGAGCAGCTCGTGGCCTTAAAAATACAGCACACTAGTTGTTTTAAGGTTGCCGAGGTCAGTCTGTGGATGGGTGACCGTTAGTAGCAGATCGAGACGCCTCCGTGCTACGAAAAGCACGCTCAGCGGTCGGTCTCGGTTATTTTTAGATATTTAACTGTCGTTATGGGTAGTCAGAAGCCCGAAAGTCCGACAACCAGTCTTACCGAGGGGTATCGTATTGCCCAGTAACGCTGCGGAGGTCGGATAGGCAGTCGCTCCATGTAAAGTACAGGTATTCAGCTGTAAAAACAAGTAAAAAAGATGAAAAACAACGTTTTAAATCAAATTCTACTTTACAAAGTAACAATTATTAATAGTTTTTCAAACTCCTATGATCACTCTCGTCAAAGTCACTTGCAGAAGCTAAACCAGAAGTACACTAGACCTGAATTCTACAAAAAACAAGTATAAGTTGGTCTTTTAATCTATAGAAACTCCGTATTATGTTAGGCCTGATGAAGGCCAAGGTGTTGCACCTACGTGTGGTCGACTGTACCCACGAAATAAAGTGAAAGTATGTGTGGAGACTCGCTGTGACTCAATGAGAGAGATATTCAAAAGAATTTATTCATCTTTGTCACCACTTACTATCGTTTCAATCGGTAGGTGGACGACGGTTAAGTAAAAAAATGGTTTGTATAGCGCAGTGGTTGAGAGATTGGGTTCTGCGTCATAAGTAGGTAGCCGGTTTGAAATAACAAAAAAAAAGTTGTAAAAAGAATTTAATGGCCCATTCTCACGTAACATCACGACTGTATTCCCTGAAGGGTTGGGTAGAGGTGCACTTATAGTAACACCCACATTTCGCCAGGTATGTTTAAATCTCTTGTAATAGAGGGCGAGCCTGTGAAATAATAATAATAATAATAATAATAATTTATTTAATAACCATAAATAGTACACATTTTATTTGTAATGGCGCCTCCTTTTAGGCAGATAATGCTTGTGTTAGAAGACGCAAATTTGTAACCTATATGTGAAATTTAAACCTAGGGCCTCATGCTCAGCAGTAACCACGCGACCACGAGACCAACGAGGCAGTCGGTTCGAATCATGAATAATCAGCCTATAATGTCTACATATTTTTTTTTTTACAAAATATAAGTTTCTTAATACAGGTTTTATTTTATAAATAAATAAATAATGCTGGACAATCCACACAGTATAATCTAGCCCCAAGCTAAGCAGAGCTTGTGTTATGTGTACTAGATGACTGATATACTTAATACAATACATTACATAGATAGATATTTTTTATTATTCATAGCAAACACCCAGTACACCTGGAATTAATCTTTGTAGATCGTACAAACATTTGTCCCAAGGCGGGAATCGAACCCGCAACCTCCTGCGTCGCAGGCGGACCTTCGCCCGCTGCGCCACATCGGTCGTCAAAGCGACTGCTCTCTAGTTCGATTCTCACCTCAATGTTTTTAGTTCTGGGAGTTAGGGCGAGCTATGAGATAGTTCTGTGACCACGCAACGCAAAGATGCGCGTAGTGAGAAGTAGTGTGTACGTATAATTTTGTGATCAGTACTTCATTTTTCCAAGTAGAAAAAACATTGTTCAATCGTTTCATAACTTGTGTCTGCGTTATATGCAGTGGCAGCTTCTGTGTAGGAAAAAGGTTTTATTTTCGTATGTACCTAGCACTTCTTCCGCGTTGGTTTGATGCTTCTCCCTTCAAACTATAAAATTCCCTCCACCACCTTTAAAAATAATAAAATATAAGCATATGTTAATATAATTTTGTTAATCGGTAATTTTTACAAACAAACATATGTACCTACTTACATGAAACCAACCAAATATTTCCTCTTTATTTATTACTAGCTGTGCCCACGACTTTGTCGGCGTGGAATTTAGCAAAACAGGGTATTTTTATTTCAAAATCAAAATCAAAATCAAAATCAAAATTCATTTATTCAAATTAGGCTGAGAATCAGCACTTTTTGAACGTCAAAGACGTTTACATAAGACAGTCCCCCAAAACGCCCACCCTTCACCACTTCCTAGTGTTTTTGCTGGGAAGAAGAAGTGGAGGAACAAACTCCCCAGCAACACGTCTGTCTGATAGGTTTGAAGAACCTGAAGCTATACAACACATTATGTCAAAAATAATAATTATGTCAATCATCTTTATACGTCATTCAATTAAATAATTTGCTACATGTTAGCTAGCACACACCAATATGCCAAAATAAATAAATAAAAAGTTATATATACCAAAATCGACAATTAACTCAAGCAAAGCCTGCTAAACTGAATACATAAAAAGCCTCCAAGGCAGTCCAAGGGCGTGCCCGCTGACATGTGCAATGCTGAATTATATCAATACAACTCATTCACACAATGTAATGAGAGGATCATGTCAATAACATAAAAATATGGATAGTAGAAGAAACATACACAAAAATAAAGAACTATTAAACAGTAAAAGAACATAGCAACATTGTCCTGCGTTCAACAAAGCGACCAACTATTCTTGTCTTCTAAATAGTCGTTGATCGAATAATATGCTTTAGAACAAAGGTTTGATTTAACTTTAGCTTTAAACGCGTTAAAAGGTAAATCCAGGAAAGAATGAGGTAGCATGTTATAAAAGCGGAATACGCGAAAAAAATATTTATACGCGGAACCCTGATTTTTTAACAGTTTTATAGTATAACTACCGTATAAACTTTCATATGCATTTAGTAAAAAGCTGTTATTTTAACAGTACATACTAACAGACTCTTCAATTATATTTACTTGTGTAGATATCATATTACTTTAGAAATAAGTCAGGAATGTTTTTTCTGACCAACATAGAAATATAAAGATAGATCGAACTGCTGTAAGGAACGTAGCAAGAGGCCTTCTGCTTCTGCCTACCCCCACGAAAAAAAAAGGCTTGAATTTTTAATAAAATTGTGAAATAGCGGCAATAGAATAGAATAGATTACTCTTTATCACCGTACAAATGTACAAATAATAACTTAAAGAGTAATATAGGGTGTGACAATTAAATAAAGAAATCATACCTAACATAAACTTTTGTACAGTTATCAAAAAAGCAGTCTGAATCACCATGAAATTAATACTTTCACTGCATAACACTCAATCAATCGCCATGAATCATTTGAAGTAATCACAGGGGCTAAGGGCTAAGATGAATCGAATCAAGAAATAAAATCACTATCCCAAAATATCGCTCTCCTTTTTTTAACTGTTTTAATAAGGCCTACGGAGCTTTCAAGCTGGAGCCTCGTTTAGATGTGCGGTCTAACCCCTCAGTAGTGTGACAAACCACGCCAGTGGCGCGCGCGCACGATCTATCAACACTTAGATCACGAAAGTGTTAAAAGTGATAGTGAACGAAAAAAAAAATATCGGATCAAAACATCGATATTCCGATGTAAAGGGATTTCTTTCGTATAGTGATGGGAATTAACTAGTGATTTTTTATCGATAGTGTTTTGTTATTGTAGTACGTAATACAAGCTTTTTTTTGTTAATGTTTTTGTGAATTAAAAAGTGTGCGGATTTTGGTAGTTTTTTTTTAAGGAAAATTAGTTGTTGTGGTGTTGATAAGGTATTTATAGGTTTATCTATCAGGTTATTAAAAACACAAAAAAAAATAGTTTTTATAACTTATCGTGTCTTCTTTGGATTGCCTCAACAGTAATTTGAAACGAATCCACAATCTGAACAAATAAGTCCCGATTAAAATTTGAGCTTAATTGGTGAGCATTATTGGCGAGCATACTTGCTAAATTGAAGATTGCTTGTGGCTAAAAAATAAAACTACATTGCTTGGTCCGTGGATGGGCGACCGTTCCATATTAAGATCCCTACTTGCTTCGGATACCGCGTTAATCCTTTGGTCCCGGCTGTCATTCGTAGTTATTTGACAGTCGTTACGAGTATTCAAAAACTCGAAAGTCCGAGAGCCAGTCTTGACAAGAGGTACCGAGTTGCCCAGTAACTGGGCTGTGTAGGTCAGACAGGAAGTGGCTGCATATAAAATAATGGTTTTAGCTTATTCAGCTGCATTCAGTAAGACTGGAAGTCGTGACCAATATATAATTGGAAAAAAGCTAGACAGATGATTTTGAGTTAGTTTCTCCCATCCAGGGATTGATATTTATATTAATTATGCCTATACAATATATAAATTTATAAAATAATATACTATCGCTCTTAACACACAACATCACGCCTTTATTCAAAGAAAAGTTGGGCAGAGGTGTACCTTAAGTAGCAGTAGCAGTTATGTTTTGAAGTCACGTGTAATAGGGGTCGAGCCTATGGCCATCAACCGGACATACTCCGAGTTGTTTCAGAGCTTCTCTATCTCTCTCTCTCTCTCTCAGCTGTTGTTACTCTTAACAGTTGACTTATTAACATATCTGAGAACAGAGCTTTTACGCAAAGAGTATTTAAGCTGTTTAAATTTAGGAGTATAACAGCTGTTTCTGTAACGTGCCACCTCACGTCTAAAAGGACGACCTTTCAACTAGACTTAGAATATTAATGCTTTTAAGATGGGTTGGCAAATTAATACTAGCCTGTTACTGTCCCACTGCAAAGGTCTCTTCTCATGCAGAGAAGGTACGTACGGTAATAACCAGGCTTGCTCGAGGCATAGGTGTTTTAATACTACTACTAGGCCTAATGTAGGTACTAGGTATTGGTTAGGAAATTAAGCATAGTGCTTTAAATCCATAAAAGGCCGTGAATAAAAATAAATAGATAATGTCTATCAATTCCTAATAACAAACTAGAGGTCATAGGTATGTTCCGTTTTGCGTTCCCATAACTATCGATGATTACCTATTTTTATCGATACAATTTTATAATTGGATTAAAGTAGGATTTTTACTGTCAAAGTAGGTTCAATATCAAAATACTTTGTATAATATTAGGCAATATTATTTAAAGTATATATTATATATATATTGAACCTACTGTGAGAGTAAAATTCTTTGCATCTATGGAGGTAGATGCAAAGAGTTTTATGTTTGTATGTTTGTAACCGACTCCTTTGCACGCTATTTTGACCCACTTTAAACGGTCAGATTTCATTCAAATTTTGCACACCTGTCAAAGACCGATGACAATGCAATAATTCGAAAAAAAAATAGTTAAAAAACATAAAAACACGCTTTTACCATATATTAAAATCCAACTAAAATATGAAAAATAAATAACAGTTTAAAAAAACACGCTTTTATAGAAAATCCAACTAAAAATTAGAAAATAAAATTTAATAAATTTGGATTAAGAAAAGTGTAAATAAGAAACAAATGTATTTTAATGGAAAAAAGCGCGGGGTACATAGTGTCAATAGTTATAAACATTTTCTATTATTCCATGGTTACTGTCAATCACAGCGGGCTCCATGTATCGGCGTGTATTCTTCATATCATATTTAACACTAAGCACCCCACGCTTTTTTCCATTAAAATACATTTGTTTCTTATTTACATTTTTCTTGATGATTATGTATTTTAATTTATTTTATTGTATAATGTATTGATAATTAAATTGAATTGACATTTAATTGAATTAATAATTAACTTGACATAATTGAATTAATAATTAACTTGACATTGAATTGATAATTGAACTGACATTGAATAGAATTGATAATTGAATTGTATTGATAATGTAGTACGATTGTTATAGTAATTTTATCATTTTGAATTTAATAAGTGTAGTCCCGGTTTAAAACCCAGCAACTGTACGCCACTCAACAATTTGTACGCCACGTCACGCGGCTGAACATGTTTGAACTTTCTTTTCTACTGAAATATCTTGCATGCAATGTATGTATACCATGTTTAAACAAATAAATATACTTACTTACTTACTTACTTACTTACTTACACTTTTCTTAATCCAAATTTATTAAATTTTATTTTCTATTTTTTAGTTGGATTTTTTATAAAAGCGTGTTTTTATAGTTTTTTTAAACTATTATTTATATCTGGTCCCGTTCATAACAATTGTAATGATAGTACAATTTTAATTATACTATGAATAAGGAAACTCGTGCACTTACATAAGCAAACAAACTGCTATATTATGTTAAGATTATAATGAGAAGATGCTCTTAGCACTGTTGATTTATATTACGATATAATATCTTTAGAATACCTTCTTTTTATCAAGTTAATGTCGGGTTGATTGAAGGTTAAGCTACGCTAACCGAGGTCAGTCTCTGGATGGGTGACCGTTCATAACATATCAAGACTCCTCCATGCCTTGGAAAGCACATCAAGCCGTTGGTCCCAGCTCAGTCATTTGTAGATATTTGACAGTCGTTACGGATACTTGACGACCGTTGTGGCGCGGCGGGCGAAAGTCCGCCTGCGACGCAAGAGGTTGCAGGTTCGATTCCCGCCTTGGGACAAATGTTTGTACGATCTACAAATATTTGTTCCGGGTGTTCACAAGCTCTGCTTAGCTTGGGGCTAGATGATGCTGTGTGGATTGTCCAGCAATATTTACTTATACTCAGTCGTCTGAAAATCTGACAACCAGTCTTACCAAGGGGTATCGTGTTAACCAGTGACTGGGTTGTGGAGGTCTGATACACAAACAGAAACAAAAACTGTAGACAGACAAACGAAGTCTCACCATAATGGGTTGCTCATCTGAAAAAAATAGTAATCAATTGTTTTTTTCAACAGTTTCTTGATACAAAAAGAAAAAACAATGTTTGACAATAGTTTCTTCTAAAAAAAGAATAACAATGGATTTTTTTAATAGTTTCCTGTTTTAAAAAAAGAAAACAATAGATTTTTGGCCTATTTTAAACCGGTTGAGTAACTAATTAAGAACGAATGAATAAAATTAACATCGGGGTTTACCGTATCACATAATAAGACTAGTTTATTATGTATATATTATCCTCTTGTAAAATGATATGGCCCAGTGGTACGTGCTTCGCCTCACATGCACGAGGTTGTAGGTTCGAACACGGGCAAGTAGCAATGTGACTTTTTCAATTCATATGTACTTTCCAAGTGTATCTGAGACATCATTGATAGCGGTAAAGGAAACATCATGAGGAAACCTGAACTCATAATTAATATAAGTCTGAAATCGCCATCCGCCTTCAGCAAGCATGGTGATTAATGGTCGTGCCTTCTCTATATGAGAAGACGCCTTTGTCATGCAGTGGAATAGTAACAAGATGGTATTTAAAAAAAAGATAAATGTTAGTATAATACGTAATGTCAGAATGACATTGAGGAACTAGAATAGAATTTAAAATGTCACAGATTTTTTTCGGATTTCTCTATAAAGCTTAAATGCCATATTTATTTGATTTATCAAAGTTACTTGAGAAATGTCGTCTATAATATTCTTTGTTTTAAACGGCAAGCAGGTGTCGAACATTCTACCAATGTTAAAAGAGAATTGGACAAACAAGTACGCATCAGTAATTAAAAAAAAACAAATGGATGTAGGTACTAATCAAAATGTCGCCATCTTTAGATCAGGTTAGCTCTCTGGCAGTCCCGACCAGCGTACCTAATATAAGATCGATTTATAATACGCGACAAAAAGAAGACCGTTATAAGCTCTCAATTTGCACACAGGAAACAAAGCCTACATAATACCCACTTTCACTGCCCATCTCGTAAGTGTAAGCAAGCGAGAGGATTAAGAAAATTAATTAATTATTTCTATCTCTTTAGCTGTCAATGTCACAATGACAGCTGGCTGACAAATTACGCGCCAAAGATTACGTCAACCGTGCAATGAGGTGAGAGAATGTCGCGAAATAGTGATAGGGTGGACGTTTAGATAAAATAATGTTTATTATTAATCACTGAATATTATTAAAAAAAAGAACAAAAACTGACACATGAAAGTGTTATTTATAGGCAATTTACTGAATAAACATAATTTATTTACTACTCGTAATAGGCACATGTAATAAATTTGAAGAGTTTGTTTGTTTATACAAGCTTATCTCTAAAATCTACCAGGGGGAATAGGGATGTGTCCTAGGTAAAATTATATTAAGTCTATTTATTCAGTAAGATTAGGAAAAAAATATTGGACACGTACTTTTTGCTTATTCAAATAAATTTTAATAAAAAGTGACAATGATATAGCACATCAAAGTTCAGGAGAAGGGGCTTGTGTCATCACTGTTACGTTAAAAGTGTAGCACGGTGTGACAATGAATATGTATACATAGATTCATATTAAAAATCATTCATATCATCATCGTCATATTAAAAATAAAATAATTCAGCCTGTGTGAAAACACAGGCTGCATTATTTCATATTTATGTGACGTATAATGATTTTTGTGGGACACCACTGGAGGGCAAAAGTTTCCCTTCAAAAGGGCTTTGTTTAGTTTTAATTGTTTAAGGGGCAATTCTCATACTTTTAGTCACTTTTAATCTCAGTCTCAATCTGTCAAAAATGCGTCTAAAATCCCCTACATTTTTGACAAGCTTTTAGCATTGAACCATTCAGTTCGACACTTCTTATTTCTTTGCAAAGTTCTCTGTTCGATCACGACAGTAATGAGTTGACACAAAAGCCAATGTTACCTTACTACAGGTGCATATTTAAAAATCAAATTCATTTCAAAACACACACATACATATACACACTTATATATAAACTCACGTCTTTTGTCTTTTCGAAACTTTTTAAAACAAATATTACCAATGTTACCTACATTAATAGATCCATATTATTATTCAAAAAAATATTCGAACGCACACAAACCTACTTACATATAAACTCACGCCTTCTTTTCTTTCCAAAACTTTCAAAACCAAATATTACATTCGGTAACACTAGATGCTTAATTAATTCAGATATTTTTGGTACCGTGAAGTGATCCGGTCTTTTCGAGACATAAAATTTTAAACTTTTTATATTAATGAGTTTGTTTCCTGGCCAGTTTTACCTTAAAGTTTCTTTTGTTGTACCAAAGAATGTTAAAAGAAAAGAATGAAATACACGACAGCCTTTTTTGGCAACAGGTTGAAAGACACACGGTAAAATTAAAATAAAAAAAACCGGATAAGTGCAAGTTGGAGTCGCCCTCCGAAAGTTCCGTACAAATTTGTAGGTACATATTATTAAAAAAATGTATTATTAGGTATACTTATAAAACAAAGAAAATATATTTTTTATAAATAGAGGAGATGGTGGAGTACGTTCGTGTCAAGACCAACTGGACTGTGAGGGTCGAGTGGTTGGAGCCGCATCATAACACGAACTTCAAGTCGTTCGTGGTGCGAGTTCCGACACAACTTCTCGAGAAGTTCCTCAAGGAAGAGTTCTGGCCAAAATGTGTTGTGTATCGCCGGTTTCGTGGCCGCCTACATGACACTAGTCAGCGAAACACGACGCCGACACTTCGTGTGCACTAGTTGTAGTTATTATGTAATATATATTTATAGTATTTTTAAGTTTTGTTAATATAGGTAGTATTGTATATGTTTATATGGGCCTAGATGCCTGAAATAAATGGATAAATAAATAAAAATAAATAAATCGAAAACAGTACATCATAAAAATAATTAAAAATCTGTTTAAGCTTGTGCCAATGATATGCCCTTTCATACAATACCCCACATGATACGGTTAACTCAATTCAAAATTTGGATCGCCTCGTTCTTTGCATACTCTGACCTGAGACAAAGTTATCCTATAAGGGTTTTTTCCTTTAAAGGTATGGAACCCTAAAAAATAATAAACAACAACAAGCCTTTTGGCCCATCCGTGAGACAGGGCCCTCACGGCCGCGCCAAAAGGGTCATTTCATTTACATTTAATTATTGAGGAAGAAAACACTTACTTATTATTTTAAGATGAATCAGTAGATGCAGCCTTTCAAATTCAAATTTTCCCAGGGGATTTGCAATTTGCAGTTCAGTATTAGTTTGTTGATGTCACGTGATTCCTTTTCCCCATGTCATTTGCCATACATTTTGACGTTAGCGTCTGGCGTCTTACGCTACAGAAAAGTGTTTGTCTAGGCCTGCAGACGTAACTAATAGACAATCGGAGGCTACCTTCACAGATAAACAAATTTAACGCCACCGACTTCCGAGATTAAAAGTTATTTTACAACTTTCATGTGTGATGTCAAATGTCATGATGGCCCAGTGGTTTAGTCCTCGCCTCTTGTGCACGAGGTTCTGGGTTCAAACCTGGGCAAGTACCAATGTGAGTTTTTCAATTCATATGTACTTTCTAAGTTTATCTTGGACATCACTGACACCGGTGAAGGAAAAACATCGTGAGGAAACCTGAACTTATATAATTAATATAAGTCTGAAATCGCCAACCCTTCTTGAGCAAGCGTGGTGATTAATGCTCATGCCTTCTCTGTATGAGAAGAGGCCTCTGCCCTGCAGTGGGACAGTAATAGAATAGGCTGGTACTTACAACTTTCAGTGTTTTTTGGAATGGGTTAAATGTTTTTGTATAAAGTCTTTTTGTTTCCAGCTTTTTAGTGCGACGCTTTTTAATTTATTAAATATAAGCACCACTGGAAACTCAAAGGAAAGCAAAAAAAAAACATACAAAATTTCGTTTACATGGAGAACTTGTTTTGCAAGCTATTTTGATTTAAAAACCAAACTACAAAACCGATTTCAATTAAATAAAAACCACCTCCGAAGTATGACCTACAAAACACAGAATCAACTAATAAGTGGCGGAGTGATCGCGTAACAAACTCACACAAAATAAAAACACAGTCGAATATATTGAGAAACTCCTCTTTTATTTAATTCGATCAAAAATATTTGTTCTTTACTCCATTATTCTGTAATTACAGACGGAACTGCAAAACACAAAAGTAGTACACAGCACAGCCATGATACAGTAATAATAATATTAAATGTAGGGAGTGGCTTCACTTTCACTAAATTCGCAAAGTTGATTAATTTAAATTTATTACACTTTGACGATAGCTCGTACGATCGGGGTTCCGTGGCTATACACGTCTTTTTATTTAACACTATCACTTCAGCCGCGACTTTGTCCGCGTTAATTTTGTACTTTTAGCTTCGTACTTTGACATGCCCTTCACCCTCTTAAAAATGTAGTTTTGAAAACAAAATGTGGCCCATTTTATTTGCTGATAATGTTCTTCTTCTGTAAGTGAAAGAAATTTTAAAATCGGTTGTTTTGCCTTCTTATATTATACACATCCTCGGTGGGTTTTTTTTTTATCAGTTTTCTTTCTCTCAATACTATGACCCCTTAACACTACGTTTACTCTTGATTTTAATTCTGATCGATTAACATTGGAATTTAGACGTTTCGTACTATTGAGTTCAAGGCTAGTGCCAAATTCGGGATCTGGCTTGGCGCGAGCTTAACACTACACTTGTTTGTTTTGACAGCTGTGTATTTCACAAAGTAACATTGTCACGTGACTGTAAAATTATCATTTGAATTATATAGGCTTTAGATCGGAATTTGAATTGGTTTGAAAAGTTAGACAATTAGTATTTTGACTTTTATACTGACTAAAATGACGTCGACTATTAAAAAAATTGTCTACGGAACCCACATAAACAAAACCAACAAAAGTGAATTCAATTAGTGCCCACTCACACGGCGTCGAATCAATCACAGATGTTATACGATACGATTGTACGAATGAATCAGACAATCGAGTGGGCAGGCGCACTTATTTATTTCGCGGACCAAGATTAATCGGTTTACTTGCGAATTATAATGTTACACACATACGGACAGGTGGTTTGTAATGGGAGCGTACTCTGTCAATTATTGCTGAGAAATGAGTTTTGCTGGTTCGCGGTGTACCCCCGGGGCTGTACTAGGCTTGACGTGGCCAGTTTGTGGATGACGGATTCTTCATACCAGTGTTGTTACGAATGTTCGCGTCCGCATTCGCATATGCGAATGATTCGCATCATTTCAAACACTCGCATTAACAGTCGCATTCGCATCAAACAATGCGAATGTTTAGCGAATGCGAGTACAGGTCGAGACAAGTAGAAGTGGACGGAGCTTAGCGGGTCATCATCGCGTGTTTGATACTTTGAATTTATTTCTAGTTGTCACTTGTCGATCAATCAATAAACAGGTATTGTGATTAAGTGAAATGACACAGTTTCGAGTTGTGGGTTATTTTAAGCTATTTTAACTTATTATAAATAGTTATTTAGAACTTTATTTTTGTGAAAAAATATATTCACGCGTTGCCCGTATTGAAATTCGAATATTAAATATGTTTGTTGTTAATTTGATTGTGTATATTAGATATATACACTGTATAACCTTAAATAAATAAAAATCGATGATTAAAATCATACCTTGATATTTCTTTGTTTGCTCCTTCTCAACATTCGCACTCGCATTCGCATTCGCACATTCGCCTTCCAAACACTCGCATTCGCATTCGCATTCGCGAATGTCTAAAATATGACATTCGCAACATCACTGCTTCATACATCCAAGCTTGTCATTGCCTCGGGGAGCACTTTACAGGACGATTTATGCAACAACTAGCATTCGCGACTTTGTCTGCGTTTGTAACTTTATAAAGTATAACCCTTGTATTATTCTGATCGTCATTACGTCCTCGCCGTCGAGGCCCGTCGCGACGACCCCGTCAATGCCCTCCCCTGACCCTTTGCTAGAGCCAGCCCGCGAAGCTGAGCCTGTAAATGTTTAAAATGTTTATCTATCTGATCCAGCCCGTCCCTTGCTGTACTCTCTCAGTGACGTCCTAAGCCGAGGCTCGTACCCCGCAGGGGATGCGATTAGTCGATTAGTTTTTAAGTTTTTACACCCTAGCTGGAGGCCTTAATTTCTAATAAAGCCCCCCACAGGAAAGTTCGGTTAAGCAGTAGATATTCCTAAAGGATAAAATGCGAGATGCCCTTACCAAAAAAAAAACTGATCGATAAACTACTAGCACTTCGTCCGCGTGGTTTTCGTATTTTTCCCTTCGAACCTTAATATCTTTGATACCTACACATCATCATCTGTCTAGCCTTTTCCCAATTATGTTGGGGTCGGCTTCCAGTCTACCCGGATGCAGCTGAATACCAGTGTTTTACATAGAGCGACTGCCTATCTGATCTCCACAAACCAGTTACTGGACTGCACGATACCCCTTGGTAGGACTGGTTGTCAGAATTTCGGGCTTCTGACTACCCGTAAACGACTGTCAAAGATCTACAAATGACAACCGGGACCAACGGCTTAACGTGCTTTGCGACGCACGGATGAGTCTCGATATGATACGAACGGTCACCCATCCACATACTGACCTCGGCAAGCGTAGCTTAACCTTCGATCAACCCGTGCGGCTGATATCTTCACATAAAGTTCTTTTTTTTATAATTTTTCAACAGTAGGTACCAGTTATTTTGAAATCAACTTAGTATAGAATAGTCTGAAAGGCATGTCCGTATTATTCTTTCGTGAGAGTAAAAGTGAAGTTTACGTATATTAGCACCCGATTATGCATTCACTGGTGGTATACCTAATTACTCTAGAATTTTGTTTTGCTTCGATCACCCTTATACATAAATTCATTCGTTGCTATGACATCCTATCAACCCTGTATATTATATTATCGTACCTACGAGAGAAGAAAATAAAAATAAGTACCTACCTTCTATTTCTGCCTGCTTTGGGAGAAATAGGCGGATATTATATTATGTAATAGTTTATATATGTAAAAAGCCGCCACCCGTCCTGTCACGTAGACATCGGTCGTCTAATAAGGTTATAAGTAAAGGTGTGTCCACATCACAACCATTTGAGGATCAGGGTAACATTCTTGCAAAAAAAATATTGCGATGGTGTACAAAAAAGAGTATTCTGTTCTATTCTTAGTAATAACACCTGCGGCGATGTTCTTTCTTTTCTTTCTTTTTCTATAAAAACGTTGCCCCACACTAGGAATTTCTCCTGTATCGTGGGTGTGTTTACAAACATTTAAACTCACATACACAAACAGCCAGACCCGGAACAACTACCTGTAGGCCATACAAATATTTGTTCCGTGCGGGGATCGAACCCGCGACACGCAGCGCAACAGCCAATCGCTTAGCCACTGCGCCAACCGTGTCGTTCAAGGTTAAGTTGGAAAAATTTAAGGCTGACGATGATGTTGGGAAAGGCTCCCCTAACCAGATGCATATGTGTACCAGTATGCAGTCAGACAGGCAGCCTACATGTCAAATGTAGACTGCCTATCTGACTTAGATACATGTAGAGACTGGAGGACCTCGTATTTAAACAAATACAATAAATTGTTGATTCTCTGCCTAATTTGAACAGACGAATTGAGTTTGATTTTGAGTACCCCTTGATAAGACTGGTTGTCAAGCTTTTGCACTTCTGACTACCCGTAACGAATATCTAGGAACTGCATATAACAGCTAGGAACAACAGTTAAAAGTTTTCGAGGCACAAAAGTGTCTCAGTACGTACTTAATAGATGGTCACTTATCCACGGATCGACCACGGTAAGCATGGCAGTGATATAAATGAATGAACTCTGCTATTTGCGAATGCTAGCGGTGTGGGCGCATCTTTACAGTTGGTATGACATCCTTACCTGCTATGAAAGGTCTTTACATATAGGAAAATACGAATTGTTAATAGTTGTATAGTTATCAAATTAATAAACTAATTGTATTTCCCCATTTGAGTATTGCGGTCGAGTTAAACCAAAAACTATTTCATTCGTATTTAATAGTACTAGATGTCACTCGCGGATTCGTTCGCGTGATATTTTTTTTTTCGCGGAACCCTAATTATTTTTCTAAAGTAAAAGTAGCCTCAGTTTTTCCTTATACTATTAGCTATCTGTCAGTGAAGGTCCTGTCAAAATCAGTCTAACCGTTTCGAAGATAAGCCGTAACAAACCGACAGACGAACAAAGCTTTTTAATAAAAAAAAAACGAAAACCTACCGTATATCATTTCTTGTACATTTAGCAAATAGCTTTTGTTTTGTCATTACAAACAGACACTCCAATTACTTATTTATTTGTATGAGTGTTTGTATGAGCTACGGAGACAAAACAATAGTTATAAGTAGCTCCCTACATATCATTGGGCCACAATAACTTGTTTTCCTTAAAGAAGAACAGTCGCAAACGAATTCCCTTGAAACAAACCAATAAACAAAGTGAAAATGTAAATACAACAGACTGTAAAAAACATAGAGATGACATCGAACGGTAAAACGCCAGAAATTACGACCAATTTCGACTCGATCGATTTGGATAAAAAAGACGAGAATGGGACGTCGCATATTGGGAGAAACGGGCAATTTGGCGGGCAATTCGCCGTCCATTTGTCGGCCATTGACGAGCAATATGACGGGAATTGCCTGGGCGTCTCTCGCACGGGACATCGGCCGTCCATCATGGAGGTGGAGTGCGCCAAGGAAAGGACACGGTTGGCGCTTTTGAAGCAATGCTCCGCCATCTTGAAGCAGGGAGACCAGAAGTATACGAAGGAGAGTTTGCACCGAACGTTCCAGGATGAGGTGAGATTCAATTGTTTTTTTTTGTTTCTAACCTTATTGTTTAACCCGCCGTTTTTTTCCTGTTTTATTGGCTATTAACACCTTAACTGCCAAACAACGAGACACAATAGAAAATGTATTGTTTGTCGGACATTTGGCGTTCAACGTGTTAAGAAACATTAAGATGAAGGAAAAATGTAGCAGTAAAATTAAACAGGAACTCTCAAGTAAATTAAATTAATACTGCATTTAAAAAACTAGGATGTAAGTGGCTACATGGAAAGAAAAATAAATCACAGGGCGTCCAAAAATTCATCCGCATCGCTGTCAAGGGGAACAATGCCCAAAAGGCTGGTCGTAATGCCACGTTGACTGGCAATGCTGATTTTTTGGCCAAAAAAGGGCTTGAATGAAACTTCAACACAAGTTTTACGTCACGACCATATCTTTGAAGAAATCGTTCATTCATAAATACTCCTTATCCATTTATTAAAAAAATGCCAGACTAGAGCGAATTTCTGTATGATAAATTCTAAAATCTAATTTGACTATATATTCCTAATTACTTTGACATTTAATTGACTTATCTTATTATCTATGATGAATCAATGACATTATTCTGTAGTAGTTGCCTACCTACATTTTCAATTTGATATATTTGAATAATGGAAAAAAAATATGAAGTACTCATTTGATGATTACCTACCCATTTATATTTTTACACCGTTAAGGAAAATATGACACTTTTAATTTTATAGTAATAATTAAAGACGGAAAAAATAAATAATTACAGGCTCAAACACAACGACACAATACAAAAGGTAAAAATAAAAAACAAAAATGAAATATTATAAAAGTAGAAGTAGGTAATAACAAAAAAAACTGTTTAAAATAATATTATGTGCCTTACGGCTGCGCCTAATGGGTCCAGTTCAGCAAAATTGCCAGACAATTACAAATGTCTGACACTGGTTTGGACTGATGTGTGTGTATACTCATGTTTTGGATAAATTAATGATGTTTATCTTATGCATGAGTCACCAAAAACTCTCGTCGTAATATCTACCGATACCATTAATTGCGCAAACCTTCAATCACCACAAACAAATCAACATCAGCTACCAACTGACAGATATTTAAAAAAAGAACATAAAAAAAATAACACCTCACTGTAATTGAATTAAGCCAGCCAGCATTGGGTAAGTTTAAGTGAACTAACACCATTAAGTTTGCCCAACCAGCAATACTTATTATACTCGGCCTTCGCGTGGCTCATCGCATATCGCGCAAGGCCGCCATACTGTGATGTTGAACTCAGAAGGTGAACTTGCCACAAAAACTATCAACAGCAATGTGATCAATATTTCTTTTATCTTTTTTTTTATTTATATTTCCTATTTTTAGTATGGTGACGTTTTGTGCCAGCGCCTGTGCTGGATAAATGTTAATTTGCCTCCTTTCTGAAAAAAAACCCGTTAAAATGAAGTGAAGTCAATGTCCTTCTTATAAATGAAATCTTAACTTTAGGTTAGTTTACATTGAGTTGATTTTATAATGATTAGTACTGTCACACAGTCATACAAATTGTTGATGTTACAGTGGCAATTGACTTTATGTGTGAGAGTTACAGTTGTTAGTCCTGAAACATATATTTAAAACCTAAATTGCGAACGTAGATTCTAATAGGCGGCACGGTTAACGGCAGAGGCTGAGCTTTGGCTTTTTGGCTTTTGCGCTTTGGCTACCGCGCTGCGTGTCGCGGGTTCGATTTCCGCACGTTGCAAATATTTGTATTGCTACAGGTTTTCTATACTATACATAAGTATTCCGGGTCTGATTATTTCCGTATATGACTTTAAGCGTCTGTAAACATCCCCACGATACAGGGAAATCCCGAGTATAAGGCAACGTTTAAAAACAAAACACAATTGTTAATTATGTTTGCATGAACAAAATTTATTTTGTTGTCATATACATATTTTTATTATTGCGTTCAAGAACCTGTACAGACTGAGAGTGAACCTTCTGTGTCAACTTTGCAATGGACTTGTAACATCATTACACACGAATTAAAAGCTCGTTACAGTACGAAATGTGCGGATTCTGCACGCACTCGCACAGTCGTGACCTTAGCTCGGCAGTATGAAAGCTGCGCAAGCAACGTTATTCGGATCCATTGTGTGATCTAGAATTCGCGGTCTTTATTTGTTTCGGATCACTTGACATCCCGGTATGACAATTTATTTATTTATTTATTTCCGTAAAAACACGGTATACATAGGTGTTATTATTATATAAGATCGTACATGTTTAGCTTAAAATTAAAGCATGCAAACTTAGACAAATAACATAATTGAAAATTACAAGCATTATAATGTATGTTCAAAAAAGTCATGAATGCTATAGAAGCTGTTTTCATTCAGCCATCTATACAATTTAATTTTAAATAATCTGCAGTTTAATACTTTAAATTCACTAGGTAACTTATTGTAAACACGTACACACATAGCGAGACAGCTTTTATTATATTTTGCTAGTCTAGGGAGTTCATCTAGTACAAGTCTGTGTGGATCACGGCGGCTTCGAGAACTAATTTCATCTGCTGTTTTAAATAATTCTTTATATTTCTTAACAAACATACATACTTCATACAAATATAATGAAGGTAATGGTAGCAAACCAAGCCTTTTAAATATAGGTCGACATGATTCATCAGATGGAATCCCGTAAATGGCCCGTAAACATTTTTTTTGAGCTACAAATGCTCTATTGTGGTCAGTACTGTTTCCCCACATAATTAATCCATACCGTAACGAGGATTCAACATAAGCACATCAGGTATGACATCACAGCTGTTTTTATGTCTGTAACCTTCTTAATTTGTCTGAGGGCGTATACAAATTTATTTATTTTATTACAAACATTATCGACCTGAGCTTTCCAGTCTAAATGCTCATCAATTTCTACCCCTAAAAACTTGGTATGTGTCATTTGTGTAATTTGTGGTATGTCTATTCTGAAATTAAATTGATTTTGATAAGATTGATTGAATTGAATGTAAACAGATTTATTAAGATTAATAGATAAATTATTATTACTTAACCAATTTATTAGATCGTCTATTGTATTATTTATGTCCGCTTCATGATCAATAATTGATTTATGTTTTTTATCGGTCGTCACAATTATGGATATGTCATCAGCAAAAAGAAAGCATTTATGATTAGTCACATTTACTATGTCATTTATGTAGAGTAGGAACAAGATAGGGCCCAATATGCTACCCTGGGGGACTCCGCGTTTTACAGTTTTATATTCAGACGAGAATAGTGTCATGTTCCTATTTCCATCAAGTTTATTGATAGCGACACTTTGCTGTCTGTCAGTTAGATATGACGATATCCACTGAAGTGGCAGGCCTCTAATTCCGACAGCCTCTAACTTATGTAATAATATGTCATGAGAAACTAGATCAAATGCTTTTGATAGATCAAGGAATAGCCCTGTCGTCAGATGATTATTATTAATGTTGGTCAAAATTGCTTTCAAAAGTGAAAAGATGGCTAAGGAAGTGCACTTCTGTTTTTGAAAGCCGAATTGTTCTTTTTTGATTATATTAAATTTCTCACAATAATTAATTATTCTTTGATACATGCATTTCTCAAATATTTTAGACAAGATGGGTATCAATGTTATGGGGTGATAATTAGTTATATCATCTTTATCACCCTTTTTAAATATTGGTTTAACAATAGACATTTTTAGTGCTTTTGGAAACACTCCTTGTGAAAAAGACAGGTTAATTAGATGAGTCAACACTCCGCTTATTTCATTGACACATGACTTTACAACCCTAGTGTTGAGTCCATCGTAGCCTTCAGAATTGGTATTTTTTAGTGATAGAATTTGTTGTCTAACTTCACTTTCGGACATGGGTGTGAGGAACATTGAGTTCGCAGTTACGGTTTCACTGCGGTAACCATTTGTACAATTTTGTGTAGGAATGGAACTAGTATAATGAATGTTAAAGGCAGTGGCTATTTCTGTTGGTTTTGTGAGTAATGTGTTGTCAATTTTTATGTGTTCAATGGTGTCTTTCGGGTTTGTGTTGTGTATTTCGTCTTTAATGACTGTCCATGTGGCTTTACATTTGTTGTCATTATTATTCATATATTTTATGTTAGCATTTCTTTTAGCGTTGTAGATACATTTTTGCAATAGTTTAGAATATGTAGTGTATCTAGTCCTGTTTGATGAATTTTTATTTTTGTAGTATTTATATCGTAGGAAGCGCTTTGTTTTAGAGCTCTGTTTAAGACCCTTACTAATCCAGTTTTGTTTTATTTTATCCTTTACATTAATCTTTACCCTCACTTTCGGAAAACAAAGATTGCAAAGTAGACATATTAATTCATGAAAACAACTAAATGCTTTGTTTGCATTGTCTTCCGAGTAAATATCTGTCCAAGATAGGTTTTTTAAACATTCTCTAAACTTATGGATATAATCTAAACTATAATCTCTTTTGTAAAGGTAATATATCGAGGGTTTTGTTGATTGTAACGTTAAAGAGAAGCTTAACATTTGTGCCGTGTCGTGGTCAGAGAGATGAAGTGGGAGAACTGTTGCGATTGCGTCCGGTACATTACTCAATATGTGGTCAATACAAGAAAGTTTCCGAGTAGCTACCTCAATATGAATTTTTACGTTGTGGTTGTATGCCAGGTCTTGAAATTGTTGAGTGATTTTACTTTTTTTCAGGGTATTAATATTTAAGTCACCTGTTAAAACGATGCGTGTCTTTGGATTGTATTTCTTGTATACATCATGCAAAACACTATCTAATTTAATTAAAAATTGATTAGGATCAGACTGGGGTGTTCGGTACACACAAATAATCACCAATTTCTCACTTCCTAGCTCTATGCCGCATGCCTCGAATGTATTTACCGACGAAATTTTTTTTATAAACAGTAATTCTTTAAAACGTAGACCCTTTTTGACGAGAATGCACGTGCCACCTCGGTGTTTTTCCCTGCAAAAATTTGCAGCCATTTCGTAGCCCGATAACTTGAGATAGTTCTCATGTCCTTTTTTAATAAATGTTTCGGAGAGGCAAATAACTTGTGGTTCATTTCGTAACTCTCGCATATCTTGTAAAGTTAACTCCAGTACATCCTGTTTTGATAATAAACTTGCAATATTTTGGTGGAGGATCCTAAAGTTGTGTGATGCAGGTGGTGTGTGATTAGGTACGAAAAAACGTTTCGCTTTTTCTTAGTAAGGCAAAATAATATGGTATAGTACCTATTCTATGTTTTACCGGAGGACCACGAGTACTTTACAATTTACAATGTCAACGTCAAACTGACGTAAGCGGTACCTGAACGGTTAACCGATTTCAAAATACTGTTTGTGTTTTTTTTACGCGATTCATTCCGCCAGTTTTGAATTAATTTTAATGATTACTTTATTGTATGGTAGGTTTGGTGAAAAGTGGTCCCATTTAAATTTTATCGAAATTGGTTCATTAGTTTGGTTTATAGCTGGATAAACATGTCCGCCAAGTAAACAAAATTTCGTATTTTCATTTTTTTTGGGTTCTTGTGACTTTTATCTCAGATTAATTACAGAGCGAGTCACTAAAAGAAAAGCTATAAGTAAATAAAGTACATTCGAAGAAAAAAATCAACCGACTTCATAAAACATTCGGACAAAACGGTAAAGAATAATTTAATTACGAAAGAATTTCGAAATGAAGTTGTTTTACACCTTTTTTCGGAGTCGGTTGAATATTCTTATGATCACTAGTGTTTGCTCAGTGGTCGAAATTTGACTGTTTTAGTTTTCTGCACTCTTTATCCATATAAACTTAAACTATGCCAAACCTCACACTTCTCTTGCAAAGAATTAGCAAGTTGAAGTGGCAGTGGGCTGGCCATATCTCGCGAAGAACCGACAACCGCTGGGGTAAACGTGTTCTTGAGTGGAGACCGCGACTCGGCAAACGTAGTGTAGGACGCCCTCTGACCAGGTGGGATGACGATCTGCGAAAGACTGCAGGCAGATGCTGGATGCGGCATGCTGAAGACAGGGCGCTATGGCGCTCATTAGGAGAGGGCTATGTCCAGCAGTGGACTAGTATAGCCTGATGATGATGATGATGATGACACTTCTCGGTGAGCGCAATATTCTTCAAAAGGAAACCGAAGTTTTCAATTAACGTTTAGCGATATATCTAATGAAAAATATCGAATGAAATATATCAATATCTATTTCAATGTGTTTTCCACAAGCCTACTTCACTTCATCTCAAATTAAGTAAACTAAACATACTTACTAATATGTCAACGCAATTAAATAAGGGCTTGTCTGTTTGTTTGCCGACGCCTCTTAATGTCAAGCAGTGTTTGATATTTAGGCAAACACTACAACTTGTCTTCATACTTAAATTGATTTTTACATTCACGTGTAATATATTTGTATTATATATTAATAAAAAAAAACTATATATGTGTATAACACATGTAATATAATATATTAATAAAAAAAAATAGATAAAACGTATTGAATTTGGGGAGTTAGGAACTTAGAAATTACAGACACGTTATCCCAAACTGTCCAATTTTTCCTTGAAATTGAATATGAACCTTATTCTTTTGAAATAAAGTCGAAAAACCATCAGAGAGATTTGACAGATGAGGGTAGTTTTACATGCTGGCCTCTGTACTTTCTAAGTTCATCATAAACTGACTGATCGTTAAAGAAAAATATCGTGAGGAAACCTGGACTTATAATTAATTTAAGTCGAAAATCGCCAACCCGCATTGAGCAAGCTTTGTGATTAATTCTCGCACCTTCTCTGTATGAGAAGAGGCCTTTGCCCTGCAGTGGGACAGTGACAGGCTGGTATTATTATTGTCTTACACTGTCCACACACAATGTATTTTCAAAATCATCAACTGCCTATCCCTTTACAAACTATGTTGGGTTCGGCTTCCAGTCTAACCAGATGCAGCTGAATACCAGTATTTTACACGGAATGACTGCCTTTCTGACCTCCACAACCCAGTTACTGGGCAATACGATACCCCTTGGTAAGGCTCACTGGTTGTCAGACGTTCAGTATTCTAACTACCCGTAACTGTCAAAGATCTACAAATGACAGCCGGGATCAACGACTTGCGTGCTTTCCGAGGCACGGAGGAGTCTCGGTATGTTACGAACGGTCACCCATCCATATACTAACTTTGGCAACCGGAGCTTAACCCGTGCGGCTGTTATTATTTAGCCACGAGCTCCTCATGTATTTTATAAATGTAGTATGTAATTGTTAGACACATGTGTAGGTAATAAAAATTTATTTCAATCCACTATCAGGTTTTTTCGTAATTCCGTGCTTTTGATGACACAACTTTACAATCTACTGCGAGTAAATAAACATCCACGCCAATTTATACTTTATTACGAGGCAGTTAGGTTTGTTTACAACGATAACAAGTGTAGTGTTAAATTGGGTGATCAAATCGATTGTTTGCATAAACGAAAGTGTTTTTATTGGATTTTCGACCTTTTACCGACTCATTAAGAGTCCTCGTTTAGTTTGGGAAGAGCAAAGTTAAATTTGTTACTCAATTTCTAAACTAGCGGATTGAGATTTAAACAAAATATTCCGACATAACTTTGCAATACACGTACCTATGTGGTTGTTGGGGTTCCGTACCCAAAAGGTGGCAATGGGACACTGTTGCTAAGCCTACTCTGTCCGTCCGCCTGTCTGTCAGCGGGCTGTATCTCATGAACTGTAATAGGTAGACAGATACAGTTTTAATTTTTTTTTTTTTTTTTAAAACGTTGCCCCACACTAGGAATTTCTCCTGTATCGTGGGTGCGTTTACAAACATTTAAACTCACATACACAAACAGCCAGACCCGGAACAACTACCTGTAGGCCATACAAATATTTGTTCCGTGTGGGGATCGAACCCACAACACGCGGCGCAGCAGCCGATGGCTCAACCACCGCGCCAACCGTGTCGTCAAAATGGTAATAAAATACTAATTTAAAAGCAAGAGGAGGCCTACATCCCTACAAGAAACGTGATTATTTCGTTGCTTTTTCTCGACTTTGACAATCGCTGTATTTATAATCTCATACGAAGTTTACCGAATTGTAATAATTTGTACCAATTTTGGTATTTATTGTAGGACATACCTAGAATAAAAACCACTATAAGTACCAAAATAGACCAACACATAGATCAAGACATCGTCTTCACGTATACAATACTGAACTCTCACACTCTGCAGATACAATATCTTAAATAAACCTATTTTAGAGAGTAAGCGTGGAGTTTATTTCCCATTCTTCTCTACACAAACCCTTTAGAAGGGGCAACTAGAATATATAATAATAATAATAATACCAGCCTGTTACTATCCCACTGCAGGGCAAAGGCCTCTTCTCATACAGAGAAGGCACGAGCATTAATCACCACGCTTGCTCAAGACGGGTTGGCGATTTCAGACTTATATTAATTATAAGTCCAGGTTTCCTCACGATGTTTTCCTCCACCGATGTCAGTGATGTCCAAGATAAACTAAGAAAGTACATATGAATTGAAAAAGTCACATTGGTACTTGCCCAGGTTTGAACTCAGAACCTCGTGCACAAGAGGCGAGGCGTAAACCGCTGGGCCATCATGACATTACAATTTGCAACCAGAATAATTTTGGTATTTTATTTTTATAAACCGCACAAAGGCGGACTTCATGTCTTAGGCATTTTCTAACTGTCTTCCTGTGTACGTGTCTTGAGTGAAATAAATGATTTGACTTTGATTTTGAACCATTCATGTGTGAGTCCGACTCGCACTTGGCCGGTTTTTTTCCATAATAATAAACTGTACGACTGTTATGTGTTCATTAATATTTGCTCTTGCAATCAGCACTTTATTATTTCAATTGACACTTAATTTTATTGAGACTAGTTTCTTTACCCAGATCCGCTTTCCCTTTTTATTATAAACACTTCGTAGTGTTGCAATGTACAGAATACTTGTAAGAATTACAATTAGCGTTCCTTACTAAAATACATACATAGTAAGAACCACATATGGCTATCATCTGACTGCTTTTTCCCAACTATGTTGCGGTCGACTTCTAATCTAAGTGATTCAAGCTGAATACAAGTATTTTACATAGAGCGACTGCCTATCCGACCTCCATAATCCAGTTACTGGGCAACACAATACCCCTTGGTAAGACTGGTTGTCTGACTTTCGGGCTTCTGACTACCCGTAACGACTGTCAAAGATCTACAAATGACAGCCGGGACCAACGACGTAACATGCCTTCCGAGGCATGGAAAGAGATCGCATTATGTTACGAATGGACACCCCTCCACAGACTGACCTTGGCAAGCGTAGCTTAACCTTCGTTCAACCCGTGCGGCTGTTTATATTTTTAGCCAGGAGTTCTCAAACCACATGTAAATGACTCAGTACTAAAATATGCATACGTACAAACGTAACATCATGCCTTTATTCCCCGGTGGGCTAGACAGACACGTACCTACAGAGTACACCCACATTTCGCCAGTTATGTTTAAGTCCCATGTAACAGGCAGTGAGCCTATTGCCATCAACAGGGCACTATTATAAACTACGGGATGCAGACAAATTTTAGATGGAAGAACCCGATAACACTTCGCTCAACCTGGAAATTGAACCCAGGACTTCAACATCACGCAACGACCCTTAGGGGCGGGTGAAGCACGGACACAGTAAGTCACGGTAGTCAGGAGGGCGGGGGGGGGGGGGATAGTCACCTCTACCTCCCCCTCTCCTGAAACTATCACGTCAATAAGGAAAACAAATGATTAATTTACGAAACGACACTTCATTACGTTTTGACGACCGATGTGGCGCGGCGGGCGAAGGTCCGCCTGCGACGCAGGAGATTGCGGGTTCGATTCCCGCCCTGGGACAAATATTTGTTCCGGGTGTTCTGGGTATTTGCTATGTATAATAAAAAATATCTATCTTTGTAATGTATTGTATTAAGTATATCAGTCATCTAGTACCCATGACACAAGTTCTGCTTAGCTTGGGGCTAAATGATGTTGTGTGGATTACTTTTGTGATTTCTCATCGTCACAAAGTCACTATTTTACACTCCCCACTCTTACCCTCCCACGTCTGGACACAGCTAGTGTCAACCAAATAACTAACTATTGCTTGTCGCAACTATTTTATTGAAAAGCAGCTCTACTACTTAGTTGGCCGCAACTAAATGTTCTTAAGTTAATAAGTTATGGTCTTGTTAGCATTCCCCCACAATGTTCCAGTTCACAATTAGATAAATTGCCTCCACTTTGTACAGAGTTACACGGCCCTGCATAATGAATGACTTAATTTATGTAGCTTGTTGTATTGAAGTGTTGGGTATGAAGGTGGAGGGTAACAAGAGTAGAAGAGGACTAAACAAACGATGGATGGATTGTGTGAAAGATGATACGGCTACAATGTAGGTGACTACTGAGATGATAGAGCATTGTATATTAAATAATAAATAAATAAATAATGCTGGACAATCCACACAGCATCATCTAGCCCCAAGCTAAGCAGAGCTTGTGTTATGGGTACTAGATGACTGATATACTTAATGCAATACATTACATATATAGATATTTTTTATTATACATAGGAAATACCCAGAACACCCGGAACAAATATTTGTAGATCGTACAAACATTTTGTCCCAAGGCGGGAATCGGACCCGCAACCTCTTGCGTCGCAGGCGGACCTTTGCCCGCCGCGCCACATTGGTCGTCATATTTATCATATTACTTACTGTTTTTAAAGAACGTTGCCCCACACTAGGAATTTCTCCTGTATCGTGGGTGCGTTTACAAACATTCAAACTCACATAGACACACAGCCAGACCCGGAACAACCAACTATTGTATGCCATCCGAATATTCCTTGCGGGAATCAAACCCACGACACGCAACGTAGCAGTCAATCGCTCAGCCACTCATTTGGTGTACATGAGTAGCTTGTAGCTAAACAATAATTCAAAAATACATCAACGCTTTACCTGAGTCAGTAATCGAACCCAGGACGTCATGCTCAGCAGTAGTTCATGCCACGACTAAACCAACGAGGCAGTCACTCTCTCTGTCTCGAACTTAAAAAAAAAACTCAAACTTAGAAAAGAAAATTACCTAACATCGCGCCGGTACTCATTCCTCAAGGGGTTAATCAGAGATGTTACGGATGTACACCCATATTTTGCCAGTTATTTTATAGACCTTTGTAATAGGGGCGAGCCTATTGCCACTGACTGGACATAGATCCACTCCTCGGGCTGATACTGAGGAACCCCATATTGAAAACCCGAATAACACTTTGAGCGGCCCGAGAATCGAACCCAGTCTAAGTCATTATTATAAGAAAATAAATTGCATCAAAATTAGGATCACCATCACACCTTGCAAATTAAAACCTTCCTTTAATACTGTTTACAACACACACAAAGGTCTCCAACTAGACCGGGTTGCGCTTGCGCAAGATGATCAATCAGCACACGTCATTACCATATGAATGGGTATTTTGACAAATGGCCGCCGCGCCTGCGCAGTACCCCGCTCCTATCACAAATATAATTGCTTTGGAAAGTCTCCGATGGTATCAAGTGTAATATTTCACCAGTTAACATACGCTTCTGGCTAAATAGCTACTGAGCGATCGATCTCAGTTGAGCAATGGCGATCTCAATGAGTGATTGGTATTCACACCTTCACTTGTTCGAAAAGTGAACCACAATAGGGATGTGACCTAGGTAAAAATATATTAAGTCTATTTAGTCCGTCAGTAAGATTACCAAAAAATATTGGACACGTATTTTTTGCTTACTTAATTCAATAAAAAGTGACAATGATATAGCACATCAAAGTTCAGGAGAAGGGGCTTGTGACGTCACGCGCAATTTCAACGCACTATGTCGTCGTCATTTTTGGTTTACGTGACAAAAGAAAAAATACGTGTCCAGTATTTTTGAGTAATCCAACTTTCGGACCAATCAGATTTTTAAAGGACACTACCCTATTTTCGGTGTTCAGCTTCAATATTGCTTAGGACATTCATGTGGACAAACAGCAGCAAGGATTGATCGAAAGTTAAGCTACGCTTGCCGAGGTCGGTCTGTGGATGGATGGCCCTTCGTAACATATCGGGACTGCTCCGTGTCTCTTGGTCCCGGCTGTCATTTGTAGATCTTTGACAGTGATAATGATAATATTTCAGCTTTCATCATCTCATCTTTTTGAGAAGAACATAACATCACGCCTATATTCCTCTAAGGGCTAGGCACAGATCGACCTATATTACTCAAATCCCGTGTAGTACGGGCTTGCGATGTTTTAGGGATGTTTTTGGGGTAGTTTGATATGCTAGCCTCTATACCTACTTGTAAAAAGTGTCTGATAAGATTGAGGTAGGTATAGTACTTGTAACAGAAAGAAAATAATATGGATAAAAAGGTTGTTGATTAAAAAAAAAAAACTTCATTGTTATATAGATATAATTACTCTTATATGGTTTCACTGATTTAATTTTTATTAACATCTATGTTAACAAACAAATAAAATGGATGCATTTGTAATGTGAAGATAATAGCTTTAAAAAAATGCTTATCAAAGTATCTCGTATTACAGTATACAAAAAAAAAAACATTTTTTTAAATTATTGCTTGTCTTGCTGCCTTTCGGTCTGTTTGTTTGGACTAATCTCTGAAACGACTGGACCGATTTAGACGGGATTTTCACTCGTACATAGCTGATGTTGTAAGGAGTAAACACTTATGGTGATTTTATTTTAGAAAAAGAATTAGTTTTCCGCGCAAACTATATAAAAACTATGAATTTCAATGCGGACGAAGTCGCGGGTAACGGTTAGTTTCATATACATCTGTAGAACTACAAACACATGTCATTCAACCTTCATTCAGATTGATGGCTAATGTTTCCCTCTGCGGTTACGTTAGCCAATGGAATGACCGCGTGTAATTAATTGACCAATCACAGATCGACAGTTGACAGGGTAGGTCAACTGGCTGCATGATATACGTTAACCTCATGCTGTGATTATACATGTACCTACTAAAGAGAATTGTACACTTTTCGTTTTGTATGACTGTCCTATATTTTTAGCTTAGAAAAAAATAATTACACAATCGATTTGGCTGCACTTGGCTGCATCTCTGCCAGCCCTTCGGGGGATATAGGTGTAATGTAATGTTGCTCAAGCTATCTCAAGCTATCCCAAACTGTCAGATAGTTTCAATTGAACATGAATATTGCACGCCTCATAAGCGAAGCGTTGAGGTGATGCTGTACTCCCGATATATTTAAAGTCAAGGACTTTTCGAAACTGAAAATGACTGTATTTTTCTCACAATGCACTTATAGGATAATATTATCATACATATATCAAGAAAAAACATTCGTTTAAACATATTTGATATTTTTTTGCGATAAAGTTGAAAAAATATCAAAGAAATTTGACACATTGGGGTAGCTTCATGTGCTGGCCTCTGTACATTATTTGTTTTTATACATAATATACAACCTTTTTCATTTACCTATATGCTTTTCCAACCCCTTCTTTCTGCTGACTTTATTTCGTTTTTTTTACATACTTACACACATAAACTCAAGCCATTTTCCGTATGTGGGTAGGCAAAAACTACAGACCGCCACCTGGTACGATCCTTACATACTTCTATTGCTTCGTTTACGTTCATACATCTAATGTTAGTACCTGGATGACCGAGTTTTACTCATAAAACGATTTTTTCTAAAAATCTAACCTAGCTAGATCGATTTATCGCCCCCGAAACCCCTTGCATACTAAATTGCATGAAAATCGTTTTAGCCGTTTCCGAGATTCAGATTATATACATACTTAAAGAATTGCTCGTTTAAAGGTACAATATATAGATTAGATAGATAAGGAATAACCAAGTCTTCTTTTTTTTTAGTAGAATAATTAGGATTCCGCCCTAAAAATGAACACTGAAACTGTTTTGTTAAGTTCCACGCGGACTAAGATCAGGGTTATTTTATTCATAAAGGTTTAGGATAGCTGTTCAGTCCTCGTCCATTACCTTACGTCATAATAATAAATAATAATAATAAATAAATATTGCTGGACAATCCACACAGCATCATCTAGCCCCAAGCTAAGCAGAGCTTGTGTTATGGGTACTAGATGGCTGATATACTTAATACAATACATTACATAGATAGATATTTTTATTATATATATAGCAAATACCCAGAACACCCGGAACAAATATTTGTAGATCGTACAAACATTTGTCCCAAGGCGGGAATCGAACCCGCAACCTCTTGCGTCGCAGGCGGACATTCGCCCGCCGCGCCACATCGGTCGTCAAATCGTCGTAATACTTATAGATCCTTTAGATATTCCATTCCTGTCTTGAAAATCTTTATAACACAACATAAATATAGGCATTAAAACACACCTGTCGGTAATAATACCTGACTTGTGACTTTAAAGCTAATACCTAGGAACAGTATAACCTTCCAGCGATACCCACGATCTACATACGCCGTTGACATTGCCTTGAAGTCTAGAAGGTGCTCAATGACGTCATGCGATACAGCCAACAATTACTAGAGACAATTACTATCCCTTCACATGTGCTTCAACCTTGCGTTCACATTCATGTTACTATTGGTCAAGTTGTGTGTGGTGTAAGTTAGTAATAAATTGTAACGACCAATCACAGTGATGGATTTTTTTTTCGAATAAAGTATTGGAGGGAATTAATTTGTTTGATTGTATTGGAAAATAAAATAAATTAAAGACGTATCTAATTAATATAACCTAAATCCTTATTTCAATGAAAAAATGTAGTAAAGATGTAGGTACTGACTATTAATATTCGAACTTGTGATTATAATTATCAATGATTAACATCTTAAACGCCAAGTGACAGACAAACAATACATTTTCTTTTGTGTCTCGTTTTCTTGCAGTTAAGGTAGTAAGGTTGAATAACATAACGTAATCCCTGTATTATACAAAGGGTTAGCAGAGGTGTACCTGCAGTACACCCACATTTCACCAGTTATGTTTAAGTGCCATTTAAAAGCAGGTGAGCCTATTGCCATCTACCGGGCTCGCTCCCAGACTCCGGGCTGCTACTGAAGAGAAATTCCTAATGAAAAACCCCAATCCCAAATATTTGAAATTTGCATGTTAGTAATAGATGTTTGTACAGCTGTTGAGGTAGAATATGGCACTAAGAGCTTCTGTTCTCATGTCTGTACCCATATTCCAGCAAATAAATGATTTTGATTTGATTTCATTTTGAAACTAACTTTTCGGCATGATTTTAAAGTTCATATAATTGTAACTCTTGAAAGGAGGTAACATTCATATTTTTATGTAAATATGTAATTAAGATTATAATCTATATAAAAAGAATTTTAAATATCCAAATTCGTGAAATAAAGTTAAGAAACAAAAATAACCTCAAATGAGGTCACGAAAAGTTAACTCTGGCATGAAAACGAATAATATATTGAAACTTCTTAACTATTAACTATGTTTTTGTTTTCAACTTCTATGGAAGAATTACATAGTTAGGTAATATGAAGCTTTTTGAAGTAAGGGGAAGGTCAAATTACTCAGCAAAGTCATACTACTCAGTAAAGGAGATTTTCCGTTAAGGTATTCGACATCGCCTATGCAACGCTTCAGCCAAAACGCGCTCTGTAGCTTGTACGTTTTAACCGATAAATTCGGTTTATATTGAGTCGGCACTGTTAAAGTTAGAACATAAAAGATAGATAAGAACCAACCGATACAGCCTGAATCATCAATAAAAAATCAAACAAGGAAAATCACGTACTGATTTTGCTCAATTTCTCCTGTGTCGTGCGTTTAGAAACATTTAAAGTCACATACACGAGCAGCCAGACCCGGAACAATTACCTGTAGACCATACAAATATTTGTTCCGTGCGGGAATCGAACCCACGACCGGCCACTGCGCCAAACGTGCCGTCATACGTACACGTGTCGTCAAAATCTGAAGTAAATGTTCCTCAGGACACAATATTCCCCTACTCTTGATGTAGATACTAGATAACGGCATGGACCAAATGTGAACAAATCAGCCCTGCATACCTATATCACCATTTTCCAAATTCATTTCTAAAAAATATACAAGATTAAAACACTATTGCAAAAAAAAAAACATATTACTCTGTTACTGAATATGCTATGCTTGCCAAGGTCAGTCTGTGGATGGGTGACCGTTCAAACATATCGAGACTCCGCCGTGCCTCGGAAAGCACGTAAAGCTGTTGGTCCCGGCTGTCATTTGTAGATCTTTGACAGTCATTACGGGAAGCCCGAAAGTCTGACAATCAATCTTACCAAGGGGTATCGTGTTGCCCAGTAACTGGGTTGTGGAGGTCAGATAGGCAGTCGCTCCATGTAAAATACTGGTATTCAGCTGTATCTGGTTAGACTGGAAGTTGACCCTGACACACTTGGGAAAAGGCTAGATGATGACGCTATTACTGAATATATACAGGATAACCTTACATAATGTTACTTCATACGATATTTTAAATAAAGTATTTTTATTGTTAAAGTCTAGTTTCGTAAATACCTGTGCATTTGGAAATTTGCACGCCTTATGGTGGGATATGGCTAATGGACATTATTGTATGTTTTAGACCTTTTCTTTTGTACTCATATTCAATGGCGGACTAACAGGGCCTCCGGTCTTGGGGGGGCCCCAAATGCCTTCGCGTTCCCCTGATTAAATCCTAAACAAGACTTTAAAAATGTGCTAAGTACCTTACCTACATAATTTTATCAAGATCAAAATACTACATCCATTTAGACTTTTTAATCGGTACTAATATTCTTTTAACTTTGCTGAACCCGTCCCCGGGGATTCCCGTCTTTGTGTCGGGTACTTAGAAATTAAAGCATGTAAAACGACACTTTTTAATGCTGGGGGGCCTCATTCAGCTTTGCCGCCCCGGGCCTCTGACGGGCTTAGTCCGCCACTGCTCATATTCGCAATGATTATAATTAATGATCATGATCATGTAGCCACCTGACCACAGAGCAGTCAGGAGATATGCAATGTAAATCAGCCATGATAAATGGCAGAATGTGAACAAACTTATGATAAAACCTGGTAGTGTTTACACAGCAAAATTGTTGGCCAATCTTACTGTCCAGCTCGATCAGTCTAAATTACTGAGGCGGACGGTAATACTACTATAGGTTCTCATATCGTTTCATTTCTTAATAGGGCAGTGTCCTCAAAAAATCTGATTGGTCCGAAAGTTGGATTACTCAAAAATACTGGACACGTATTTTTTCTTTTGTCACGTAAACCAAAAATGACGACGAAATAGGGCGTTGAAATTGAGCATGACGTCACGCCATGCTACACTTTTAACGTTACAGTGACGTCACAAGCCCCTTCTCCAGAACTTTGATGTGCCATATCATTGTCACTTTTTATCGATTTGTTTAAGCAAAAAATACGTGTCCAATATTTTTTGGTAATCTTACTGACGGACTAAATAGACTTAATATATTTTTACCTAGGACTCGTCCCTATTCTTAGGGGCATCGCTCACACAAGAGTCGAATCGGTGTTGCGGGTGGCTTGACTAAAGAGAGAGAGAGAGAGACAGAAAAAAAAATGTGTGGCTATGCCTTCGCACTCTATCTTTAGTCAAAACTCGACGAAGACTCAACCCTTAAGTGTGTGAGCGAGTGACGACAAAGATGGACATACACTGACCTTATTGGTGACGTTCTTAAAAAGGTGAGGCGAGTAGTTATCGTAACCAGTGTAAACCTCGTATGAACGTAAACGAAGCAAAAGGAGTATGCAAGGACCGTAGCAAGAGACGTTCTGTAGTTTGTGCCTACCCCTATGGGAAAGAAGCGTGAGTGTATGTATTTATGTCAATTATAAATATTACAATTACATAGACATTTGCATGCAAAGCAACTGTTATAATGACATTTTAGGAGAGAGGTAACGCTATCTAGCATTCGAGTCAGCAACGAGTTCAGATCGACAACTCTTAGTATCCTGGTTATTAATTTAGTACCCACTTACGGTATGTCGAGTAGATAACCAAACCTATTAACTCCATACACATGCAATAACTCTTATGTATGCCTAGCTGTGTCCGCGACTTCGTTCACATATAGTTTATCAAAAGATGGGTTTTCATATTAGCGCGGAACCCTAATTACTTTTTTAAATTCACGTAGCTTAAGTTACTCCTTAACACCTTAACTGCCAGAAAACGAGATTCAATAGAAAATGTATTGTTTGTTTACATTAGCTAGCTATCAGACAGTGAAGGTCCCGTCAAAATCGGTCAAGCCGTTTCGGAGATTACCTCAAAATAAACAGACAGACAGACAGAATAAAACAAAACAGAACAAGCACACAACATACATATACGTTAACAGCTGTTATTTTAACATTACAAACAGACCTTTCAATTTTATATATTTGTATAGATTTAATGTAAATTCTGACGATAACATAACCGTATATTAAGTTATGCAATGACAGGTAGATTAGATATAATTTCGGTTTGAGTTATAAGAAGCAAATGGGTAGAGAGGGATATTTATTGGTGATATTTATTTATTACAAGAGCTCATAAAAAGGCAGGAGAGGTCTAGCGAAATCCCATCAAAAATGAGCGGGAGGGGCATAAGAAATCTCTTCTCAGTAGCAGCCTGGAGTCTACATGTATGCCCGGTTGATGGCAATAGGCTTACCCCCTTATTACATCTTAAAAACATAACTAGTGAAATTTCAGTGTGCTGTAGGCACACTTCTGCCGATCCTTTCGGGGAAATACAGGCGTGATGTTATGTTTATGCTTTATCAAACAAGCTATAACAACTCAAAGCTGTGAATTATTTTACTGTTTCCCAACGCCTTCTACCGACTACATCATCGGACTCGCGAAATTATCTATAATAAAAGTACCAACAAGGCAAGGGGGTTATAGTCCTCGTCAAGACAAGTCAAACGAGCCCAATCACGACAGGTTTATCATGTGTAGTTTAGGAGTTCCTATGGCCACCTTCCGTCTCCATCATCAGACCCTGGACACCACAAAAAGTTATAATCCTCGTCAAGACAAGTCAAACAAGCCCAAACACGACGGGTTTATCATGTGTAGTTTAGGAGTTCCTATGGCCAGCTTCCGGCTTCAACATCGGACCCTGGACTCCATATAGGGTTATAGTCCTCGTCAAGACAAGTCCAACGAGCCCAAACACGATGGGTTCATCATGTGTAGTTTAGGAGTTCCTATGGCCACCTTCCATCTCCAATATCAGGCCCTGGACACCACATAGGGTTATAGTCCTCGTCAAGACAAGTCAAACGAGCCCAAACACGATGGGTTTATCATGTGTAGTCTAGGAGTTCCTAAGGCCACCTTCCGGCTTCATCATCAGACCCTTTGAAACCATGGCGTATTGTATTAGTATTTGCATACAGTACTACCAACTTCATCATCATAATATGGTAAATAAAAGGTAATACGGCTATTAACCGTACTTCCTTATTCAAAAATAAACTGAATATTAACAGTATTTTACTGCGGATTGACAAATGAAAATTTGTTCTGCCGGGGTATATATACTCCGCGCGGTAACGAAACCATAGCGACTTCTAATTCAACGACAACGCCATCTATCGAGGCAGAAGTTAAACTTTTACTCGCTTTAAAGATACATTTTAATAATCAATCATTATAGTAATGTTTATTTACACGTCTAATAGTTCACAACAACATTCAACATGAAAAATAAATCTACCCGACTACGGCGAAGGTAAAAAGCAGGATAATGTTTTTAGCTGTCTATGTATGTACGTAATTTTAGTGAACATCTATTACTATATGTTATTGTAATTATATAGATATAACTCTTCTTTTCGTGGCAGCGTCGAAGGTAAAAACGGACAAGTTAAAAGTTAAAGAACTGTAATCCGATTACGGAAAAGCGAAAATAACTATTAAGCATTGCCCATAGAAAAAATATGAATCTATACTAATATTATAAAGAGCTAAAATTTGTTTGTTGTAAGTGTGTATGTAGGAGGTTATCTCCGGAACTAATGATCAAATTATAAAAATGTTTTCGGAAATAGAACTGAGGACCCCACGTTCTGCAGCCGTATTTAGCCGTATAACTACAACAGTCAAACGCAGTGCCCGGTGATTTATAGCTTAGCTTATTAGAAACACTGCTTATGGTAACTTGTTAGTGCTCAGGCGCAGGCGCTTATCAACCGTGATCTATATAGATCGTTAACTGTTGATCAGTGATCTATATACATAATCAGCCAATTAACAACATGACATCAAGCTTGTATTTCCTGAAGGGTTAGGCAGAGGTGTATCTACAGTACACCCATATTTCGCCAGTTATGTTATTACGTTGCATGTAATAGGGGTGAGCCTATTGCCATCAGCCGGGCTCGCATCCACATTCCAGGCTGCTACTGGGAAATCCGTAATGAATAATCCCACTAACACATTCTCGACCCGAGAATCGAACACAGGACCTCATGCTTAGTAGTCGCGTTTGCGACTACTAGACCAACGATTTCCAGACCCAGTCCAGTGAGGTCCGAAATGCCACTTTAATCAGGAGGAAAGTTTAATTTTGACATGTGCTGGAATCGCGCACACAGGGTTCCGTACTATTGAGACCTCCTTGTCCCTCCACCCCCTCTCCTTAAGTGGCGTCCCCGTTGGTCATAAGCACTACCGCATGAGATCCTGGGTTGGATTCCCGGGTTGGCCAGTGTTATACTGACCTAATCTAATTCTCATTTATTTATTCCATTTTTTGACGTATCAGTGTTTCTTAAAAACCTCATTTCATCATCATTTCAATTTCATCATTTCATTATATTTCGTTATTGGGTTTATAAAACCAGCTGGATTTTCGTTTATGTTTCAAATTATAAGACCAGTAAAAGCCTGTCTAAAAATATTTTTCAAATAATTGCGAGTCTAAGTAGTATCTGTCAATAAAGCGTTTTTCAGCCAAAAAATATTTCGAGAGTTATATCGATGTTGTAAACGAATATAATTTAGTTGCTGTTGTTGGTTGTTGTATAGTTGTTGATATATTACTGCCGTATGTGGGATTCAATCAACATACAATAGAATAGAATACTCTTTGTTGTACACCATGAAAACTTAAATATAATTAATGTATGATTCATGAGCAACATAGGGTGTTTACAATGGGCGGCCTTATCGCTAAAGCGATCTCTTACTGGCAACCTTTGGATGGACTTGATAGAGAAGGAGAAAATATATGTTGGTAGTTTATGGTGTACTATTTAAACAATACAAAACTATTCGAAATATATATTATGAAATGAAACATATATAAAATTAAACGTAAAACAGCGCTTAAATTTGCAAAAAACAGTACATGTTTTTAATTTCGCGGGCTGCCTAGACAGACCCCTCTTAAGTATTCATTTTCGTATCTAATTAGTATCTCAATTAATCCGTCACCGCTTAACATCGTGACTCGCCGACGTTGTACACAAACTGTTACAAGCACATTCGTAATCTTGTTAAATTACTCAACAACACGTCGGCCAACCTTCACTATTACTTAAATTAATAAATTTAATTTATATTGAAGTAATGAACATTAAAATAAATAAGCCTTGGTGCCGCGAAAATAATCCACACGACATTTATGTGGAGTTCGACGCAAGATAGAAGTGACATTTATGTATATACTTAGTCACAATCACAAGTCGTGGTCGGTGTTGCTTTGACAAATTGTTATGCAGTCGTGGAACCCGACAGAAGCATTTCTTTTGATTTCGTTGCCTCCATAACAGAACAATTACCTGTTACTGTGACATAGAAGCCACGAGCATTGATCACCACGCTTGCCCGACGCGGGTTGGCGATTTCAGACGATTACAAACATTGAGTATGATAGTTGTCGATGCCCCTTAGACCACAGGTATTCTTTTATAAGTCTAGGTTTCCCCCTGCTTTTATGCGGACAACTGATTTTTATTTCTAACTTTTAACGCTTTATATTTTTTATTGAAAAACAAACTACGCGCCCATTTTTGTGAAATTCCAAACCTATTGAAAAGCAAATCGTTTTGTAATTTTTCAAATCGCTTCATAATGTTACAAGGTATCAAACATAAAAAAAATTGTATGTCTGTGTGTCAAAATCATATGTGACCACTAAACCCGCATTCAAGTTGACATTGAAGTAACATTTACATCGCGTCGACTTTTACACAAAATAATTATAAGTGTGCGGCCCCGAAATAATCGTAATGCAATCGAAAGTAGATCGATAAAACATATCGATTTGAATCGAGAATCATTCGTTATGTGTGACTAATGTGACGGGTTAAGGTGTGGTCCCGAGACGTTATTTTAATTAAATATCAATGGCTTGTTTATCTATTGATCTATAATAAATTACTGTCTATTTAGCTCATAAGTAGGCAGTTGTATTTCTGGAAGAATTATCAATAAGCTACCCTGACTGACTGACTGTCTTGGTGGCCTAGTGGTCTCGGGTTCGATCTCCGGGTCGAGCAAAGTGTTATTGTGTTTTTCTCTTGAGATATTCCGGGAATCGAACCTGGACCTGATGCTTAGCAGTAGCGCTTAAGCCCATTGCACCAATCAATGAGTCAATAATAACATAACATCACGCGTGTGTTCCCTAAAGGGCTGGGCAGAAGTGCACCCATGGTGACACCCACATTTCGCCGATTATGTTTAAGTCCCATATAATAGGGGCCTTTTGCCACCAACCGGGCATGAATTAACACTCCAGGCTACTAATGAGCAAATTCTTACCCGGGAGTCGAACCTGGGGCATGATGCTCAGTAGTAGCGCTTCAGACTGAACACAGACAACTTCAGACAGAACTGGCACGTTAGTGTAGTGACACTAACGTGGCTGTTAATAATTCATCAATAACATTGAGATAATGTGGTGATTAATCGTACCTTCTCTGTCTGAGAAGAAGCCTTTGCCTTACAGTGGGATAGGAATAGTCCGGTATCTACACTTGTATTATAAAGACATAAAATTAGTTTGTTAGTTTGTATGTAGGGGGTACGGAAATAATGATCCAATTATTAAAAAAAAATCGCTGTAGTAAGCTACATTATTACGGAGTGCTATTATTGTTTGCAATAAGCCACGCAGATGAAGTCACGGGCGAAGAGTTGATTTTTCATAAAACTGCAAGAGAACCACACCTTAACATTATAGCGAGCTAACTTATCTGCCGACCATTAATACACCGATCGTTTTAATTAGAAAACATATCGATATGTAATTTTATAAGTAATGAGTTCTTCACATCAACAACACTATGCAGTAGGACCATTTGCTTGCAAATCCAAATTACTTCCAAGCTGAAATGCTTTTAAATAATGACAGCTTTGCCCTTACAAATTTAGGTCCTAATGGGCCTTTGGACACTTAAATATTTTACCCAATACAACTTTGGTATTGGCCTCATTCCACCAAGACAATTTTAGGTCTGACCAAAGTCATCATTTACCTTATCACACTGCCTATCTGACCTCCTCAACCTGGTAACTGAGCAACACGTTCCCCTTGGTTAGACTGGTTGTCAGGCTTTTGGGGTTCTGAATACCTGTAACGACTGTCAAAAATCTGCAAATGACAGCCAGGACCAACGGCTTAACGTGCTTCCCGAGGCACGGAGGAGTCTTGATATGTTAAGAAATAAGGTCTTACCATAATGAAAAAGAACAAAAAAGTTGGTCCTTCTGTACGCATCTGCTTTCTGGTCCTAAGGCTAGGATTACGACATTAAAGTCGTCGGCTTATGTTAATGTAGCGTATATTAGATAGCTGTTTACACTTTAAGTGTGGGTAGTTTGAAGCTGTGTATGTGCTGTTTAAAATGCTCACAAAACTCGTTTAAGATTGAGATATTTTACTTGACGATGTACAGACGGTAGAACATCAAGCTACCCCAATCTGTGATATTTCTTTGATAGTTTTCAACTGTATTACAAAAGAATAAAGTTCATTTTAAATTCCGAAAATTTGGCAGTTTGGGATAGCTTGAAGTGCTGGCCTCTGTATGATCCCAATCGCTGTTTATAGGCCATCATTTCATCTTCTAACTAGCGGTTCCGCATATGTAGCATACCGTGATGTTAAATATAATTAATTCTAAGAATAACAGAGATTGTTATAATGGGTTGTCTTATCGCTAAAAGCGATCAAGCCTCAATGAAACATCATCCATCATCATTCTCCTGCACTTATCCCAATTTCTTAGGAGTCGTGGCAGCATGTATTTTTCTTACATACCTACATCTCCTACTTATTTGACGTTGTCATCTCAATAATTGTCTCTTTCCTAGCCATGTTATCATCTTTCTTACAATCCATCCATCGTTTCTTTGGTCTTTTTCTATTCTCATAACCCTCCACATTCAAACTCAAAACTTTTTATTATTTTTAATAAAAACGTTGCCCCACACTAGGCTCCTGTATCGTGGGTGCATTTACGAACATTCAAACTCACAAACACAAACAGCCAGACCCGGTACAACTATCTGCAGGTTATACAAATATTTATACCGTGCGGGAATCGAACCCACGACATGCGGCACAGCAGCCCATCGCTCAGCCACTGCGCCAATCGTGCTGTCCACACAACATGCTCCCCGATTTCCACACAACTTATCAGTCTCTGTCACCACTTTTAAACTTCCTCTAACATACTCATTTCTTATTCTATCCATTCGTGTAACACCACACATGCCTAAGCATTCTCATCTCAGCTGCATGCATCTCATAACCCTTAACAATCATACTCAAAACATCCTCCGTAAAAGTCTGTCCTACCGAAAAATCCTCAGCGTAAGTCCGGTGACAGCACTTGTCAAACAATAGACTACCGGAGTTGAGACAATGTCGGACACTTGATTCATTGCTCTCTGTTTAAAGAGACGATGAAAAAATATGTCTCAGCTTTTAGTTAACAACCTCATTAGTAAATGAACGTGGGCTTAAATATCAGTACACTAATTAATAACATAGGTATCGTACCATGGTTTTGGTTGATGCTTTTGAAATTTCAACTATGTTCGTTTGACGTTTGATTTCAACTAAAATTGACAGCTCCTGTCAATGTCTGTCTCTTTTAGGTTTTATGAGAGAGAAAGAGTTGAAAGTAGTCTCAATTTAGTTAAGTTTGTCAACGAGAGATTCGGCACCATTTTGAATTTATTTAAACCTTCTTACTTCTTAAGCCGTCCGTGCCACAGATTATCTCTACATCTAGTCATTATCGCTAGGACCTTAGGACCAGTAATACCTTTTAGTGTTCAAACGGGAAGCGATTTTCAATTCCTTGAAGGCTATTAACTTTATCTCGTTCACTATTAGTAGCCATCTTTGTTGGTACTTAATGCTACCGCATCGGGATATGGTTATCATGGCGACCGCATTTTGTAGTCTTGTAAATGGGTGTGTTATTAAAATATTAAAACCGGTCAAGTGCGAGTGAGATTTGCACACGAAAGATTCAGTACCATCGAAAGATTAGAGATACAGCGTTCGTAAGGTTGAACCTTATGATTGATACCTTTTAAGTAACATATTCTACCAATTGACATATTTTACCCTTTGATTCATTATTACCTGTTGACATACTTTACCTTATATTTCAGTTCTATTTACATGACAAGTGTACCATTTGTATTTTTTTTATATGTACTATGTAATTCAAATAAAATAATATTACATTAGTTAATAATATAATAATAGTAGCTGACCCAGCAAACGTTGTTTTGTCATATAAAATGTTTGGGGTGGACTTAACATTTACGGGGATTAAAAATAGATGTTGTCCGATTCGCAGACCTAACGATATGCACATAAAATTTCACGAAAATCGGTCGAGCCGATTCGGAGGAGTTGGATAACAAACACCGTGACACGAGAATTATTATATATAAAAAAAATATAAAAGATTAAGTTAAAGTTACTTAATCTTTATGAACAATTAACGCCGAAAAAAAATTATTTTATGCCATTATGAAAAAGCTGCAATAGAAATACACACTGTAAAAATTTCAACTGGTAGACAGTTGAAATTTTGATCATTGTGAATGACTTTAAGATCCACATCATTCCATACTTATCGCTAAAACCGATCTCTTACAGACGACCTTTGGATGGACTTGATAGAGAAGGATAAAAGATAGGACTCAGAGCTAAGATATTCTTTTTTTTTCTTTTTTTTTTTTTTGTTAAAAAAAACGTTGCCCCACACTGGGAATTTCTCCTGTATCGTGGGTGCGTTTACAAACATTTAAACTCACATACACAAACAAGCCAGACCCGGAACAACTACCTGTAGATCATACAAATATTTGTTCCGTGCGGGGATCGAACCCACAACCAGCGGCGCAGCAGCCGATGGCTCAACCACTGCGCCAACCGTGTCGTCATATGACTGTGTGTAACTTTTTACTGCAATATATTTTATTATTTATGTTAGGGTTACAAGCGTAATAACACGACATAGTACAGCTATATTTGCATCTTCGAAGAAACCCTACTAACTCTCCACAAACAACTGCCATAAGTATCTTTTTATATCCACATTCGAAGGCAACTGTTTAGCAACAGATAAATATATAAATAGTCAATTATTCGATAACTATCGAATCGATTAGGGCTCAAAACATTAAAGTATCGAGCGGCAATCGATCATAAGTTCGTGACTGGCTCAAGATAATTATATCACTCTGGCATAGATATGATCGATCGGTCGGCCAGCGAGATGTGATGGGATAGATCGCTGGCAGTGAATTTTATTCCAAGTTATTTTTTTTGTTAAGTTACTGTACTTAATTGTGCTGTGATAGATTGGAGACGGTCGTGGCTAAATATAAACAACCGCACGGGATGATCTTCAAGGTTAAGCTACGCTTGCCGAGGTCGATCCGTGGATGGGTGACCATCCATTATATACCGAAACGAAAGCATGTCCCGTTGTTGGTCCCTGCGGCCGTTCGTAGTACTCGTTACCCGTGTTCCTGGTGGGTCGACCCATTACCGGGTCTATGGGTAATTTTAATTACCCGTGGTTCCATGGCATTGGGGATTGTTTCCTGGACTTCTGAATATATCGACAGAAAAAAAAAACCAATTTTGTTTTCTTTTTTTTTTAAACTTTGCCTCACACTAGGAATTTCTCCTGTGTCGTGGGTGCGTTCACAAACATTTAAACTCACATACACAAACAGCCAGACCCGAAACAACTACCTGTAGGCCATACAAATATTTGTTCCGTGTGGGAATCGAACCCTCGCGCAGCAGTCAATCGCTCAGCCTGCGCCAACCGTGCCGTTCTAAGGAAAGCTTTGAGTATGAATATAGAGTTATATAATTACATACAATATAGTTTACTCATTCATAAGCAATTAAAATAATTCCATCTTTGGGAACAAAAACATAGATACTCATACCAGAACGTGGTAGATTGAAAATGATGAATTCATAACCGATGCACTCCATCGTCATCATCATCAGGCTATACTAGTCCACTGCTGGACATAGCCCTCTCGTAATGAGCGCCATAGCGCCCTGTCTTCAGCTTGCCGCATCCAGCATCTGCCTGCAGTCTTTCGCAGATGCACTCATGACTCATAAATCATATTACCATTTTTAATGCATATCCACGTGATATTTCGCCAGTTATTTACATTCTGTTCAGTACACAGGATTCTGTTCTATTCTATCATTGATCCACCTCGTGCGAGACCTAACCACGCTGCGTATTCCAGTATTTGCGTCATACGAGATCCCTTTAGTCCCACTTAAAGGCTTAAATACTTAGGTGGAGATAAAACAGAGAAGTTTAGGTAAATCTTTTGAACTTCACAGTTGACTGCTGCTTGGCTGGGTCACCAACAAACATACGAATGATCCCAAGATCTCTACATCATCTAAACAACCACATCGGAGCTACACCCACGAACAATCCATCCCACCCAGCAGCTCGCTAAGTGTCTCCACACATGCCGCGGCTACCGGCGACTTTTTCATCTAAAATGGATGCCAATTACGCGTCCATATACAAAACGCGAGCGACTTTTTGTCGTTCGTCTGAAAAGGCACTAATTATGGTTTCCGGTTAGATAGAGGGAATGTTGGCCGCGCGGCAAAAAAGTCGGTGAGGTGTGCGCGAAACGCGGGGCGTCGCGCGGCTGCAGCGGCTGTAGGGCTGGCACTTCTTACAAGAGGACAAGGAAATAGAACGACCTGTTGCTATCTTCAAGTTTCAGTTTAAAGATTAGGTACTTTAATTTCTCAAAAATAACATTGCAGGTCCCTTAAGTACAGAGCACGTCAATATACTCCAATCTGTCAAATAACTTTGATTGGTTTTCAACTTGAAACTTTATGAGAGTAAAATAAGGTTCGTGTACAATTGGGAAAATTTAGAAGTTTAGGATAGCTTCATGTGCTGGCGTCTGTACTTATAACCAAAAGCATAATTACATATATGTACATAAGTGTAATTCCCTATAATCACGGAAGTAAAATTAAACAAAAACGTTGATATTTCTTTTTAAGGTGTTCTTCTCGTCTTTTTTTTAAGTATTATGCTCTTAATGCTATAGTTACATCATCAGGTATTATTATATATTACCTATTTCATTATATGGTTTACCTTACTCATACTTTTAGTATATTTTTCGTAATAGTTAATTTAGGTTTTATTACATCCGGAAATAACAGGCTGATGATAGATCGCTGGTGAAGCTGTAGAAATATTTTCTATATTTCTTTCATTATATGCTCCCTCTTTTTGTAACGTTGCCCCACTCTACGAATTTCTCATGTATCGGGAGACATACACAAACATTCAAACTTACATACATAAACAGCCAGACCCGGAACAACTACCTGTAGGTCATACAAATATTTATTCCGCACAGCCACTGCGCCAATCGTGCATTGAATCCTCAAGCTTTTTTTTTGGAATGGACATCTCGCGGTTTATCCTTCAGGGATATCTACTGCTTAACCGAACTTACCTGTGGGGACTTAATTAGAAATTAAGGCCCAGCCAGAGCGTAAAAGCTAAGTAACCGCTAAGGGCACCCCCTGCGGGGTACGAATCTCGGCTTAGGACGTCGCTGAGAGAGGACAGCAAGGGACGGGCTGGATATAATAGATATATTGTTTAGGGACTAATTTAAACAACTACTGGCTCAGCTACGCGGGCTGGCTCGAGCAAAGGGTCGGGAGGAGAAGCCTCGAGTGTCGTTCGTAATTCTTAATTGCACGCCTCATAAGCGAAGCGTTGAGGTGATGCTCTACTCCCGATATATGACTTTCCCGACTTTCGTCAAAAACTTTTCGAAACTAAAATTGATTGTATTTTTCTCACAATGCACTTATAGGATAATATTATCATACATATATCAAGAAAAAACATTCGTTTCAACATATTTGATATTAAAAAAAAAACAATTATTTTGTTTAAAGTAGAAAAAAATAATAATTACAAAAATGTTCGAGGACGTCCGGATGTCTGTCCGTATGGATCTGGCACTCTCACGACCGTAAAAACTAATGTATCGAAGTATTTTTTGTTAAAAGCTTCATAATCGCTGTTATAAATGTTTGCTATTCATATAAATCTCTGGGTAATTCGTTGTCGTTTAATTACAATTAATAAAAAACTAAAAAAAAACGAAGAATTAAGATTATGAGGCGAGCACTTTTGGATTTTTTATTTCTTTATTTCTTTAATTCTCCCGCCCGTGCCAACCCTGACAGATAGCCAGCTCTAAACGCGACTTCCATTAGCAAAACCCTCACGTACAGCCCTGAGCACAGAGTAACGTACCAACAAGGACTAATGAATATCTTCATTGCGGAGAACATATGTACCGAATTACTGATGTACCATTAGCTCCGACGTATAACGGTATCCAGTTTTTATATCGATATCAATTTTTATTGAAGGAAATATGAATGAGTGAGAAAATTGTTATGAAGTAATGGTTAGGTTTGATTGAGTGTTTTTTGTCGAGTTCGGATTGTTGCGTGTCGAGTTAGGTATATTGAGATAATGATTTTTTTGCGATTTTAAAAAAGATGTATTTATGTAATACATATTATTATATGGACGATTTAGTTGTGAGAAGCCCTAGAGTCTGACACCAGTCTTACCAATGGGGTATCGTGGTGCCTAATAACTGGATTGTGGAGGTCAGACAGGTAGTCGCTCCATGTAAAATACTGGTACTCACCTGCATCCGATTAGTCTGGAAGCCGAGCCCAATATAGTTGGGAAAAGGCAGGCAGATGATGATGATATGGGACGATTTTCTGGAAAACTATTTTCAGGACAAGGTTCATTTTTGGATCCAACAAAGATAACATAACATCACGCCTGTGTTTCCACGAAGAGTTAGGCAGAGGTGTATCGTACACCCAGATTTTCTTGTTATTTTAAGATCAGGTAAGATTGAATTTTCGACCTAACAATGACGTATAAAGCCCACTTATTCCAGTCTACCCAATCAGATTTTCGCGCTCATTGCGTTTTAATTAATTAACATTGCGGTTTCAAGAGACTGATTGACACGACAGGTGTCAACTCGTATTAATTCATCAAGTGTTACGTCATAATATGCAAAAATCTCTAATGAATTAATTGCATGAATCATTATCTGCTTAGCCTTTTCCAAACTGTGTTGGGGTCGGCTTCCAGTCTAACCGGATTCAGCTGAATACAAGTGTTTCACATGGAGCGATGGTCTATCTGACCTCCACAACCCGGTAACTGGGCAACAACATACCCCTTGGTAAGACTGGTTGTCAGAGTTTCGTGCTTCTGACTACCCGTAATGACTGTCAAAGATGTACAAATGACATCTGGGACCAACAGCTTTACGTGCTTTTCGAGGCACGGAGGAGTCTCGATATGTTACTAACCCATCCACAGACTAACCTCGGCAACTGTAGAATAAACTTCGATCAACCTGTGCTTTGTGTTATAAAGTTTGAATCCATTCATACATACATATATAAAATCACGCCTTTACCCCATGGGGGTTGGTAGAAACTACAGAACGTCTCCTGCTACGATCCTTACATACTCCTTTCACTTTGTCTACGTTCATATAGTCACTGGCACGTAAGTTGGCAAGGTTTTGGCGTAGTGGGGGTAATTTCGCGCATCGTGCACTTAGTGGAACAAAAAAGTGGTGACTTTTATTGATCGTCATTATTTTATGGTTATTGCCATCATTTATATTTAATAATATCTGATTAGAAGAAAGTTGAAGAAGGGAGTGGAATTCGTAAAGTTTATTGGGAGTTATAAATAATATGCATACGAGGAAAGTATGCTCAAAAAGTATGCGAAAAAAGGCATACCTTTTTTCGCCTTAATTTTTTAATTTAAAACAACAACAATAATATCAACTCGTAAAACGAACGAAAAACTAAATTTAAAAACAATAACAATAACTCTTTAACATAAACACAACAAAAACAAAGGGTACAATTTTCGTGCACGCAAGTGTAATCGGGAGTTCGGGAGGCAACTGTCGACTGTTGCACCAATCGCGCGCTCGGATTGACGTACCTCATACCCCGCGTCCCGCTTGACTACCGAAGAGACCTAAACAACGACTTGTGCGCATCTAACGACTCTTGCCAAGTTACATGCCGATAATTATACATCTGGTCATACACGCACGCCGGTTGCGAGTACTACGCACCTGAATTTTATGAAGAACCATCACCAATAAGCTCAGTGTATGTCCTTCTACGGCGTCTCCTCCAGGCGTTTCTGCTTACATCTGCCTTAAAAATACCCATTGTTAGTACTCTTTCATTCATCCTCTCAACATGACCGTACCATCTGAGTATGTCTTTTCAAATTTAGTCACTACATCTTCTTTTAAACCACAACGTTGTTTTATAACATCATCAATCATATTTACATTATACATAACCACAATCACACAGTACCAAACGACGTTTTCTAAAAATTTAACTAGCTAGATCGATTTATCGCCCCCGAAACGCCCTGCATACTAAATTTAATGAAAATCGTAGGAGCCGTTTACGAGATTCAGATTATATGTAAATATACATATAATTATGTATATTTTTTTTAAACGTTCCCCACCCTAGGAATTTCTCCTGTATCGTGGCTGCGTTTACAAACATTCAAACTCACATACACAAAAAACCAGACCCGGAACTACTACCTGTAGTCCATGCGGGATCGAACCCACGACACGCAGCGCAGCAGCCAATCGCTCAGCCAATGCGCCAGCCGTGCCGTCAAATTCTTTATATTCAAGAGTTGTTCGTATAAAGGTATAAAATGTTGAAATAATTAACATACAATCTTCTTCAAAGCACTCCTATGTTAATTTTCCACCGTTTTCTTGCACAGCGTCCGACATCATCACATTAC